>LR738711.1:661865749-661887317 GCA_902687465.1 Secale cereale
GGGTAGGCGCATCCCCCACCCTCGTGGGCCCCCCTTAGCTCCACCGCATGCTTATTCCTCCTATATATATCCATGTACCCAGAAAACATCTGAGAGCACCACGAAACCCACCGCCGCAACCTTTTGTACCCATGAGATCCCATCTTTGGGCCTGTTCCGGAGCTCCACCGGAGGGGGGAATCGATCATGGAGGGCTTCTACATCAACACCATAGCCTCTCTGATGAGTTGCGAGTAGTTTACCACAGACCTTTGGGTCCATAGTTATTAGCTAGATGGCTTCTTCTCTTTCTTTGGATCTCAATACAAAGTTCTCCTCGATCTTCTTGGAGATCTATTCGATGTAATTCTTTTTGCGGTGTGTTTGTCGAGATTCGATGAATTGTGGGTTTATGATCAAGATTATCTATGAACAATATTTGATTCTTCTCTGAAATCTTTTATGCATGATTTTAATATCTTTGCAAGTCTCTTAGAATTATCAGTTTGGTTTGGCCTACTAGATTGATCTTTCTTGCAATGGGAGAAGTGCCTAGCTTTGGATTCAATCTTGCGGTGTCCTTTCCCAGTGACAGCAGGGGCAGCAAGGCACGTATTGTATTGTTGCCATCGAGGATAAAAAGATGGGGTTTATATCATATTGCATGAGTTTATCCCTCTACATCATGTCATCTTGCTTAAAGCGTTACTCTGTTCTTATGAACTTAACACTGTAGATACATGCTGGATAGCGGTCGATGTGTGGAGTAATAATAGTAGATGTAGAATCATTTCGGTCTACTTGTCACGAACGTGATGCCTATATAAAATGATCATGCCTAGATATTCTCATAACTATGCAGTTTTCTATCAATTGCTCGACAGTAATTTGTTCACCCACCGTAGAAATCTGCTATCTTGAGAGAAGCCACTAGTGAAACCTATGGCCCCCGGGTTTATCTTCTATCATATCAATCTTCCATCAACTATTTGTCTTTACTTTACTTTTATTTTGCAATCTTTACTTTCAATCTATAAAGCAAAATACCAAAATATTTATCTTATTATCTCTATCATATCTCACTTTTGCAAGTGGCCGAGAAGGGATTGACAACCCCTTTATCACGTTGGTTGCAAGGTTGTTATTTGTTTGTGTAGATACGAGGGAATCGTGTGTAGTATCCTACTGGATTGATACCTTGGTTCTCAAAAACTGAAGGAAATACTTACGCTACTGTGTTGCATCACCCTTTCCTCTTCAAGGGAAAAACTACGCAAGCTCAAGAGGTAGCAAGAAGAATTTCTGGCGCCGTTGCCGGGGAGATCTACGCAAAAGTCATATACTAAGTACCCATCACAAACTCTTATCCCTCGCATTACATTATTTGCCATTTGCCTCTCGTTTTCCTCTTCCCCATTGATGTTTTATTCGCCCTTTTTCCGTTCGCCTCTTTTCGCTTGCTTCTTGTTTGCTTGTGTGTTGGATTGCTTGTTCGTCACTGTAACATCCCAAATTTTCAATTTGGAATGTTATACATAGGTCATCTTGCATATCATATTTTCTTTTGCATTTGTGTGTTGTGATCCTCGAAATTCTAAGCAACTCAAGGACCCACAGAGAGAGTTGGAGATTTTACCGTTTTCATATTTGAGTTTTCTCGAATATCGGTACAAGGGTCACATTGATTTTAATTGTTTTTCTCTCCAAAAATATTTCATAATAAAATATATGAGTGGAGATAATATGACTTCCCCAAAACAATCAAATATTGGATGAAAAATATTAAAATCAATTTTGGTATTTTATTTGGATTTATTTGCATAGAAAAAATATATGTTTTTCAAAGTTGCATTTAGGTCCGGAAAAAATGTTCACTTTGTCCTAAATATTATTAGAGGACGACGAAAATTTATTTCGGAATTTTTCGACTCCGTTTAGTATTTTGTTTTTTTTCGGTTTTGCTGCATTAGGACTATTAAAAAATAAGTAACCAACCTACCGGGCCGTGTCCGGCTAGGACACTTCGCCCGGCCGGCCTTTAAAGGCCGAGGCCCAGCCCCCGTCGCCCCAGCCCCGCCTCGCCCTAGCGCCGCCGTTGCCCCGCCGCCGCCTTCCGCCGCCACTACCGCGAGCCGCCGTCGCCGCCTCGCCGCCCCGCCGCCGGACCCAATCCCGCCGGGGGTATAGCCGCCGCCGCCGCTGGTTTTTGCAAGAAAACCGTTCGGTTTTTTTAGAAACCCTAGTTCATGTTCTTAGATTGGTTTTTCCCTGGTTTTTTTCGTTCAGATCTATTTAGCGATTGTTCATTCGTTTAGATCTGTTAACGAACGTTTTCGTTCGTTAGTTTATTTTAGCGAACGTTTGTTCGTTAGCCTGTTCGTCGCCTTTTGTTTTTCAGGGTTTTTCCGCGATTATTTTCGATCATGATTTCTGCCCTGATCTTCGTTTTAGTTTAACTTTTCGCTCGTTAGTCAGAATCAGGCGATTCAAGCGCCTAGATCTTTGTCTCGAAGCCCTCTTTCCGTTTAACATGTGGGTCTGGCGAATCGTCAACAAGGCAAGTAATAGTTTGAACATACCCTTTATTACCCAGTTTTTATGCATTAGATCAAACCCTCACATATTGCATGAGTAGGATCTCTTAACATGTGGGTCTGGGAAGTAGATTGAGGTAGAACCTATTACCTGCTTTATTATCAAACCCCTGGGAGATACTTCTACGTTATGCTTAGGTTGCCATGCCATGCTCGTAGACGTGGATTGGGTTTGAGAGTATCCATGACAGATGTGAGATTGTTAATTAATGGTTCAACTTAAGGTGGCAACTTTAATACACATCTGGGTGGATTGGTTGCAGGGCACCTGGAGAATCCAGTGTTGTCCTAGGAAATCCCGGAGGAACCGTGTGATTATCCTACGAAATGCCACCCAGGATCAAAGGGATCATAAGACTATTCATGTTAGAAACTTCCGTGTGCAGCCACAATGCCATTATGGGCTCTGGCATAGTTGAGTATGTTGTGTGAGCTCTTTCAGTGGTGGACTAGCAGATGTTGGGGAAAGTAGGTGTACGGGTCCACCCGGGGTAAAGAGTAAATGCTTCTGAAAGACTGTGTCTTAGTCACCCGTTTCTCAAACACCATGCAGTGCGAGAAATCCAACTGAGGAGATCGAGTCTTGTGGGAAAAAGTGCGCAAACCTTTGAAGAGTGTACAAACTAATCATGATTAGCCGTGTCCTCGGTTATGGACATCTTGAGTATCTGGTACTTGAATTATTGGATTGATCTGATCACTCTAAAACTAATTTGTTGGGTTAATAAAGATGGTTTAATTGGGATTGAGTTGGAGGAACCTTCTCAATGATGTTTCAACTACCATGATAGTTAAAATAAAAGTTATTCCTTTGTTATAGGGAAAATTGGCTTTATGCAAAAACTTTAACCTTAGTGCCTCCACCAGCCATATATGCATGTAGTGTGAGCCTTTATTCTGTTACTTTCTCTACTGTGTTATCTTGCCAGCATATTCCATGTGTTGGCCCGTTTCGGGCTGCAACATATCATGTTGCAGACTTTTCAGAAGAAGAGTAAGGTGCGCTAGGTCGTTTGTCATGCACTCAGCTATGCCGTTGGAGTTGATGGGCTCACTTATCTTCCAAGCCTTCTGTTGTTATCGTGTTAGATGGCCTTATGCTATATTATTTTGTAATAAGTTCTCTTTTGAGACATTTGATGTAATAAGTGTGTGATTGCCACTCTGTTATAAATCCTTCAAGTATTGTGTGTGTCAGCATTACCGATCCAGGGATGACACGGAACACAGAGACTTCGGTCCATTCAGATCGTGGTCGCTACAAGATGGTATCAGAGCACACGTTGAATGTAGGACATGACCACTAAGATTTGCCTTAGGTCACTCTTCTCTACTCTTTAGGATGGTGGACCCAAGGAACAAGTTCACCCAACCGGATGAAGACACACCTTTTGGAAGACACTTGAAGGAAGTCAGTAGGTACCTGAACATCGGAATACCAAGCTTCACCGGGACCTACGCCGCCACTTTACCAGAAGAGGAGCGATGGAATATTTAAGTTCAAATTCCCGGGAGGTCATTCGTACCATCCACTGAGCCCATTGAGTTTTCTTTTGATGCACCAACCTGGAGCTTAGGAAAGAGTATGGCAGCCCACATTGCAATGGGACGAATTGGAGAAGTCTACAAACAAGAGTTGAAGGACACTATCTACCAGATATGCGGGCGCCGGGATGAGCAATGGGACATGATCAGTACACGGAAGGATAGGTCCATTGCAGCTTTCATCCAGGAGTTAAACCAGCACATTCGTCGACAGGAGCACCAGATGTGCATAGACATGATAGACTTGAAGAAGGCGTTAACCAGGAACTCGGAGCTAGAAGAGGAACTCAAGTCTTCACGAGACGGATACGAGGAGGAAATCACAATACTTGTGGAAATGAATGACGACCTAACAAGGAAGCTAGGAGTTTTCATGCGAGACCCCACGCCAGGAGGAGAAGATGACGAACCCAAGGAGATTCGTTCTGGGGACTATATCATCATCGACGACACCGACTCAGACCCTGATGATAGTGATGATGACTATGAAGATGAAGCTGGAGCAGTTATCATGGAATCTTCCGCTGATCAAAATTTCTAGATGACCACCATATGGCTAGTAGTTTTCCCCCATATAGTAGAAGTTCGAGCACTTTTGTAACGCTAGTTTGATCTTTTGTATGCCCTTGCTTGAAATTGATTGGTGTGATATGATTGTGTTTGTCTCATGTGCATATGGGTAGTGAATTTTTCCCCTAGACCTCATTTCTATTCTAATCTCTCCCCTCTTAACCCATCAAATGCCTCCGAGACGTGAGCCCGGATTTCAGTTTCCCCCCGAGCTCACTCAGTTGATCCAGCAGCAGAACACTATGATGCAACTTCTTGTCCAGAACCAAAACAATCAGAAGAAGAAGAGCAACAACAACAACAACCCTCCACCACAACCACCAGTGGACAACCTAGCCCGTTTTCTAAGGTTGCAGCCGCCGGTGTTTTCTAGTAGCGTTGAGCCAATAGTTGCGGATGACTGGCTACGCAAGATTGGAAGGGAGTTGACCACCGCAGGTTGCACAAATGCTGAGAAGGTGCATTTTGCCGCACATCAATTGGATGGACCAGCAGCCTCGTGGTGGGAGAATTACACAGCCACTTTTCCTATAGCCAATGTCACTTGGGATCAGTTTCAGCAAGCTTTTCGCACCACCCATGTCTCAACTGGAGCTATGAGCATGAAGAAGCGCGAGTTTCACAACTTGCGCCAAGGAAATCGTATTGTGGCTTAGTACGTAGATGAGTTTAGTACTCTATCTCGCTATGCCCCTGATGATGTGGCCACAGATGCCGCAAAGCAGGAGAAGTTTATGGAAGGGTTGAATGATGAGATGAGCATACAGTTGATGGTGGCAACATTCAACAACTACCAGGAGTTGGTAGACAAGGCTCTTATGATTGAAGGGAAGCAACAACAGATTGAGAGCCGCAAGAGGAAGTATGGACAAGTAAAGAATAATTCTCGAGCCCAGCGGAAGCTCCGTTTCACCCCGAACTCGGGAGGTTATACCCATAACCATGGAAGCCACACCCATAATGGAGGGAGTTCTCACAACCACAATGGCCCCAAGAATGGGAATGGGAATGGAGGAAACAATAATCAGAACCGCTCCACACCATCCACACCCGCCAAGAGGGATTTAGGTCACATTACCTGTTTCAAGTGCGGGAAGAATGGACACTACGCCACAGAATGCCCAGAAGCAAAGAATGGGAACGGCAATGGAAGCACTGGGAAGAAGCCCAACCCTTTCAACATGGGACAAGTGAACCACATGAACGTGGAGGAAGTTGAAGAGTAGCCGGATGGTGTTGTCGGTAAGTTTTTGGTTAAGTCATGTACCACAATAGTTATTTTTTATACTGGTGCATCGCATTCATACATTTAAGAGGATTCGTGGATAGATATAAGTTGCCCACCAAAGTACTTACGACCCCTATGCTAGTAAGCTCACAAGGAGCTGAATATATGGCAAATCAAGGATGTTTTCCGATGCCATTGACCATTGGATGCCATGTTTCCCCTCAGACCTGATAGTTTTGGAGTCACAAGGATTGGATGTGATACTAGGTATGGATTGGCTATCGATGTATGGAGGGAACATCGACTGTGCCAGTAAGTCGATTTTACTTACCACCCCGGAGCGAAAAAGGATAAAGTATGTATCTAGGCATGCGCCTAGGAGGACACAAGTAAATTCTCTCTCGAGAGTTGTTCAGGAGGAAGCGCCTGCAGTGAAGGATTACCCGGATGTATTTCCAGAAGAGCTCCCAGGCATGCCGCCAGATCGGGACATTGAGTTTTTGATAGAACTATTGCCAGGCACCGGACCAATATCAAAGAGACCATACCGGATGCCAGCAAATGATCTGGAGTAGATCAAGAAGCAGATTAAGGAGTTATTGGAGAAATGATTCATTCAACGAAGTTCATCACCCTGGGGAGCCCCAGTGCTCTTGGTCGAGAAGAAGGATGGATCTTTAAGGATGGTTGTTGATTATCGGGCACTGAACAAAGTGACGATTAAGAATAAGTACCCACTGTCGATGATCAATGATTTGTTCGACCAACTTCAAGGAGCTAAAGTATTCTCCAAGATCGATCTACGATCAGGATACCACCAGTTGAAGATCCGAGAAAAAGATATACCTAAGACAGCCTTCACCACAAGGAATGGGCTATATGAGTATACGGTTATGTCATTTGGATTGACTAACGCCCCTGCCTATTTCATGAGTATGATGAATAAGGTGTTCCTGGAGTTCTTGGATAAGTTTGTCGTAGTATTCATC
The DNA here is from genome assembly GCA_902687465.1 of Secale cereale. NCBI lineage: Eukaryota > Viridiplantae > Streptophyta > Magnoliopsida > Poales > Poaceae > Secale > Secale cereale. Next base: position 661,872,655 of record LR738711.1, read on the forward strand.
GATGATATTTTGGTGTATTCGAAGAACGAAGAGGAACACGAGGAGCATTTGCGTTTGGTTCTTGAGAAGCTCAAAGAACACAAGTTATATGCCAAGTTCAGCAAATGTGAGTTTTGGTTGAAGGAAGTTGGATTCTTAGGACACGTTATATCAGGAGAAGGTATAGCAGTGGACCCTATCAAGGTGCATGCAGTCACTGAGTGGTTGGCACCCATCTCAGTTGGAGAAATCCGCAGTTTTCTTGGACTCACGGGATATTACCAGAGATTCATAGAGAATTTCTCCAAGATTGCAAAGCCTATGACGGCATTTTTGAAGGAAGACACAAAGTTTTATTGGCCTGAAGAGTGCGAAGAAAGTTTCCAGGAGTTGAAGAAACGTTTGACGACAGCCCCAGTGCTGATCTTGCCAGATATACGCAAGGATTTCCAAGTGTATTGCGACGCTTCACGTTTAGAACTTGGAGGAGTACTCATGCAGGATGGAAGAGTTGTTTCTTATGCATCCCGTCAACTTCGACCGCAAAAGTTGAATTATTCTACACATAATTTGGAACTAGCAGCCGTGGTGCATGCGCTCAAAACCTGGAGACATTTCCTTATTGGAAATCGTTGTGATGTGTACACGGATCACACGAGTTTGAAGTACATTTTCACCTAGAAGGAACTGAACCTCAGCTAGAGGAGATGGTTGGAGCTCATAAAGGATTATGATATGAAGCTGCACTATCATCCAGGAAAGGCCAATGTCGCGGCAGACGCTTTGAGCTGGAAGAGTTATGTCAATACCCTAGTAAACTGAGGATTGCCGAAGGAGTTAGCAGAAGGTCTTAGGGAGCTTCATTTGGAGATAGTTCCTAGAGGTTTTGTTGCAGCCTTGGAGGTTCACTCAACATTATTGGGAAAGATGCGAGAAGCTCAGAAGGATGACAAAGAAATTGCCGAAATAAAGGAGAAGATGAGTGAAGGAAAAGCCAAGGGTTTTCGTGAGGATGAACACGACACCTTGTGGTTTGAGGACCGAGTCTATGTGCCCAAGAACGCCGAGATCAGGAAGTTGATACTACAGGAAGCACATGATTCTCCATACTCGATACACCCCGGAAACACTAAGATGTATTTGGATTTGAAGGAAGGTTTTTGGTGGACGGGAATAAAGAAGGACATTGCCGAGTATGTAGCCGTATGTGATGTATGCCAGAGAGTGAAGGCAGAACATCATAAGCCAGTAGGATTATTGCAGCCTATGCCGACACCCGAATGGAAGTGGGACAAGCTTGCATGGACTTTATCACCGGATTACCCAGGACCCGATCGGGATATGACTCAATCTGGGCAGTAGTGGATCGCTTGACCAAAGTAGCCCACTTTATCCCAGTGAAAACCACCTATACCAGTGCGAAGTTGGCCAAGATATACATGACCAGGATCGTATGTCTGCACGGAGTTCCGAGGACCATCGTATCAGATAGAGGAACACAGTTTACTTCAAAGTTTTGGCATCAGCTACACCAGACTTTGGGTACCAGGCTAGAGTTCAGTATAGCCTTTCACCCCCAGACTGATGGACAGACCGAGAGAGTTAATCAGATTCTGGAGGACATGTTGAGAGCTTGTGCGCTAGATTATGGATCTAGTTGGGATGACAACTTGCCCTACGTAGAGTTTTCATACAACAACAGTTACCAAGCTAGCTTGAACATGGCACCGTTCGAAGCATTGTATGGGAGGAGATGTCGAACGCCATTGATGTGGGATAAAGTCGGAGACCGTCAGTTATTCGGAACAGGTCTGATCAAAGAGTTAGAAGAGAAGGTTAAGCTGATTCGAGATAGACTGAAGGTAGTGCTACTTCTCGAGCTTGCGTTGTATTCCCTCGAAGAGGAAAGGGAGATGCAGCACAGTAGCGTAAGTATTTCCCTCAGTTTTTGAGAACCAAGGTATCAATCCAGTAGGAGACCACGCGCAAGTCCCTTGCACCTGCACAAACAAATAAGAACTTCGCATCCAACGCGATAAGGGGTTGTCAATCCCTTTACGGTCACTTACGAGAGTGAGATCTGATAGAGATGATAGTTTATATTTTTGGTATTTTTAGTTTATAAGAACAACAAATAAAAGCGATAAAAGTAAAGTAGATGTAGATTGATATGTTGAGAATAGACCCGGGGGCCATAGTTTTCTCTAGTGGCTTCTCTCATGATAGCGATTTCTACGGCTGGTAAACAAATTACTGTCGAGCAATTGATAGAAAAGCGAATAATTATGAGACTATCTAGGCATGATCGTTGTATATAGGCATCACGTCCGAAACAAGTGGACCTTCTCCTGCCTGCATCTACTACTATTACTCCACACATCGACCGCTATCCAGCATGCATCTAGTGTATTGAGTTCATAAGAACAGAGTAACGCCTTATGCAAGATGACATGATGTAGAGGAATAAACTAAAACAATATGATATAAACCCCATCTTTTTATCCTCGATGGCAACAATACAATACGTGCCTTGCTGCCCCTACTGTCACTGGGAAAGGACACCGCAAGATTGAACCCAAAGCCAAGCACTTCTCCCATTGCAATAACTATAGATCTAGTAGGCCAAACCAAACCAATAATTCGAAGAGAATTGCAAGGATATTATGAGCACACATAAAAAGTTCAGAGAAGAATCAGATATCTTTCATAGATAACCTTGATCATAAACTCACAATTCATCGGATCTCGACAAACACACCGCAAAAATAGATTACATTGAATAGATATCCTCGAAGACCGAGGAGAACTTTGTATTGAGATCTAGAGAGAGGGAAGAAGCCATCTAGATACTAGCTATGGACCCGAAGGTGTGTGGTAAACTACTCACAACTCATGGTGAGGGCGATGATGATGATGAAGAAAAACTCCGTGATGGATCCCCCTTCGGTGGAGCTCCGGAACAGGCTCCAAGATGGGATCTTCACAGGAACAGAAGGTACGGCGGTGGAATTAGGGTTTTCTCTCTGTTCAGAGGTTCTGGGTTACGTAGACTTATATAGGAAGAAGGAGGGCACCGGGGGACGCTCGAGGGGGCCACGAGGCAGGTGGCGCGCCCCCACCCTCCTGGGCCACCTCTTGATCCCCTGACGTGGTTCTCAAGCTCCACGTGCGTGATTTTCTCCAAAAATATCTCTCGCGAAGGTTTCATTCCGTTTGGACTCCGTTTGATATTCTTTTTCTGCAAAACCCTGAAACAGGCAAAAAATAGCAATCTGTACTCGGCCTTTGGGTTAGTAGGTTAGTCCCAAAAATGATATAAAAGTGAATTATAAAGCCCATTAAACATCCAAGACTTCATAAACAATAGCATGGAACAATCAAAAATTATAGATACGTTGGAGATGTATCAAGCATCCCCAAGCTTAATTCCTGCTCGTCCTCGAGTAGGTAAATGATAAAGAAAGAATTTTTGATGTGTAATGCTAACCAATATAGTTTTTCAATGTAATTCTCTTAATTGTGGCATGAATGCTCAGATCTGAAAGATTCAAGATAAAAGTTTATATTGACATAAGAAATAACAATACTTCAAGCATACTAATAAATCAATCATGTCTTCTCAAAATACTATGGCTAAAGAAAGTTATCCCTACAAAATCATATAGTTTTGGCTATGCTCCCTCATTATCACACAAAAATATTCATATCATGCACAACCCCGATTTCAGCCAAGCACTTGTTTTCATACTCTATCTTTTCAAACCTTTCAACTTTCACGCAATACATGAGCGTGAGCCATGGACATAGCACTATGGGTGGAATAGAGGTGGTTGTGGAGAAGACAAAAAGGAGGGAGATAGTCTCACATCAACTAGGCGTATCAATGGGCTATGGAGATGTCCATCAATAGATATCAATGTGAGTGAGTAGGGATTGCCATGCAATGGATGCACTAGAGCTAAACATGAATGAAATCTCAAGAAAAGAAACTAGTGGGTGTGCATCCAACTTGCTTGCTCACGAAGACTTAGGGCATGTGAGGAAGCCCATCGTTGGAATATACAAGCCAAGTTCTGTAATGAAAATTCACACTAGTATATGAAAGTGACTAAACATGAGACTCTCTATCACGAAGAACATGGTGCTACTTTGAAGCACAAGTGTGGAAAAAATATTAAAGCAATTGTCCCTTTTTCTTTTCTTTTTTTTCTTTTTTTTTTCTTTTTTTTAACTTTTTTTTGGCCTTTCTTTTTTTCTTTGGCCTTTCCTTTTTTTGTGGAGGGGCTTTATAGATTTAGCCTTTCCTCCCATGGGACAATGCTCTAATAATGATGATCATCACACTTTCATTACAACTTGATTATTACAACTCGATACTATAACAACAAAGTATGACTTTATATGAATGCCTCCGGCGGTGTACAGGTATGTGTAATGAAACAAGAGTGACATGTATAAAAATTATGCATGGTGGCCTTGCCACAAATACGATGTCAACTACATGATCATGCAATGGCAATATGACAATATGATGCATGTCATATGAATGGAACGGTGGAAAGTTGCATGGCAATATATCTCGGAATGGATATGGAAATGCCATCATAGGTAGGTATGGTGGCTGTTTTGAGGAATAATATGGTGGCTGTTTTGAGGAAGGATATATAGTGGGTTTATGGTACTGGCGAAAGTTGTGCGGTACAAGAGAGGCTAGCAATGGCGGAAGGGTGAGAGTGCGTATAATCCATGGACTCAAGATTAGTCCTAAGAACTCATATACTTATTGCAAAAATCTACGACTCATCAAAACAAAGCAATCAACACATGCTCCTAGGGGGGAGGTCAGTAGGAGTTAACCATCGCGCGCCCCCGATCTCCACACAAAGGTTGGCACTCTACAAATACCTCATGCTCTAACTTCGTCACATAGCGGTTCACCATACGTGCTTGCTATGGGAATCACTAACCTTAACACAAGTATTTCTCAATTTCATAATAACTCCACTAGCATGACTCTAATATCACTATCCTCATATCTCAAAACAATTAACAAGCATCCAACATCTCATCGTATTCAATGCGCTTGGTGTGAATTTTGTTACTACATTGACATTGGATGTCTATCATGTGAAGACTAGTTTCTTTAGCCTAAATACATTACCATGCTGTTTTAATAGACTCTAAAAAGGATATAAGTGAAGCATGAGAGTTCAGAAATTTCTACAAAATATTACCACCACCGTGCTCTAAAAGATATAAGTGAATCGCTAGAGCAAAAAACTATTCAACTGAAAAGATATAAGTGAAGCATATAGAGTGTTCTAACAATTTCTAGGCCATATCTAACTCTCTCAAATAGGTGTGTCCAGCAAGGATGATTGTGACAAATTAACAAGCAAAGACTCAAATTATACAAGACACTCCAAGCAAAACACATATCATGTTGCGAATAAAAATATAACTCCAAGTATAGTTACCGATGGATGAAGACGAAAGAGGGGATGCCATCGGGGCATCCCCAAGCTTAGGCTTTTGATTATATTGAATTTACTTGGGGTTCCATGGGCATCCCCAAGCTTAGGCCTTTGCTACTCCTTGTTCCATAGTCCATCAAAGCAATACTCAAAACTTCAAAACTTCACAACACAAAACTTAGACAAAAATTCTTGTGAGCTCCTTTAGTATAAGAAAGCAAACCACTACTCAAAAGTGCAGCAATGAATTCATTCTTTTTTTTATATTGGTGTTAAACCTACTGTATTCCAACTTCTCTATGGTTCATGTCCTCCAATACTACTCATATATGAATCGGAATAAGCAAACAACACACGAAAAACAGAATCTGTCAAAAACAGAACAGTCTGTAGTAATCTGTAGGTTTCGCCTACTTCTGGAACCCCAAAAAAAATTCAAACTAAATTGGTAAATTTGCGGAATTTGTCTAAAAATCATCTGCAAAAATAATCAACTAAAAATCACGCTCCAGTAAAATCTGAAGACTACTTTAGCGAGCGCTAACGATTCTGTTTTTCACAGCAAGATCACATAAACTTCACACAAGTCTTCCCAAAGGTTCTACTTGGCACAAACACTAAACAAAACAAGAAACCACATCTAATCAGAGGCTAGATGCAATATTAATTCCCTAATGGCAACAAAAACAAAAAAATATAAAGTTGGGTTGCCTCCCAACAAGCGCTATCGTTTTACGCCCCTAGCTAGGCACGGTAATTCAATGATGCTCACATGAAAGATAAGAATTGAGGCACAAAGAGACCATCATAAAGGATGTAAAAATCACATCTAAGTCTAACATACTTCCTATGCATAGGCATTTTATATGAAAACAAATTAGCAAGACAAGCAAGATCTAGCATATGAAAGGAAGAAAACAAGATCAATCTCAACATGAAGAGAGGTAATTTAGTAACATGAAGGTTTCTACAACCATATTTCCCTCTCTCATAAGAACTGCATGTAGGATCATGATCAAATTCAACAAAATAGCTCTCACATAACATATTCTCAACACGATCCACATGTATGCAAAGTTGACACTCTTCCAAAATAGTGGGATTAACGTTAACTAAAGTCATGACCTCTCCAAACCCACTTTTAATATTATTGCAAACATTATTATCAATCTCATATTCATCATGGGGCTTAAATAAATTTCCAAGATCATAAGAAGAATCACTCCAATCATGATCGTTGCAACAAGTAATGGGCATAGCAATACTAGCATCCCCAAGCTTAGGGTTTTGCATATCATTAACATAATTGACATTTATAATAGCATCATTGCAATCATGCTTTTTATTTAAGGAGCTAACATGAATCACTTTTTCTTTCAACAATTCCACACAATTTTCAGATTCAAAAATTTCAAGCAAAACCTCATAAAGATAATCTAGTGCACGCAGCTCACTAGCAATAGGTTCAACATAATTGGATCTCTTAAAGAGATTAGTAAGTGGATGAGGATCCATACTTTAGCAAGCGAAGATGCAAGCTAATTGAAGGCACGTAGCAACACAAGCAAACAAGAGGCACACAAACGGTAAACACACGGCAGAAGAAGGGCAAATAAAACAGCAAGGGTGAAGTGGGGGAGAGGAAAACGAGAGGTAAAAATGTAATGCGAAGTATAAGGGTTTGTGATAGGTACTTGGTATATGACTTTTGCGTAAGCCTCCCCGGGAACGGCGCCAGAAATTCTTCTTACTACTTCTCGAGCTTGCGTTGTATTCCCTCGAAGAGGAAAGTGAGATGCAGCACAGTAGCATAAGTATTTCCCTCAGTTTTTGAGAACCAAGGTATCAATCCAGTAGGAGACCACGCGCGAGTCCCTTGCACCTGCACAAACAAATAAGAACTTCGCAGCCAACGCGATAAGGGGTTGTGTCGGTGTACTAAAGTAGGGGTACCTTAGTATCCCGAACTTGTGCACGGGCAGTCGCAGCGTCCCGCGGCAAGGCTTGCTAGGTGACCGCCAAGGTCCTTTGTGGTTCCTTTGGAGCCATTCAAGAACAAAGTATCCTAGCCAAGGAGACAAGGCCCCGGCAAGAGGAGCTTGCTGGGAAGGCCACTCAAGGCACAAGACCACTCAAGGCACAAGGCCCTGGCAAGAGGAGCTTCCCGGGAAGGCCAACCAAGGTACCTCAAGAAACTTGCTGCGACGCGCCACGCGTCCCGGCGAGGCCCGGTGAGCGACAAGCTCCCGGAAGCGACAAGATAGTAACCGCGGCAAGGCGCTTTCCGCGGCAAGCTTCCACTCAGTACCCGCGCTCCAGCGCATCCATGATACGTCCAAAATGTATCTATAATTTCTGCTTGCTCCATGCCACTTTTGGGTGATATTGCTATGATATTCATACACTTCCATACACTTTTGATCATATTTGGACTAACTTACTAATCCAGTGCACCCCAGTGCCAGTTTCTGTTTTCGGTTGTTTTTGTATTTCAGGTTTTCACATTACGAGAACTGCCAGGAAAAATCCAGAAAAAATATATAAAAAATCAGCGTTCCAGAAGCTACCGTGCGGCCAAAGTATAGCCGGGGGGACCCACAGGGGCTCCAGGCGCCCTGTGGGCGCCCCCCCTGGGCCCCGCCGGGGGGGCGCCTGGGCCCCCCGAGGCACCTCCGATGCCCCCCTTTGGCATATATTTAAAGCATGTCGAGGAAACCCTGATGCCGGAACCCTTTTCTCCAGACGCGATTCCGATCTCCGCCGCCATCGCCATCAAGCTTCGGGGGACCAGAATTCCTGCGCCGGCACCCTGCCGGGACGGGGAAGTGCCCCCGGATCCATCTCCATCGACGTTGCTTCCTCCCTCCATGATGCGGGAGTAGTTCCTCCTCGGGGCTGAGGTTCTTACCAGTAGCTATGTGGTCAACTCTCTCTCCCATGATGTGATCTTCGTTGTGATCATAGGCTATGTTAATCTAGGGTGTTTCCCCTTCCTCTATGTATTGGATTGATGTACTCACTTGTCTTTATCTAGTATAATCCCCGAGACCAAGGTGACAGCGGTCTATTGGACATGGATTAGAACAATATTTTCATGAGTGATTTCCTTTCTTGTGTGTTGATTGAAGATTGAGAGTCTCTTGGTGCTTGTCTTTGACTATCCTTTAGATATGTTTTGGTGATTGTGGGACTCTCTTTGGATGGTCGCGATGACATTGGGAAATCCTTAGATCGAGAACTACGAACTTTGAGGTGTGCTTTTGTAGCCCTACATAATTCTCGTCCTCTCTTGACCACAAAGGAATGATCTCTGAGTGTGTCCCCTTTGCATGTTTTATGGGAAATATCATGTGATTCGATTATGTTAATGTTGTTGGGAGTTGCCACTAGTGAAAGTATGAACCTTAGGCCTTGTTTCCACCATTGCAATACCGTTTGTGCTCACGTTTACTACTTGTTTGCTTGCTGCACTTTTTATTACATATTTCTATTACCTTGTTTTGCCATCCATATCACTTGCCATTTAACATCTCTTCGCCGAACTAGTGCACCTATACATCTGAAAAGTGTATTAGGTGTGTTGGGGACACAAGAGACTTCTTGTATCTTAGTTGCAGGGTTGCTTGAGAGGGACCATCTTCAACCCCTACTTCCCTGAGTTCGATAAACCTTAGGTCATCCACTTGAGGGAAATTGCTACTGTCCTACAAACCTCTACGCTTGGAGGCCCAACATAGTCTACAAGAGTAGAAGCGTGCGTAGACATCAAGCTATTTCTGGCGCCGTTGCCGGGGAGGTGAGCGCTTGAAGGTATATCTTTAGATCTTGCAATTAAATCTTTTTGTTTCTTGTTTTATTTTTATTATTTCACTAGTTATGCTTATGGAAAACCTTGTTATTGGATCGTTGCTTGCGGGAGGACACCCCACACCTCTGGTGGTTGTTCCTCCTCCTACTGAAATTGTGCCCTATAAAATACCGGCTGGTATTATCAATTATGTTTTGGCTAATCGTTATGCAGGAGACAGACGTCCCGGTGAACACTTGCTATATCTGTCACAACTATGTTCATTATTTAAGCTTGCAGGTGTATCGAGGGAGTTTGTCATGAGGAAATTATTTGCCTTGTCACTGAAAGGAAAAGCATTGGAATGGTATAGGCTACTAAATGACTCTCACCTGCTGGAGTGGGAAGAGATCCAGTCTCTCTTTCACTCCAAGTTTTATCCTCTTCATGAAGTCCATGAGAATAGGAATTATGTTTATAATTTTTATCCTCATGACGGAGAGAGCATAGCTCAAGCTTGGGGGAGACTGAAAACATTAACACTAAAATGTCCTAATCATGGGCTCCCCAAAGATATTATTATTACTAACTTCTATGCGAGGCTCTCTCGACGGGATAAAGATTTACTCGATGCTTCCTCTATGGGTTCTTTCACAAACAAAAAGATTGATGCTAAATGGGAACTCCTTGAAAGAATTCAACGCAACACTGAAGATTGGGAGATCGACAAAGGTAAAGAGTCAGGTATAATTTATGAGTATGATTGCATTAAGTCCTTTGTTGAAACTACAAGTTTTAATAAGTATAGTGCTAAGTTTGGGCTTGATTCTCAACTCCTTGTTGATTTCCTCAAATCTTTTGCTTCACATCTTAATATGCCTAAGGAGGATTGGATCAAGTATCATAAACCTTTTAAAGAGACTTGCAAAGAAAATGAAATTGTTCATGATGATTGCAACATGCATGATCCAATTCCTAAAAATGAAGTTTTATATAAGCATGTTAATTTTTGTGGAGTGGATAGACCTTGTGAAAGGCCTATGATTGAAGAAGAGAAGTATTGTAAGCAACATAAGCATGAAAGAACAATCACTTGGGTCAGAGATTTAAATGAAATTGCTAGAGAATTGCGTGACCTTTATCCTTTTACTTGTGAACTTTGCCGTACAGAGGGTCACTTTAATTTTCAATGCATGAACTTTCAAAACATAACTGTTAACCGGTTGTGTGATGACATGATCACCTCTGATCTTTATGATGAGCTTATGTTATTTTTGATGTGTGAAGAGTTATCAGAAAAGACTTCTTGGCTGGATGATAATGCCATAGGAATAAAAAACACTTTGCAAAATTGCCATCTCTATTGTGTTGTTAATTGCCATGAAAATGATTACATAAGTAATATTAGAAAGGAGGGAACTTTACCAAAGTATAAAAATGTCTCTTATATTTCTGCTAATAAAAAGGAGAGCTTCTCCCAAGTTTCCCCTATTGTTTCTAATGATAAACCAGGATATGTGGAGAAGCTTCATCTCCAACCACCCCCTCCTAAGGTGAAGAAGAAGAAAAAGAAGAGGAGGAGGAGGAGGAGCAAGAAGGAAGAAGAATGGGCATCAACCTGGCCTGAGCATATTCCTCCTATCAACTTTTATCCTAACGGTTGTAAGTTTAAAGAAGAAGGTGAAGTTTATTGCCTTAATTATCATCTTGATGATACATCCGTAGGTACTATTGAAGATGATTTTGATTATGATATGCATGTTACTTATTGTGATTGGGAAAATGATGATAATGCTACTTATGATCTTGAAAATCTTTTTGTTACCAACTCTGAAAGTGAAGATATGGGAAGCTCTAAGCTTGGGGATGATAGGATTGCAAATCCTATCCCCACTAGTGATGTGATAATTGATAATTCTCTTGCTAGTAAGAATAAAGATAACATGTTTACAAATATAGTTGCTAGCAATGATAATGCTCTTCTCTACCATGATGATGTTATAACTCCAATCTATAGTGATTATAAAGGTACCTATGACATAAGGAGAAATTATCCTTATGAAACTTGTCATAATCATGAAGGGAATTACTCCCTTGTTGAACACCACCCTCCTGATATACAACTAATCTATAGTGTTCAAGTTGTTTATGATAGTCCTACTCCCACTATTACCAATGAGAAAAATTATGCTTATGTGGGGAGTGAGAGTACCTTTTTGCATGTGGATCATGGTAACAATGCTTTATGTGATGCTTATATTGTTGAGTTCATCCATGATGCCACTTAAATTTATAATGAGAGAGGGAGGCTTGGTTCTAAATATCTTAATAATAAGAAGTTCCCTCTCTTTATGTTGAAGGTTTTGAAGCTGCACTTGTTTTGTCTTCCTATGCTTATTGCTTTGTGCTTCAATGAATTATTCTATTGCAATATTCCTATGCATAGGAAGAATGTTAGGCTTAAATGTGTTTAGTATTTGCTTCTTGATGCTCTCTTTTGTTCTTCAATTCTTATCCCTACAAGAGAATCATTAAAGTCCTATGCCTAGCTTACAGGCATAAAAGAAAGCGCTTTTGGGAGGCAGCCCACAATGAATAAATTTTTTATATTTTGCTTTTGTTGTGTCTTGATGATTGTTTACTACAGTAGCATCATCATTGTATCTTTGCTTTTCATATTTGTGCCAAGTATAGCCTCTGATTGCTAGAAAGTTCAAAAGTTGTGAGGTGCTGTCCAGGAAACAGATTCTGTCCTTGGATAGAAAAATTCGTATAAAATCACCAGATCATCTTTTTGATCTGAATTTTTTCGACAGCGTTCTCTATATAGTTTTCTGTCGTTCTTCTGTTCTGAGTTTTTTGATTTGAGTTGCATAAGTATCCCGAACAGATCAATTACTACCTGCTGTTCTGTTTTTCACAGATTCTGTCCTGTTTTGCCTTTCCTTCACTTTGCAAATCAAGAACTTGTTTTTTCTTTGCAAAAACCTTTTGGCAATCTTGAGAAACAGTAGAACTTTAAGAATATCATTATTTCCAGCAAGGTATAATTATTTTATTAAGGGTACTAACCTCGCTAATCAGATTATGATGAGTTATGTATGAAGGGAGTTTTCAAGTGTGCGAGGGAAGATGATAAAAAGATTCAGGAGTGTCAAGCGCTCAAGCTTGGGGATGCCCCCGTGCACCCCCAAGAAATATTCAAGGATACTCAAGCGTCTAAGCTTGGGGATGCCCCCGTGCATCCCCTTCTCCGTCAACATTATCAGTTCGTCTTTCATTTCGCTATATTTTTATCACTTCATGTGTTATGTGCTATGCTTGGAGCGTCTTGCTTTTAGTTTTCTTTTTAGTTTTTCATAACGAGTCGGAACTCAGCATTCCTTTATGTGGGAGAGAAAACACGCTCCACTTCTACCTAGAACATAACATAGAATTTTCATGTCTATCTATGCTGTGTGTGTTCTTTATCTTTTAATAGCTACTATCATGCTCTGCTCTTAGTATTCATGCCTATCTTTTCAAAAGCTTTTGTTTAGTTGGTTGCTTGAACTCTCTTTAATTACCATGATCACCTTATTAAGAGAGTTTGCTTCCGTTGCACTGGTTAATGTGTCTATGATAAAGATGCTACTTGCATGATGGTGCTTAGTAGTTCAGGTTTTCTTATGGTTGATCTCAAATAGCTGGGGGGTTCCCAATGTGTTATTGGAGTACCAACATGGTTTGTTTGCCTATGATATGGTATGGTTTAGTAATATCTTCCTCCGAGAATTTATTTTGATTGACTTGGCGTATGCTCACGCATATTCAAGACTGTAAAGAAAGTCTGTCAAGCCTTGATGATCTTTTGTTTCTAAGTAGCGATATAACTACCATGCCTGATTTAATATTGATTTGTCGCTCTGCATGATTATGACCGTCATTGCTCTCTTAGTTGGTCGCTCCCAGTCTTTTGCTAACCTCCACCTGTACTAAGCAAACTAACCATGCAATACATAGCTCATGGGAAAGTAGCCTAAAAACTATTGTGGTAAAGAATATGTTGCTTATGTATCTTATTTCTTGTAAGTTGCTTGCTGAGCGGTAACCATGTTTCTGGGGACGCCATCAACTGTCACACTTTTGTTGAATATCATGTGAGTTGCTATGCATGTTCGTCTTGTCTGAAGTAAGGGTGATTTACCGTGGGTTGAATAACTATGCATATTGTTAGAGATGAACATTGGGCCGCCAACCAAAGCCATGCATCATGGTGGAAGTTTTAGCTTGGACCTTAATCCTCAATCTCTTATGAGAATATGCTTATGCATTGAAGAGGAGTCCATCATCTATTTTCTATGTTGTCCCGGTATGGATGTCCTCAAGTTGAGATCTATCAAAAACGAGAAATCAAATGCGATTTATCTCCTTGGACCTTTGTACAGGTGGCATAGCGGTACCCCTTTGTGACACTTGGTTGAAACATATGTAATACAATGATAACCCATGGAGATCCGAGCTAATTAGGACAAGGAGCGAGCACTATTGGTATACGATGCATGAGGCTTGCAACTTATATGATGTCTTATGCATGACACATATGAAGTACTACTACCGTTGACACAATTGCTTCCATGTTTTCAAAATAAAAAAAACTCTAGCACATAACCTTTCTTTTACTTTTATGTTGAAGCACCAACTACTGAGATCATGATTGTCATTCTGAGTGTAATGTGCATTGTCCCAAAGTAGCATTGTCTTTTGCATGATTGTGATATCGTTTATTCTGAAATGATTGTATCTAGTCATCACTTAAACCTTGAAGGTGCCCCTGCATTTATGTTTTGCATCACTAAAGGGGGCAAGCTAGATATCACTTTATCATATTTGCACATCATATTCATTGCAAATCTTTTTGATGTTTCAGTTTCATATTGTAAAACTTTCAGTCATTTGTGATTTTCTCATGAGGCAACTTAATTACTTTAGAATCATTGTCTCAGTAAGCTTTTGTCATATGACTATGAAAAAGTCCTATATGGTTAATAGCATGTCACCACAGAAATTATTCTTGTTATCATTTACCTACTCGAGGACGAGCAGGAACTAAGCTTGGGGATGTTGATACGTCCAAAACGTATCTAAAATTTCTGCTTGCTCCATGCCACTTTTGGGTGATATTGCTATGATATTCATACACTTCCATACACTTTTGATCATATTTGGACTAACTTACTAATCCAGTGCACCCCAGTGCCAGTTTCTGTTTTCGGCTGTTTTTGTATTTCAGGTTTTCACATTACGAGAACTGCCAGGAAAAATCCAGAAAAAATATATAAAAAATCAGCATTCCAGAAGCTACCGTGCGGCCAAAGTACAGCCGGGGGGACCCACAGGGGCTCCAGGCGCCCTGTGGGCGCGCCCCCCCTGGGCCGCGCCGG
>LR738711.1:661887491-661899456 GCA_902687465.1 Secale cereale
GGGGGGGGGGGGGGGGCGCCTGGCCCCCCCGAGGCACCTCCGATGCCCCCCTTTGGCATATATTTAAAGCTTGTCGAGGAAACCCTGATGCCGGAACCCTTTTCTCCAGACGCGATTCCGATCTCCGCCGCCATCGCCATCAAGCTTCGGGGGACCAGAATTCCTACGCCGGCACCCTGCCGGGACGGGGAAGTGCCCCCGGATCCATCTCCATCGACGTTGCTTCCTCCCTCCATGATGCGGGAGTAGTTCCTCCTCGGGGCTGAGGTTCTTACCAGTAGTTATGTGATCAACTCTCTCTCCCATGATGTGATCTTCGTTCTGATCATAGGCTATGTTAATCTAGGGTGTTTCCCCTTCCTCTATGTATTGGATTGATGTACTCACTTGTCTTTATCTAGTATAATCCCCGAGACCAAGGTGACAGCGGTCTATTGGACATGGATTAGAACAATATTTTCATGAGTGATTTCCTTTCTTGTGTGTTGATTGAAGATTGAGAGTCTCTTGGTGCTTGTCTTTGACTATCCTTTAGATATGTTATGGTGATTGTGGGACTCTCTTTGGATGGCCGCGGTGACATTGGGAAATCCTTGGATCGAGAACTACGAACTTTGAGGTGTGCTTTTGTAGCCCTATGTAATTCTCGTCCTCTCTTGACCACGAAGGAATGATCTCCGAGTGTGTCCCCTTTGCATGTTTTATGGGAAATATCATGTGATTCGATTATGTTAATGTTGTTGGGAGTTGCCACTAGTGAAAGTATGAACCTTAGGCCTTGTTTCCACCATTGCAATACCGTTTGTGCTCACGTTTACTACTTGTTTGCTTGCTGCACTTTTTATTACATATTTGTATTACCTTGTTTTGCCATCCATATCACTTGCCATTTAACATCTCTTCGCCGAACTAGTGCACCTATACATCTGACAAGTGTATTAGGTGTGTTGGGGACACAAGAGACTTCTTGTATCTTAGTTGCAGGGTTGCTTGAGAGAGACCATCTTCAACCTCTACTTCCCTGAGTTCGATAAACCTTAGGTCATCCACTTGAGGGAAATTGCTACTGTCCTACAAACCTATGCGCTTGGAGGCCCAACATAGTCTACAAGAGTAGAAGCGTGCGTAGACATCAATCCACCCACGCGTCGCTCTGGGACCCTTCCAGGCGCACGTGGCGGAAGGCTGTGCAGCCAGGGGTACACGGTGGCAAGCGGCGATGACGAGGCTACCGTCGTGGCGGACGGTGGCGCCCCTGACGGCTACTTTTTGCACTATTTGGGCGACGGCGACGGGCATTTAATGCCCTTGTCCCCTGCCGTCAGGGTTAGGTATGGAACACTGTTCCAACTACCACCCTTTTTACATTTTTACCCTCAACTGCGCTGCCACCTGTCGGTGACCCCTTGAGCTTATAAAAGGAGGCCCATGCGCACGTGGAGGGGGGGTTAGACACTCGAACACTCACACGCTCGGTCTCGAAGAGTACTGTAGCTTCCATCACTCTCGAGCCAAGAACTCAATACAAACCAAAGCAGGAGTAGGGTTTTACGCATCCGTGCGGCCCAAACCTGGGTAAACTGCTCGTGTGCCTCGCCTCGATCCGCTCTTTGTGCAATCTCCGCCCCCTTGCCGTACCAAAAAGGGGCTCCGGTCCCATAGGTGTTCGTGGGTGGATCAGTTTCCCCGACATCTTTGGCGCGCCAGGTAGGGGCTGCATCGAGGTTGTGTGAACCTGATCCGGCCTGCACACGGACTAGATCTTCAACTTCTTCATCAACATGCCGCCGAATAAGAAAGCTTCGGAGGCAGCAGGTCCGTCCGCGTCGATCCCACCACCGCCGGAGCCAACGGCTGGTGGGGTAGACGCCGGCGGAAGAACGGACGTCGACGAGGGGACTCACGGCGCCGCCAAGTCCAAGGACAAGGCAGACGACCGGGCGCACTCCAAGACCTCGGCGTCCGTACATGCACCGCGCCCGTCTCAGGAGGTTCGGGACCGGCAGCGTCATGGTACCCACGGTACCATACGTTTGCTGGGCCAAGGCCAAGCTGGCGGATCTCGGGACGCTGAAGGCCAGCATGCGCACCAACATGCCGGCACGAGCAAGGCACGGTCGCCTGGACGGGATGCTGCTCCTTCTAACACGGTTAGAAGTCCGAGCATGTCCCGCTCCTCGCACCGTTCGCCACCGCTACCCGCCACTCCAGCAGAAGCTCTAGCACGAGCTCAACTGCTCCTAGACTTCCCTCCAGCGGCAGACAAGGCCGACGACTGGAGGGCCACCATTCAGAGTCTCATCGCATTCGCCAACGGCGACACTCCGCAGCAGCCGAGCACGTCGTGGCCGCGGCAAGTCAGCCAGGCGCGGGCTGATGGCGACAAGACCGGTGGGGGTGCAACCACCGTGCACTCTCCGCCCCGAAGGCCAAGATCGCCGACTCACCGGGTCAACCTCGACAGCAACTCCACCGTGTCGTCGGATCCGCGAGCTCGTCGCGATCAGCGCCAAGTTCTTCAAGATCGCCGACGCGAAGACGCTCGTACTCGCATCGAGTGCCGAAGAGAAGCGCGGCGTCAGTGAGACCAGCGCGCTGGGCCCACTGTCGACATGCAAGCGCCAGGGGGGACCAGGCGACTTGCCATACGCGGTAGGTTGTCCCGCGTTCACTCGTGAGCTGCGGCAAGTCCAGTGGCCCAGCATGAAGAATTTCAAGCCAGACGTGCCGGAGAAGTACGACGGCAAGACGCACCCGTCGGAGTTCCTCAGCATCTACACCATTGCGGTGCAAGCTGTTGGGGGGCGAGACGAGAAGATCCTTGCCAACTACTTCCCTCTGGTACTCAAACCCAGCGTCAGATCCTGGCTCATGCACTTGCCGGACAACTCCATTTCTTCTTGGGCAGACCTGTGCCATCAGTTTGTCGGCGCCTTTACAGGCGGCCACAAACCTCATGGCCAGGAGAGTGACCTCCACCTGCTCGCCCAGAAGGAAGGAGAGCCCCTACGCAAGTATATCCAAATATTCAGCAGCGTGCAGCACAACATCCCAGACGTCCACCCTGCCGCGGTTATCAGCGCGTTCCATCAGAACGTGCGTAACCGCAGGATGAGGGAGGAGATGGCGATGTGCAAGATCCGAGATGTCAGTGAGCTTTATGCCCTGGCCGACAAGTGTGCACGCGCTGAAGAAGGGAGGAAACTCCCCGGAGAGGATACGGGGGGCGGGGGATCTGACAGCGAGGATGCTGCTCCGGCAAAGAAAAACCGGCGGCGGAACAACAGGAAGAAGAAGAACAAGGAAGTGCTAGTCGTTGAGCAGTCCGGCAAGGAGGCTGGCGCCAAGAAAGCCCAAGTTGGTAGCTCCGGCAAGGAGACTGCCGCATGCACCAACTGCCAAGCTGTGGCGGCCGCCGACAAGCAGGACGGCACCGACAAGCAGTACTGCAAGATCCACCGCACCAAGGGCCATGACCTCCAGAATTGCAAGAGGGACGAGCAGCTCGTCGAGCAGCAGAAAGCTGAGTACGAGCGGCGCGACAAGGAGAAGGCCCAAGGAGGTGACGGAGGATCAGGCAAGAAGCAACCATTCAACGGCCGGGGAGGACGCCGCGGCAAGGCCAAGCAGCGGCAAGGAGACAGACCTCCCCGCGGCCGCGACAAGGATGAAGATGACGACGACGACGAAGACATGGATGATGGTGAGTCCAGTGAGCAGGAATTTCAGAAAGCCACAGAGGTTTTGTGCGTTGACGGCGGTGCTTCTCTGCATGCTTCACACCGCCAACTCAAGCAGTGGGTGCGGGAAGCCAATGCGGCAGAACCACTTGTCGAATCGCGCAAACTTCTGAAATGGTCCAGCACGCCTATCATCTTTGATATTGAGGACCACCCCGGTCGCACAACTGCGGTCGGGTGTTTGCCGATGTTGGTTTCACCAACTATCCACAACCTCAAGGTCACTAAGATGTTAGTTGATGGCGGGGCCAGCTTGAACCTGATCTCCTCCGCTGTGCTTCCCAAACTCCAAATCCCTGACAGCGAGCTCGAAGAAACCGGCACGTTCCAAGGAATCAACCCGGGAAGGAGCAAGCCAAAGGGGAAGATCACGCTGCCAGTGACGTTTGGCGGGGAGCTAAACTTCAGGACTGAGAGAGTCACCTTTGAGGTTGCCGATTTTCCATTGCCCTACAATGGAATACTTGGCCGTCCAACGCTCGCAAAGTTCATGGCAGCCTCCAACTATGCGTACAACATGTTGAAGATGCCCGGCCCGATAAGCGTCA
Organism: Secale cereale; assembly: GCA_902687465.1. NCBI lineage: Eukaryota > Viridiplantae > Streptophyta > Magnoliopsida > Poales > Poaceae > Secale > Secale cereale. Next base: position 661,891,780 of record LR738711.1, read on the forward strand.
TCTCTGTCCCTGGCGACAAGAAAGATGCCCTTAGCTGCGCCGACAAGATCTACCGGGAAGCAGCAGCCGCAATAGATCGCAAGACACTTGCTGCTGAAGCTCCCGGGGGGAAGGAGAAAACCAAGTCCGGCAAGAGCTCTGGGGCCCACTCCGGCAAACGCACCTCTTCGGAGTGTTGTGCTGCCGTCGAGGACACACCATCGAGCTCCACCGGCAAGTGTAAGAAGACGATGTCAGCTCCACCAGAAACCAAGAAGGTACCCGCCAAGGAGGACGGCACTGGTGGTACCTTCACCATCAGTGCCACGCTTGACCCTAAATTGGAAAGCGCGCTCGTTGCTTTCCTGCGGGCGAACGTCGACGTGTTTGCATGGCAACCGTCCGACATCCCCGGTGTTCCCAGGAAAGTGATTGAGCACAAGCTTGCTGTCTGTCCTCACGCGCGGCCCGTCAAGCAAAAAGCCAGGAAACAAGCAGTGGAGCGCCAAGAATTCATAGCAGAAGAAATCAAGAAGTTGGAAGCGGCAGGCCTTGTCAGAGGAGTGCTCCATCCTACGTGGTTGGCCAATCCAGTAGTCGTGTGTAGGGCAAACGGGAAATGGAGGATTTGTATCGACTTTACCGATGTCAATAAAGCTTGTCCAAAGGATCCATTTCCCTTGCCGCGCATTGACCAGATTGTTGACTCCACAGCCGGATGTGATTTGCTTTCGTTTCTTGACGCATACTCAGGATATCATCAGATCTTCATGGATGAAGAAGATGAAGAGAAGACCGCATTCATCACTCCATGTGGCACGTACTGTTTCATAAGGATGCCTTTTGGTTTGAAGAATGCTGGTTCAACATTTGCAAGAGTAGTCCATACTGCCTTTGAGCCACAGATTCACAGAAATGTGGAAGCCTACATGGATGACATACTGGTCAAGAGCAAGGACAGGGCTACCCTAATCCAAGATTTAGACGAAACTTTTGCAAATCTGCGCAAGATCCAGCTCAAGATCAACCCCGAGAAGTGCGTGTTTGGAGTCCCTTCCGGCAAGCTTCTCGGATTCTTTGTGTCTCAGAGGGGGATTGAAGCCAACCCCGACAAGATTAAAGCCATTGAGCAGATTGAAGCACCGAAGCGCGTCAAGGATGTGCGAAGACTTGCCGGTTGCGTGGCTGCTCTCAGCAGGTTTATCTCTAAGTCAGCTGAGCGCGCCCTGCCGTTTCTCAAAATTTTGAAAAAGGCAGGTCCAATGAAATGGACTCCGGAAGCGGAGGCTGCGCTGCAAGACTTGAAGAAATACCTGTCCTCCACCCCGATACTTGTCGCACCTAAACCACAAGAGAAGTTGCTGCTGTATTTAGCGGCAACGAATCAAGTAGTTAGTGCTGCGTTAGTAGCGGAGAGGGAAGCAGATGATGAGCCAGTAACCGCGGCAAGTACATCCAGCGACAAGCAGGGGGCTTCCCCGACAAGCTCTGGTCCCGACAAGGATGAATCTGCGCAGGCGCAAGAGGAGATACGGAAGAAAATGGTGCAGCGCCCAGTTTACTTTGTCAGCTCCCTTCTACAGGGAGCTAGGTCAAGGTACTCTGGTGTGTAGAAGTTGCTTTTCGGCCTTCTCATGGCCTCGAGAAAGCTGCGCCATTACTTCCAAGCACATAAGATAACAGTCGTCACTCGCTTTCCGCTGAAGAGGATATTGCAAAATCCAGAAGCAACAGGCAGGATCGTTGAGTGGGCACTGGAACTGTCAAGCTTTGGCCTCAAGTTTCAGAGTACTTCAACTATCCAGAGCAGAGCATTGGCAGAATTCGTAGCAGAGTGGATGCCAACACCAGCTGAAGAGATTCGAGAAACGAGCATCCCCGTCAAAGAAGCGAGCAAAGAGTGGCTGATGTACTTTGATGGTGCCTTCTCGCTGCAAGGCGACGGTGCTGGTGTGCTGCTTGTCGCACCCACCGGAGAGCACCTCAAGTACGTAGTCCAGATGCACTTTCCCAAGGAGCAAGCAACAAACAATACTGCAGAGTATGAGGGTTTGCTTGCCGGTCTCAGGATCGCGGCAGACCTTGGGATCAAGAAGCTCATCGTCACGGGTGACTCACAGCTTGTCGTTCGCCAAGTGAACAAGAATTATCAGAGTCCGTTGATGGAAGCTTACGTCGATGAAGTGAGAAAGCTTGAAGAGCACTTTGACGGCCTGTAGATGGAGCATGTACCAAGAGCTCAACACGACATCGCTGATGGCTTGTCAATGTGTGCCGCACATAAGTTACCTGTGGAACCAGGGATCTTTGTGCTCAAGCTGACTCGACCATCCGTAACACCGTCAACTGGACAGAGCAAGAAGAGGAAGTTGATTTCTGGTGACTATTTTCCGGCAGAGCTCCCTCAAGCCGCCGCCAAAAAGGTCCCCAAGATCAACGCCAAGAATGCTGAGGAGCAGTCTGCTCCGGCAAGCCCCAGGGTTTGTTCCGTTGAAGCAAACGCTCCCGACAAGTTTTGCTCCGGCAAGCTTGCCGGGGAACATCAAGCTCCGGCTGAACCTCAGGTTCTCGCCGTAGAAGCTGGTGTTCCCGCAGCAGCAGAGGTGCCTTTAGTCCTTGTTGTCGAGCCACAAGCTCCAGCGTGGGCACAGCAGATCGTCCGTTTTCTCCAAACAGGAGAACTTCCCGAAGAACAAGAAGAAGCAGAGAGGTTAGCCCGGCAGTCAAGTATGTACAAGTTTGTCGACAACACACTGTACAGAACAAGACTCAACGGTGTGAAATTGAAGTGTATTCCCCGGGAAGATGGACAGAAGCTGTTGGCAGAGATACACGGAGGCATATGTGGTCACCACATTGGCGCAAGAGAACTTGCCGGCAAAGCATTCCGGCAAGGTTTCTTTTGGCCAGAAGCCCTACAGGATGCAACTGCACAAGTAACCAAGTGTGAAGCATGCCAGTTCCATTCCAAGCAGATACACCAGCCAGCTCAAGCTCTCCAGACGATCCCTTTATCCTGGCCATTTTCGGTCTGGGGGCTCGACATCCTCGGCCCCTTTCCCCGCTCAGCCGGGGGCTTTGAGTACTTGTACGTTGCTATCGACAAGTTCACAAAGTGGCCGGAAGTAGAACCAGTGAGAAAGGTGACCGCACAGTCAGCAGTCAAGTTCTTCAGGTCGATTGTTTGTCGTTTTGGGATTCCTAACAGGATCATCACCGACAACGGTACACAATTCACGAGCCGCACCTTCATGCAATACGTCCAAGATCTTGGCGCCAAGGTCTGCTTTGCTTCTGTTGCTCACCCAAGAAGCAACGGTCAAGCAGAGAGGGCAAATGCTGAAGTGGTGCGTGGACTCAAGACCAGAACTTTTGACAGGCTGCACAAGTGCGGAAGAAACTGGATCGAGGAGCTGCCAGCGGCTCTTTGGTCGATCAGAACGACGCCAAATCGAGCCACTGGACAGACACCTTTCGCTCTAGTCTATGGAGCAGAGGCAGTTCTCCCCACGGAACTCGTATACGGGTCACCTCGAGTGCTCGCTTATGATGAGCTCGAGCAAGAGCAGCTGCGACAAGATGACGCACTGCTCCTCGAGGAGGACCGTCTTTAGGCTGCTGTACAAGCTGCTCGATACCAGCAAGCTTTGCGCCGCTATCATAGCCACAAAGTTAACGCCAGAAGTCTCGAGGAAGGTGACCTTGTCTTCGGCGTGTTCAGTCCGTCAAGAATTCCAACAAGTTGACGCCGAAGTGGGAAGGCCCTTACCGGGTGAAACGAGTCACTAGGCCTGGCGCTGTCCGCCTTAAGACCGAAGATGGCTTTCCGGTGAGCAACTCCTGGAACATTGAGCATCTTCGCAAGTTTTACCCATAAGGCGCGGTTGCCGTGACCCGCTCCGGCAACCACCTTTTGTACAAGTCTTGCCGCTATTGCATGTAATCCTTTGTACAAAGCCGGGCGCAGATCCCGTGCATCAGTAAAGCTTATGTGCCCCGCACATCTTGTCATTTCATGCTTTCTATTTTCTTGCATGCATTATCTGACACATTGTGCAACACCTACCCCCGGTAAGCAATAACGAGCCCAAAGGCTCCATATCTGTATTTTCTCTTCTTTCTTTCTTCTCAAGGAAAAGAAGGTTCCCTCGCGCACAAGTTTGCCGGGGGGAGAGAAGATAGTGGTATGGACCAAGCGCCGTTCAAGAAAGCCTTGCCTAGCCGGGAAGCAAACAACACAGAAGCTAAGTTGCCAAAGTTTGAGCAATCAGATTTTTAAATTTTTAAGTTATCTTCCTTGAACGACCGTGCTTTGTATGGAAAACCTGTGCGCGGAGGAACCAACTCGTAGCTAGTTGCGCCCTTGCTTTGTTTCGAGTTTGCTCAACGACTTAAGTGTGCTGCGACTAGTGTCGCGCCCTTACTTTGTTTTCGAGCCCGCTCAACAACTTAAGTGTGCTGCAGCTAGTTGCGACAAGGTTTCTTGTCGGTAGCAACACCGCCGGCAGGCTGCTAACGTTCCACACTCAGCACTCGTGGGAAAGGTGCCCACACCGACAAGTTCCCTAAAAGCGTAGGGCAATAACATACAAGGCCGGGGATCAAGTAGAGGAAATAACATTGCAATTACTACCCAAAATAGAGTTATATTACAAAGCAACTTGTCGCAGCTCTAATAGACTGTTTTCATAACATGATTCACAGCGACAAGGAAGGAAGAAAATGAACAGCCTAACCTGCCCGATCGCCCTCGACCCTCTTGATGCCGCTCACCTTGTCCACAATGGGTGCGACAAGGGCCTTGAGCGCCTCCTAGTTGGCGTCCGGCGGCAGGGACCTGAGGACGTTGGTGAGGTTGAGGCCCGGATTGCGGAAGGTCACCTTCATCAACACCTTCTGCAGGGCTCCCGCGCAGAGCTTGCGTGACTCGTCCGCCAGCTGCTTTGGGATCTTCTCCCGGAGTTGCTGGAGGGCTGTCGCCACACCTCTGAAGAACAGAGTGAGCTTGGCACCGGGGTGGAGGCTTTCGTCGGTAGAGTACCTGAGATACTCCGCCCCCAGCTGCTCCAACTCCTTGTCGATGTCTGTGGCGGCGTTGACAAGGCCTTCCATCCAGTGCTCGACGGTCTGCCTAAAGTTATTCTGAGTGACGGCAGCACTCGCCAGCAATGCCTTCTCGGCCCTGATCTCCTCCTTCAGGGTCGCCTCCCGCTCCTTGGCGCCGTCCAGCGTCTGGGTTAGGGTGGTCATCTTCAGCTCGAGGTCCGCGTTGGAGTCCTTGGCGGCGGCGAGCTCCTTGCCCTTCTCGGAGAGGCGGACCTGCAGCTCGGAGTGGCTGTGGGCGTCCTTCTCTCGCTCGAGCTTGAGTGCAGCAACCTCCTCGCCGCTCGTCTTGAGGTTGGCCTCCAGCTGCGCCACCCTCGTCTCCAACTCCTTCTTGGCGGTCTCGGCAGCTGCGGCAGCATCCTTTGCTTCCTGGAGAGCTCCGCCAAGCAACTGCTCGCGCGCGGAAAATTCCTCCTCGTGACCGTCGAGGTTGACCTTCCGATGCGCCAGCTCACCCTCTAGCGTGGACAGTTTCTCAGTGGCAAGCCGCTGCTGTTCCTCCACTTCGGCCTTCTCGAGGATGAAGGCCTGCTGCGCCTCGGCAAGTTGCTCCCGCTCCTCCGGCAAGGACCGGAGAGCCGCTTGGTTGATGGCCCGGAGCTCCTCCGCGTGCTTCTCGATATCAGCTCCCGCCTTTGCGGCAAGAGCCTCGCGGGACTCCAGCTTGGCCTGCCGGGCGCGGTAGAGTGACAGCAGTTTGCGCAGCAGCCGCTCCTCCTCTGGCTCGCCGCTGCTGCTGCTCAGCGCGTCGACAAGTTTCAGCCCGACGGAGGCAAGCACCTCTCCGTTGAAGACCTCTCCCTCGACCGGCGCCCTGGACATGGACGTCCAAGGGAGCTGGATGAAGACATCGTCGCTGGCCTTTAAGTAGGCGCCTGGCTCAAGCTCGTCGGAGCTGGGGGCTACGGCGGCGGCAGAGGGCTCGGCGGTCGGTGTAGTGCCTGGCGCTCCTGCGGCCTCAGGGTCGTCAGTGCGATCGCCAGCCCCTTCGCCGGCTACAGCGGCGGCAGCCTCGGCAGCCTCTGCACCGGCGGGATCGTCTGCGCCGACCCTCTCTTCGATGACGGCGGCGTCGTCAGCGACAATCTCCGTCTCCATTGGCTCAGCTACGGATGGGTCTGACGGAAGAAAAGGAAAGAAAAACATTCAAGCAAATATCCAAAAAAAGAAGAATCTAAAGAAGAAAAGTCCAAGGGGAGTTTTTGAAGCAAAGGGGTTACCTGCGCGGGCCGGCTCCTCGGTGAGGTTCCTTGCCGGGGAGCTCTCCCTAGGCGGCGTGGTTGTAACTCCCTCCGGCGGAGGGCCGCTAGTGCTATCCCTCGCCGGAGTACTCGCCCTTGGCGGAGTATTCTCCCTTGGCGGAGAACCCGTCCTTGGCGGAGGGCTCTCCCTTGCCGGAGAGCTTCCCCTTGGCGGTTCGGTCAAAGCGTGCGGGGGAAGACAGCTTTCTTCTTCCGCAGCGCCGCGAGCCGCAGCGCCTCGGCCGACTTCGCGGACTTCCCCTTCTCTTCTTTCGGAGCCATGGCGGAGGCAGAGGGGGAGGTCGGCGCCGCTGGTGGTGCTGGTGGCGATGGGGGGCGGAGTGCTGCTCTCTTTCGGCCTTCGAGAAGGAGGGGAGCGGCGGAGGTTTCTGAGGATTGAAGCAAGCAACGGGCGGATGGACGAACTGCCCCTGTTTCCCCTGTTTATAAGGGGGGAGGGGGCGGACGTTCCACATTTCCAATTAAAGAAATCACCCACGATCTCTCCCACGACGCCGCGATCGACGCGTGCCGTTAGGGGAGGGCGCGGTGGATACGGAGAAAGATCCGGCGTAAACCAGGCCGCGCGTGCCCGTGCACTGTTTTGGGCCTGGCCCAACAGCGCTCGGCACCGTGTATGGCCCAGGCCCGGGGGCTCCTGTCGGTGTACTAAAGTAGGGGTACCTTAGTATCCCGAACTTGTGCACGGGCAGTCGCAGCGTCCCGCGGCAAGGCTTGCCAGGTGACCGCCAAGGTCCTTCGTGGTTCCTTTGGAGCCAATCAAGAACAAAGTATCCTAGCCAAGGAGACAAGGCCCCGGCAAGAGGAGCTTGCCGGGAAGGCCACTCAAGGCACAAGACCACTCAAGGCACAAGGCCCTGGCAAGAGGAGCTTGCCGGAAAGGCCAACCAAGGTACCTCAAGAAACTTGCCGGGACGCGCCACGCGTCCCGGCGAGGCCCGGTGAGCGACAAGCTCCCGGAAGTGACAAGATAGTAACCGCGGCAAGGCGCTTGCCGCGGCAAGCTTCCACTCAGTACCCGCGCTCCAGCGCATCCAACCACCCGTCGCTCTGGGACCCTTCCAGGCGCACGTGGCGGAAGGCTGTGCAGCGAGGGGTACACGGTGGCAAGCGGCGATGACGAGGCTACCGTCGTGGCGGACGGTGGCGCCCCTGACGGCCACTTTTTGCACTGTTTGGGCGACAGCGACGGGCATTTAATGCCCTTGTCCCCTGCCGTCAGGGTTAGGTATGGAACACTGTTCCAACTACCACCCTTTTTACATTTTTACCCTCAACTGCGCTGCCACCTGTCGGTGACCCCTTGAGCTTATAAAAGGAGGCCCATGCG
>LR738711.1:661899505-662114718 GCA_902687465.1 Secale cereale
GGTTAGACACTCGAACACTCACACGCTCGGTCTCGAAGAGTACTGTAGCTTCCATCGCTCTCGAGCCAAGAACTCAATACAAACCAAAGCAGGAGTAGGGTTTTACGCATCCGTGCGGCCCGAACCTGGGTAAACTGCTCGTGTGCCTCGCCTCGATCCGCTCTTTGTGCAATCTCCACCCCCTTGCCGCACCGAAAAGGAGCTCCGGTCCCATAGGTGTTCGTGGGTGGATCAGTTTCCCCGACAGGTTGTCAATCCCTTTATGGTCACTTACGAGAGTGAGATCTGATAGAGATGATAGTTTATATTTTTGGTATTTTAAGTTTATAAGAACAACAAATAAAAGATATAAAAGTAAAGTAGATGTAGATTAATATGTTGAGAATAGACCCAGGGGCCATAGTTTTTTCTAGTGGCTTCTCTCATGATAGTGATATTCCACGGCGGGTAAACAAATTACTGTCGAGCAATTGATAGAAAAGCGAATAATTATGGGACTATCTAGGCATGATCATTGTATATAGGCATCACGTCCGAAACAAGTAGACTGACTCCTGCCTGCATCTACTACTATTACTCCACACATCGACCGCTATCCAGCATGCATCTAGTGTATTGAGTTCATAAGAACAGAGTAATGCCTTAAGAAAGATGACATGTTGTAGAGGGATAAACTCAAACAATATGATATAAACCCCATCTTTTTATCCTCGATGGCAACAACAATACAATACGTGCCTTGCTGCCCCTACTGTCACTGGGAAAGGACACCGCAAGATTGAACCCAAAGCCAAGCACTTCTCCCATTGCAAGAACTATAGATCTAGTAGGCCAAACCAAACCAATAATTCGAAGAGACTTGCATGGATATTATGAGCACACATAAAAAGTTCAGAGAATAACCAAATATCTTTCACAGATAACCTTGATCATAAACTCACAATTCATCAGATCTCGACAAACACACCACAAAAAGAGATTACATCGAATAGATCTCCACGAAGACCGTGGAGAAATTTGTATTGAGATCCATAGAGAGAGAAGAAGCCATCTAGATACTAGCTATGGACCCGAAGGTCTGTGGTAAACTACTCACAACTCATGGTGAGGGCAATGATGATGATGATGATGAACTCCGTGATGGACCCCCCTCCGGTGAAGCTCCAGAACAGGCTCCAAGATGGGATCTTCACGGGAACATAAGGTACGGCGGTGGAATTAGGGTTTTCTCTCTGTTCACGGAGGTTCTGGGGTACGCAGACTTATATAGTAAGAAGGAGGGCACCGAGGGACGCTCGAAGGGGCCACGAGGCAGGGGGCGCGCCCCCACCCTCGTGGGCAACCTCTTGATCCCCTAATGTGGTTCTCAAGCTCCGCGTGCGTGATTTTCTCCAAAAATATCTCTCGTGAAGGTTTCATTCCGTTTGGACTCTGTTTGATATTCTTTTCTGCAAAACCCTGAAACATGCAAAAAACAGCAATCTGGACTAGGCCTTTGGGTTAGTAGGTTAGTCCCAAAAATGATATAAAAGTGAATGATAAAGCCCATTAAACATCCAAGACTTCATAAATAATAGCATGGAACAATAAAAAATTATAGATGCGTTGGAGAGGTATCAGGTAGCTTAATCCAGGCAGAAGAGTTATGCACACTCGAAACGCAAGGAAGTAGTCTATGAAATCGGAGACAGATCATATCTGCGAGTGTCACCTCTGCGAGGTGTTAAGCGTTTCGGAGTCAAGGGAAAGTTAGCCCCGAGATTTGTAGGGCCATACCGTGTTTTGGAACGCATGGGAGAGGTTGCCTACAAGTTAGTGTTACCCGAAGGATTGTCAGGAGTTCATGACATGTTTCACATTTCCCAGCTTAAGAAGTGCCATGATGAGATGGCCGATATTCCTCTGAGAGACACAGTGCCCCTGGAAGCAATACAATTGGATAGTGATCTAACTTACGAGGAGAAACTAGTCAAAATCCTCGAGTTTGCAAGCAGAGTCACCCGCAGCAAGGTTATCATGTTTTACAAAGTTCGGTGGAGTCACCATACCGAAGATGAAGCCACCTGGGAACGAGAGGATGATCTATGCAACGACCACCCACACCTATTTTCTAGCCAACCCGAATCTCGAGGGCGAGATTCATCTTAAGGGGGTAGGTTTGTAACATCCCAAATTTTCAATTTGGAATGTTATACATAGGTCATCTTGCATATCATATTTTCTTTTGCATTTGTGTGTTGTGCTCCTCGAAATTCTAAGCAACTCAAGGACCCAAGAAGAGAGTTGGGGATTTTTACCGTTTTCATATTTGAGTTTTCTCAAATATCGATACAAGGGTCACATTGGTTTTAATTGTTTTTCTCTCCGAAAATATTTCATAATAAAATATATGAGCGGACATAATATGACATCTCCAAAACAAATGAAATATTGGAGGAAAATATTAAAAACAATTTTGGTATTTTATTTGGATTTATTTGCATAGGAAAAATACGCGTTTTTCAAAGTTGCATTTAGGTCCGGAAAAAATGTTCACTTTGTTCTAAATATTATTAGAGGTGGTTGAAAATTTATTTCGGAATTTTTTGAGTCCGTTTAGTATTTATTTTTGTCCGTTTTGCTGCGTCGGGACTATTTAAAAAAATAAAGTAACCGACCTACCGGGCCGTGTCCGGCTAGGACACTTCGCCCGGTCGGCCTTTAAAGGCCGAGGCCCAGCCCCCGCCGCCCCAGCCCCGCCTCGCCCTAGCGCCGCCGCCGCCAAGCCCCCGCCGCCGCGTCGTCTTCCCGCCATTGTGTCGCCGCCCGCGCTGCTGCTGCCGTGCCGTCGCGCCGCCTCCCGCGCTGCCGCCACCTCGTCGTCGTCGCCGCCTCGCCGCCGGACCCGATCCCGCCGGAGGTATAGCCGCCGCCGCCGTCGGTTTTCGCGAGAAAACAGTTCGGTTTTTCTAGAAACCCTAGTTCGTTTTTTTAGATCGGTTTTTCCACGGGTTTTTTCCGTTCAGATCTATTTAGCGAACATTCGTTCATTTAGATCTGTTAATGAACGTTTTCGTTCGTTAGATTCTTTTAGCAAATGTTCGTTCGTTAGCCTGTTCGTCGCGTTTTCTTTTTCAGAGTTTTCCGTGATTATTTTCGATCGTGATTTCTGCCCTGATCTTCGTTTTAGTTTAACTTTTCGCTCGTTTGTCGGTATCAGGCGATTCAAGCGCCTAGATCTTCGTCTCAAAGCCCTCTTTCCGTTTAACCAACTTGAACAAGGTTTTGGTACTGTAAAATTTGACTTTAGTTCAATCTAGTAAACGGATCTTGTTTCTTTCGTAGTTTGAGTTTCGATGCTCCGTTTGATTGGATTCTTTTTGCAAACAAGAGTTCTTCAGTTGAACTTTCTGGTTAGATCTTCTTATTTGATTTTTACCCGTGCATCTTTGCTTTGTTGCTTATGTATGCTATTGTTTGCTTATGATAAAATTCCCGGAGTGTGAAGCTAGCTACTACGAGTCCCTAGGTTTTGCGAATCGTCGGCAAGGCAAGTAACACTTTGATCATACACTTTATTATACAGTTTTTATGCATTAGATCTCACACACTGCATGAGTAGGATCTCTTAACATGTGGGTCTGGGAAGTAGATTGAGGTAGAACCTATTACCTGCTTTATAATCAAACCCCTGGGAGATACTTCTACGTTATGCTTAGGTTGCCATGCCATGCTCGTAGACGTGGATTGGGTTTGAGAGTATCCATGAAAGATGTGAGATTGTTAATTAATGGTTCAAGTTAAGGTGCCAACTTTAATACACATCTAGGTGGATTGGTTGCAGGGCACCTGGAGAATCCAGTGTTGTCCTAGGAAATCCCGGAGGAACCGTGTGATTATCGTATGGAATGCCACCCAGGCTCAAAGGGATCATAAGACTAGTCATGCTAGAAACTTCCGTGTCCAGCCACAATGCCATTATGGGCTCTGGCATAGTTGAGTATATTGTGTGAGCTCTTTCAGTGGTAGACTAGCAGATGTAGGGGAAAGTAGGTGTACGGGTCCACCTGGGGTAAAGAGTAAATGCTTCTAAAAGACTGTGTCTCGGTCATCCGTTTCTCAAACACCATGCAGTGAGAGAAATCCAACGGAGGAGATCGAGTCTTGTTGGGAAAAGTGCGCAAACCTCTGCAGAGTGTACAAACTAATCATGATTAGCTATGTCCTCGGTTATGGACATCTTGAGTATCTGGTACTTAAATTATTGGATTGATCTCATCACTCTAAAACTAATTTGTTGGGTTAATAAAGATGGTTTAATTGGGATTGAGTTGGAGGAACCTTCTCAATGATGTTTCAACTACCATGATAGTTAAAATAAAAGTTATTCCTTTGTTGTAGGGAAAAATTGGCTTTATGCAAAAACTTTAACCTTAGAGCCTCCACCAGCCATATATGTATGTAGTGTTAGCCTTTATTTTGTTACTTGCTCTACTGTGTTATCTTGCCAGCATATTCCATGTGCTGACCCGTTTCGGGCTGCAACATATCATGTTGCAGACTTTTCAGAAGAAGAGTAAGGTGCGCTAGGTCGTTTGTCATGCACTCAGCTATGCCGTTGGAGTTGATGGAGTCACTTATCTTCCAAGCCTTCCGCTGTTATCGTGTTAGATGGCCTTATGCCATATTATTTTGTAATAAGTTCTCTTTTGAGACATTTGATGTAATAAGTGTGTGATTGCCACTCTGTTATAAATCCTTCAAGTATTGTATGTGCTAGCATTACCGATCCAGGGATGACACAGAACACAGAGACTTCGGTCCATTCGGATCATGGTCGCTACAGTCACTATGGCTCAAGACAATACCAAATTGTGTGAATTTTCCAATACCAACAATACTGATTTTATTAGCACTCCGATTGCTCCTATTACCGATGCTGAATATTGTGAAATCAATGCTGCTCCGTTAAACCTGGTTATGGAAGATCAATTTTCTGGCCTTCCTAGTGAAGATGCCGCTACCCATCTAAACAACTTTCTTGATTTATGCGATATGCCAAAGAAGAGAGATACGGATAATGATATTGTTAAATTGAAGCTATTTCCTTTTTCGCTTAGAGATCATGCTAAACCTTGGTTCTCTTCTTTGCCTAAAAATAGTATTGATTCATGGAATAAGTGCAAAGATGCCTTTATCTCTAAGTATTTTCCTCTCGCTAAGATTATTTCTCTTAGAAACGATATCATGAATTTTAAGCAACTTGATCATGAGCATGTTGTACAAGCTTGGGAGAGAATAAAATGAATGATACGTAATTGCCCTACACATGGTTTGAACTTATGGATGATTATACAAAAAAATTATGCTAGATTGAATTTCGTTTCTATAAATCTTTTGGATTCGGACGCGGGGGGCACGTTCATGGAAATCACTTTAGGAGAAGCTACTAAACTCCTATATAATATTATGGTTAATTACTCTCAATGGTACACCAAAAGATCTACTACTAAAAAAGTACATGATATCGAAGAGATTAGTGTTTTGAGTGGAAGCATGGATGAACTTATGAAATTATTTGCTACTAAGAGTGTGTATTATGATCCTAATGATATGCCTTTATCCACGTTGATTGAGAATAATAATGAATCTTTGGATGTGCATTTTGTTGGTAGGAATAATTTTGGTAACAACGCATATGGAGGAAACTTTAATTCTAGGCCTTTCCCTAGTAATTCCACTAATAATTATGGTAATTCCTACAACAACTCTTATGGAAATTTGAATAAGATGCCCTCTGATTTTGAGACTAGTGTTAAAGAATTTATGAATTCGCAAAAGAATTTCAATGCTTTGCTTGAAGAAAAATTGCTTAAGATTGATGAGTTGGCTAGGAACGTGGATAGAATTTCTCTTGATGTTGATTCTTCGAAACTTAGATCTATTCCACCTAAGCATGATATCAATGAGTCTCTCAAAGCCATGAGAATTTCCATTGTTGAGTGCAAAGAAAGAACCGCTAGGATGCATGCTAAAAGAGATTGCTTTGTGAAAGTGTATTCTTCTAGTTTTCATGATAATAAAGATAAAGATCTAAAAGTAATTGATGTGTCTCCTATTAAATCCTTGTTTTCTAATATGAATCTTGATAAAGATGGGACTGGAGATGAGTCAACTTTAGTTAAAAGGCGTCCCAATGATTCAGAGTTTTTAGATCTTGATGCAAAAACTATTAAAAGTGGGATTGAAGAGGTCAAAACTTTGCATAGCAATGAACCCACTATTTTGGATTTCAAGGGATTTAATTATGATAATTGCTCTCTGATAGATTGTATTACTGATGACCCACAAGTGTAGGGGATCTATCGTAGTCTTTTCGATAAGTAAGAGTGTCGAACCCAACGAGGAGCAGAAGGAAATGATAGGCAGTTTTCAGTAAGGTATTTTATGCAAGCACTGAAATTATAAGTAGCAGATAGTTTTGTGGTAGGGTAATTGGTAGCAAGTGACAAAAGGTAAAAGTAAATAAGGTGCAGCAAGGTGGCCCAATCCTTTTTGTAGCAAAGGACAAGCCTGGACAAACTCTTATATAAAGGAAAGCGCTCCCGAGGACACATGGGAATTATCGTCAAGCTAGTTTTCATCACGATCATCTGATTCACATTCGGTACTTTGATAATTTGGTATGTGGGTGGACCGGTGCTTGGGTTCCGTCCTTACTTGGACAAGCCTCCCATTTATGATTAACCTCTAATGCAAGCATCCGCAACTACAAAACAAGTATTAAGGTAAACCTAACCATAGCCTAAAACATATGGATCCAAATCAGCCCCTTACGAAGCAACACATAAACTAGGGTTTAAGCTTCTGTCACTCTAGCAACCCATCATCTACTTATTACTTCCCAATTCCTTCCTCTAGGCCCAAATAATGGTGAAGTGTCATGTAGTCGACGTTCACATGACACCACTAGAGGAGAGAATACATACATCTCATCAAAATATCGAATGAAGACCAAATTCACATGACTACTAATAGCAAGACTTCTCCCATGTCCTCAGGAACAAAAGTAACTACTGACAAGACATAATATTATTCATGATCAGAGGTGTATTAATATGCATAATGGATCCGAACATATGATCTTCCACCAAATAAACCAACTAGCATCAAGTACAAGGAGTAATCAACACTACTAGCAACCCACAGGTACCAATCTGAGGTTTGGGTACAAAGATTGGATACAAGAGATGAACTAGGGTTTGAGAGGAGATGGTGCGGGTGAATATGTTGATGAAGATAGCCCTCCCCAAGATGGGAGAGTTGTTGGTGATGACGGCGGTGATGATTTCCCCCTCCCGAAGGGAAGTAAACACGACAGAATAGCTCTGCCGGAGCCCTAGATTGGTTTCCGCCTCGGTTCCGCCTCGAGACGGCGACGTCTGGTCCCGAAAGCCTGCTTCCTATTTTTTCTAGGTCAATACACCTCATATAGGAGAAGATGGGCATCGGGGGCCTTCCGGCTGCCCCCCCACCCTCGTGGACAGCCGGTGGTCCCTCTCGTGGACTTCTTTCGCTAGATATTTTTTATGTTTTCTGAAACGGAGTTCTGTTGAGTTTCGAGGCTTTTGGAGTTGTGCAGAATAGGTTTCCAGAGTTTGCTCCTTTTCCAGCCCAGAATTCCAGCTGCCGGCATTCTCCCTCTTCATGTAAACCTTGTAAAATAAGAGAGAAAAGGCATAAGTATTGTGACAAAGCAAGTAATAATAGCCCATAATGCAATAAATATCAACATATAAGCATGATGCAAAATGGACGTATCAACTCCCCCAAGCTTAGACCTCGCTTGTCCTCAAGCGAAAGCCGGTATCGAAAAATATGTCCACATGTTTAGAGATAGTGGTGTCGATAAAAACAAAATACGGACATGAGGGCATCATGATCATTCTCATAACATCAACTTATATAAATATAGTCATATGATTCTTATGCTAAAGTAACAATTCATCCACAATATCAAGCATGAATCATAAACTTCATTGGAAACTAACAAACTTTGATCTCGGTCATTGAAGCAATTGCAATTTATCGTAACATTGGAAAGAGTCAATATAAATGCTTTTCAGCAAGCCTACATACTCAACTATCATATAGTCTTTCACAATTGCTCACACTCACGCAATACTTATGGTTATGGAGTTTTAATCGGACACAGAGAAAGATAGGGGCTTATGGTGTTGCCTCCCAACCTTTTACCTCAAGGGTAATATCAACAGCAATAGACCATGAGAAATTACATCCAAGTGGGTATATATATCAGGATCTTTCCAACACAATGTGCTTGCCAAAGGATAAAATGTAAAAACGAAAGGTGGATTTCACCTTGACACTTATAAGGCAAGAATAATAGATAGGCCCTTCGCAGAGGGAAGCAGAGGTTGTCATGTGTTTTTATGGTTGGATGCACAAAGTCTTAGCATAGAAGAACTTCACTGTATATTGCCACTTGTGATAAGGACCTTTATTATGCAGTCCGTCGCTTTTATTACTTCCATATCACAAGATCGTATAAAGCTAATTTCTCCCACACTAATAAATCATACATATTTTAGCGAGCTTGCAACATGACAACTTACTTGGAAGGGTCTTTCTCAATCCATAGGTAGGTATGGTGGACTCTCATGGCAAAACTGGGTTTAAGGATATATAGAAGCACAAGTAGTATCTCTACTTGGTGCGAGGAGTTTTGGCTAGCATGAGGGGGAAAGGCAAGCTCAACATGTTGGATGATCCATGACAATATACTTTATTTCGGATATAAGAAGACATAACCCATTATGTTGTCTTCCTTGTCCAACATCAACTCTTTTAGCATGTCATATTTTAATGAGTGCTCACAATCATAAAAGATGTCCAAGATAGTATATTTGTATGTGAATCCAATGTTCTTTTATTACTTCATATTAATTGCAACGATGATCAAAACTATGTTTGTCAACTCCCAACAACTTTTATTTATCATACTCTTATATGTGAAGTCATTACTTCCCACAAGATCAGTATGATCTCTTTGGTACTTCTCATATTTTCTTTCTTTTTATCATGACCCAAGTGAGGAAATCAAGCCCTTGACTCAACACTAATCTTTATTATATAGCTCACGGACTCGATTACAAAGCGTAAAGATCAAAAGGCAAAAGCTCACAACTAGATCATGCTAACTTTATTCTACTAGATCAAGATACAACCAAAAGGATCGAACTAAGTAAAACGGTAAAGATAGGAGTGATGGTGATATGATACCGGGGTCACTCCCCCAGGCTTGGCAGTTGCCAAGGGGAGTGCCCATACCCATATGATTATGTCTCCTTCTTCGGGGGTGGTGATGATGTAGTTGAAAGTAGTGACGCCGGATCATCATATATCGAGCGTAGGAGATCTTCAAGCTTGCGGATAATACCTTTGAGTGCAGCAATGTAATCCTTCAACAAAATATTTTCACTTGTGAGATGCTTGTTTCGAATTTGAGCTAACTCAATCATCCTGAAAGCTTCAATCTCAGTTGAGGTAAAGAGATTAGGAAGAGATTTAGGGGTGTCTTCTTCTCCCGATGCCGGAGCCGGATCTTCCACCTCCATCTTGATCTTCTTCTCCTTGTGGATCTCCTCAGGTCCTTCCCTCTTCAGATCTATCTTCATTAGCCAAGCATCGTTGCCTTTGTTGTTGGAGGAGGGAGATGACATGATGCCTCGCTTCGCAAACCCTAGCAGAAAACAGCTCGAAACAAGAACAGAGGATTTTTGTGTGATACAGAGGTCAAAACCTTCGGGGGTATATATAATGAATTTTTACCGACCAAAAGGAGTAAGCCACAAGAAAACGGGGTTCGGGAGGCACACGTGTGATGGGCCTCGAACCCCTCGTTGGTTACCCCAAGTGGAAGGTGTAAGATGCAGTAAGTAGAAGTGTTTTCCCCTAGCAAAGATGCCAAGGATCGAATCCCTAGAGACTCCTAGGTTCAACAAGAAGGTGTCAATTACTAACAGCGCAATTAGCAATCAACGTGGACCTACACACAGATACAAATAACTTTGCTCCCAACGAGTACAGAGAGGTTGTCAATCTCTCCGGCATTGTAGTTCACAAAGGGTTAAAAGCAATATGATAGTAGTGATAGATAGTGTTTTGCAATAGTAAGTAAATAGCGAAAAGTAAATAGTGAATGTGATCAATGATGGTAATCTGGACCGGAGTCTCATGATGTTCACTAGTGATGTCTCTCTCCCAAAAGACGATAAAACAGCTATGTGAGGTAAACAAATTACAGCTGGGCAATTGACAGGACCACGAACGCAAACCAATGTTGATTACATTGCAAGAAAGGTTGAGGTTCAATGCATGGGCGGTACGCCAAATTAAGTAGACCGAAATCCATCAATATCTACTACTAATCATCCACCTTGAGATATCTATCCAGAACATCTCGCTGGTATTAAGTTGCGAGTCCCACCCATAGTGTAAACTCAATGCAACAGACAACTGCATTAAAAGAACTTTGCGTAAAGTAAACAATCCTTGCACCCGCGGGCACAAGCACCGTTGTTTTCCCCCTTGTGGCAACAGCGCATCCCCTAGACTCATGTTTCTGTCACTCAAGCTAGTCATCGAGGGGCATGAACCCACAATCGAGCATAACGTTCCCTCTTGGAGTCACTACCTATTACTCGGCCAAAGCAATAAATAACAACGGAGAACATGCAAGAATTACTTATGAACTAAAATATAAAAGAGGTGAATCAAATATATTACTCAAGATCAATCTGAACATAATCTCATAATCCATCGGATCCCAGCAAACTCAACATAGAAACAACATAAGGATTACATAGGTGCCTCGATCATGTAGGGCAGCTCACGAGGACTAATTAGTGAAGCACAAGAACGGGAGGAGAACATCACATAGCTACTGGTCATGGACTCATGGTCCAAGGGAGACTACTCACGAGTCATCCGGGAGGCGTCCATGGTGGTGGAGAAGCTCCCGGTGGTGATCCTCCCCTCCGGCAGGGTGCCGGGAAGAGTTCTCCTGGTGCTCCCGATCTTGGAAGCGGCGGCGGCGGAACAGAGATGGGATCGCGAAAAGAAGTCCTGTTCTGAGGGTTACGGAGGACCCTTTAAATATATGCCAAAGTAGGGCACCGGGGGAGCCTCGGGGGGCCCAGGCGCCCCCCCGGCGCGGCCCAGGGGGGGGCACGCCCACAGGGCGCCTGGAGCCCCTATGCCCCCCCCCCCCAGGCTGCCCTTCGGACGCAGTGTTGTTTCCGGTTCGCTGATTTTTTATATAATTTTTCTGGATTTTTCTGGGCAGTTCTCGAAACGTGAAAACCTGAAATACAAAAACAGCCGAAAACAGAAACTGGCACTGGGGTGCACTGGATTAGTAAGTTAGTCCAAATATGATCAAAAGTGTATGGAAGTGTATGAATATCATAGCAATATCACCCAAAAGTGACATGGAGCAAGCAGAAATTATAGATACGTTTTGGACGTATCAACGTGGTGCCCACGAGGTAGGGGGCGCGCCCTCCTCCCTCGTGGACGCCTCGTGTCTCTTTCGCACTGCTACTTATTTTTCTATTTTTCTAGATATTCTAAAACGGAGAAAAATTGCATTTAGAACTGTTTTGGAGTCGGTTTACTTACCGTATCACATACCTCTTCCTTTTCGGAGGCTGGATCGTTCTGGAAAGTGTCCCTTATGTATTCCTCCGTGGTTACAGTTTCAATAATATTGGTTTCAACATTTATGGGATTACCTGAGATATAATGTTTAATTCTTTGACCGTTCACCACCTTTGGATTTGTGCCTTCGAAGTTGTTCATTTTTATGGCACCCGAACGATAGACCTCCTCGATAACCTAAGGTCCTTCCCACTTGGATAGAAGTTTTCCTGCAAAAAATCTTAAACGAGAGTTGAATAGCAAGACATAATCACCTACGTTAAACTCACGCTTTTCTATCCTTTTGTCATGCCATCTTTTAACTTTTTCTTTAAACAGCTTGGCATTCTCATAAGCCTGGGTTCTCCATTCATCAAGGCAGCTCATGTCAAATAACCTCTTTTCACCGGCAAGTTTGAAATCATAATTGAGCTCTTTGATAGCCCAATATGCCTTATGTTCTAGCTCAAGAGGTAAGTGACAAGCTTTTCTGTAAACCATCTTATATGGAGACATACCCATAGGGTTTTTGTATGCAGTTCTATAGGCCCATAATGCATCATCAAGTTTCTTAGACCAATTCTTTCTAGACCTATTAACTGTCTTTTGCAAAATTATTTTCAACTCTCTATTACTTAGTTCTACTTGACCACTGGTCTGTGGATGATAGGGGGATGCAAATCTATGGTTGACATCATACTTAGCAAGCATCTTACGGAAAGCACCATGAATAAAGTGTGAACCACCATCAGTCATTAACTATCTAGGGACTCCAAACCTCGGAAAAATAACTTCCTTAAGCATCTTCATAGAGGTGTTATGATCAGCACTACTAGTTGGAATAGCTTCTACCCACTTAGTAACGTAATCAACCGCAACTTAAATATGTGTGTATCCATTAGAGGCAGGAAACGGTCCCATATAATCAAAGCCCCAAACATCAAATGGTTCAATGACAAGTGAATAATTCATAGGCATTTCTTGACGTCTACTAATATTACCAATTCTTTGACATTCATCACAAGATAAGACAAACTTACGGGCATAATTGAAGAGAGTAGGCCAATAAAAACCGGATTGCAATACCTTGTGTGCAGTTCTGTCTCCCGCATGGTGTCCTCCATAAGCTTCGAAGTGGCACTTGCGTAGGATCTGTTCCTGTTCATGCTAAGTTACACAACGTCTAATAATACCATCTACTCCTTCTTTATAAATATGTGGGTCATCCCAGAAGTAATGTCTCAAATCATAGAAGAATGTTTTCTTTTGCTGGTATGTGAAGCTAGGAGGTATAAACTTAGCAACAATATAATTAGAGTATCAGCATACCATGGAGCAGTACGAGAAGTATTTATGACAGCTAGTTGTTCATCAGGAAAGCTATCATCAATGGGTTGTGGGTCATCAAGTATAGTCTCTAACCTAGACAAGTTATCTACAACGGGGTTCTCAGCTCCCTTTCTATCAATAATATGCAAGTCAAATTCTTGCAGCAAGAGAACCCATATAATAAGTCTAGGTTTAGCATCTTTCTTTTCCATAAGGTATTTGATAGCAGCGTGATCAATGTGAATAGTTACTTTAGAATCAACGATATAGGGTCTAAACTTATCACAAACAAATACAACTGCTAAAAATTATTTCTTAGTAGTAGCATAGTTTCTTTGGGCACGATCTAGAGTTTTACTAGCATATTGGATAACATTCAATTTCTTATCAACTCTTTGCCCTAGAACAGCACCTACAGCATAATCACTAGCATCGCACATAATCTCAAAAGGTAAATTCCAGTCAGGAGGCTGGACAATAGGTGCAGAGATCAATGCTTTCTTAAGTACTTCAAATGCTTCTAGACAATCATCATCAAAGACAAAAGAAATATCTTTTTGTCAGAGATTAGTCAAAGGCCTAGAGATTTTGGATAAGACCTTTATGAACCTTCTATAAAACCCGGCATGACCAAGGAAACTTCGTATACCTTTGATGTCCTTTGGGCATGGCATATTTTCAATAGCATCAACTTTAGCTTTCTCAACTTCAATACCTCTTTCAGAAATTTATGTCCCAAGACAATGCCTTCATTAACCATAAAGTGGCACTTCTCCCAATTCAAGACAAGATTAGTGTCTTCACATCTCTGCAAAACTCGATCAAGGTTGCTTAAGCAATCATCAAAAGAAGTTCCGTAAACGGAGAAATCATCCATGAACACCTCAACAATCTTTTCACAAAAATCACATAATATAGCCATCATGCATCTTTGAAAGGTAGCAGGTGCATTACATAAAGCAAAAGGCATACTTCTATAAGCAAAGGTACCGAAAGGACAAGTAAAAGTGGTCTTTTCTTGATCCCCCTTTGACACAGGTATTTGAGAGAAACCAGAATAACCATCTAGAAAGCAAAAATGAGTATGTTTGGATAACCTTTCTAGCATTTGATAAATAAATGTCAAGGGGTAATGATCTTTCTTAGTAGCTTTATTTAACTTACGGAAATCAATTACCATCCTATAACCTGTAACTATTCTTTGCGGGATCAATTCATCTTTATCATTAGGAACGACAGTCATACCTCCTTTCTTAGGGACACAATGGACTGGACTTACCCACTGGCTATAAGCAACTAGATAGATAATACCTGCCTCTAGAAGCTTTAGTATTTCCTTACTTACCACTTATTTCATCTTAGGATTTAACCGTCACTGATGATCGATAACCGGTTTAGCATTTTCTTCCAAATTTATCTTGTGTTGGCATATAGTGGGACTAATGCCCTTAAGATCATCCATAGTATATCCAATAGCAGCATGTTGCTTCTTCAGAGTTTTCAATAATTTTTTCTACTTCCTGCTCTGAAAGGTTAGCACTGATAGTAACATGATATATCTTATTTTCATCAAGATAAACATACTTAAGATTACCAGGCAAAGGTTTAAGTTCAAATACGAGATCACCCTTGGGTGGAGGAGGACCCCCTTGGATTTCAACAGGCAAGTTGTTTTTCAATACGGGTCCATGTTTAAAGAATATTCATCTATTTCCCTTCTCTCATTCATATGCATATCATTTTCATGGTCTAGCATGTATTGTTCTAAAGGATCATTAGGTGGCACGGCAATAGAAGCAAGACCAATAATTTCATCCTTACTGGGTGGTTCCTTTTCAAGGGGTTGTCTACGGAATTTAGCAAAGTTAAAATCATGAGACATATCCCCTAACCCCACAGTAACAACATCTTTCACGCAGTCTACCTTGGCATTAACAATACTCAAGAAGGGTCTACCGAATATAACGGGACATAATTCATCTTGTGGGGAACTAAGAACAAGGAAATCAGCAGGGTATTTAACCTTCCCACACAAGACTTCAATATCTCTAACAATCCCAACTGGTGAAATAGTGTCTCTATTAGAAAGCTTAATAGTAACATCAATCCATTCTAACTCAACAGGTGCAATATCATGCATAATTTCGTGATATAAATCAAGAGGGATAATACTCACACTAGCACCTACATCACATAAACCGTGGTAACAATGATCTCCTATTTTAACAGAGATACCAGGCAAGCCCACAATAGGTCTATGTTTGTTCCTAGCATTGGGTTTGGCTATTCTAGCAGACTCTTCTTGGAGGTAAATAACATGTCCATCTAAATCTTCTACCAAGAGATCTTTAACCATAGCAACACTAGGTTCAACTTTAATTTGCTTAGTGGGTGTACGTGTTCTAGTATTACTTTTACGAACTACAGTTGAAGCTTGAGCATGATCCTTTATCCTAACAGGGAAATGTGGTTTTTCAATATAAGCAGTAGGAATAACAGGATCAACATTATAAGTGATAGTCTTTTCTTCAACTTTAACAGGTTCAACTACTTTTACTTCAATAGGGGGATGGTATTTAAACCACTTCTCCTTGGGGAGATCAACACGAGTAGCAAAAGCTTCACAGAAAGAAGCTACTATCTCAGAGTCAAGTCCATATTTAGTGCTAAACTCACGGAAAACATCGGTACCCATAAAAGCTTTAACACAATCAAACTTAGGGGTCATACCTGACTCCTTACCTTCGTCGAGATCCCAATCTTTAGAGTTGCGTTTAATTCTTTCCAATAAATGCCATTTGAATTCAATAGTCATCATCATAAAAGAACCAGAACAAGAAGTATCAAGCATGGAGCGATTATTGAGAGAAAGCTGAGCATAAAAATTTTGAATAATCATTTCTCTTGAGAGCTCGTGATTGGGGCATGAATATAACATTGACTTAAGCCTCCCCCATGCTTGAGAGATGCTTTCTCCTTTGCGAGGCCAGAAATTATAAATATAATTACGATCACGATGAACGTGGTGCATAGGGTAGAACTTCTGATGAAATTCCAACTTCAGACGGTTATAGTTCCATGATCCCATATCATCGCATAGCCTAAACCATGTCAATGCATCTCCCTTCAAAGATAAAGGGAAGACCTTCTTCTTGATAACATCTTTGGGCATACCTGCAAGCTTAAATAATCCACAAACTTCATCCACATAGATTAGATGTAAATCGGGATGCAATGTTTCGTCTCCTGTAAAAGGATTTTCAAGCAGTTTCTCTATCATACCTGAAGGAATCTCAAAGCAAACATTTTCAGTAGGTTGAGGAGCAACTCTTTTCTCTTCTGTTCGGGGTGAAGATACCCCGAACAAGCCCCTCAAAGGATTTTGAGCCATAGTAACAAGTGACAATAAATTTCAGCACACTATATAAATGTTTCCTTACCAAATTCCACTTACCAAAGGCGCTTCACTCCCCGGCAACGGCGCCAGAAAAGAGTCTTGATGACCCACAAGTGTAGGGGATCTATCGTAGTCCTTTTGATAAGTAAGAGTGTCGAACCCAACAAGGAGCAGAAGGAAATGATAGGCAGTTTTCAGTAAGGTATTTTCTGCAAGCGCTCAAATTATAAGTAGCAGATAGTTTTGTGATAAGGTAATTGGTACCAAGTGACAAAAGGTAAAAGTAAATAAGGTGCAGCAAGGTCGCCCAATCCTTTTTGTAGGAAAGGACAAGCCTGGACAAACTCTTATATAAAGGAAAGCGCTCCCGATGATGTTGGAAATATGCCCTAGAGGCAATAATAAAATGGTTATTATTATATTTCCTTGTTCATGATGATTGTCTATTGTTCATGCTTTAATTGTATTATCCGGAAACAGTAATGCATGTGTGAATACATAGACCACAACATGTCCCTAGTGAGCCTCTAGTTGACTAGCTCGTTGATCAATAGATGGTTATGGTTTCCTGACCATGGACATTGGATGTCATTGATAATGGGATCACATCATTAGGAGAATGATATGATGGACAAGACCCAATCCTAAGCCTAGCACAAGATCGTGTAGTTCGTATGCTAAAGCTTTTCCAATGTCAAGTATATGTTCCTTAGACCATGAGGTTGTGCAACTCCCAGGTACCGTAGGAATACTTTGGGTGTGCCAAACGGCACAACGTAACTGGGTGGCTATAAAGGTGCACTACGGGTATCTCCGAAAGTATCTATTGGGTTGGCACGAACCGAGACTGGGATTTGTCACTCTGTATGACAGAGAGGTATCTCTGGGCCCACTCGGTAAGACATCATCATAATGAGCTCAATGTGACTAAGGGGTTGGTCACGGGATGATGTGTTACGGAACGAGTAAAGAGACTTGTCATAACGAGATTGAACAAGGTATCGGTATACCGACGATCGAATCTCGGGCAAGTGCTATACCGATAGACAAAGGGAATCGTATACGGGATTGATTGAATCCTTGACATTGTGGTTCATACGATGAGATCATCGTGGAACATGTGGGAACCAACATGGGTATCCACATTCCGCTGTTGGTTATTGGCCGGAGAGATGTCTCGGTCATGTCTGCATGGTTCCCGAACCTGTAGGGTCTACACACTTAAGGTTCAATGACGCTAGGGTTATAGGGAATGTAGTACGTGGTTACCGAATGTTGTTTGGAGTCCCGTATGAGATCCCGGACGTCACGAGGAGTTCCGGAATGGTCCTGAGGTAAAGATTTATATATGGGAAGTCTAGTTTTGGTCACCGGAAATGTTCTGGGTGTTATCGGTAACGTACCGGGACCACCGGAAAGGTTCCGGGGGTCCACCGGGAGGGGCCACCAGCCCCAGAGGGTTGCGTGGGCCAAGTGTGAGAAGGGACCAGCCCTAGGTGGGCTAGTGCGCCCCCCACCAGGTCCCAAGGTGCAGGGAGAGAGGGAGGGGGCAAACCCTAGGTCCAGATGGGCCTTAAGGCCCACCCTAGGGCGCCCCCCTCTCTCCCCCCTCCTGGCCGCCCCCTAGATGGGATCTAGGGGCTGCCTCCACCCCTAGGGAGCGAACCCTAGATGGGGGCGCAGCCCCTCCCCTCCCCCTATATATATGTGGGGTTTTGGGGCTGCCAGATGCACGAGAACCTCTCCCTCTTGGCGCAGCCCTACCCCTCTCCCTCCTCGTCTCTTGCGGTGCTTGGCGAAGCCCTGCTGGAGTGCCATGCTCCTCCACCACCACCACACCATTGTGCTGCTACTGGATGGAGTCTTCCCCAACCTCTCCCTCTCCCCTTGCTAGATCAAGGCGCGGGAGACGTCACCGGACTGCACGTGTGTTGAACGCGGAGGCACCATTGTTCGGCGCTTAGATTGGAATCAACCGCGATCTGAATCGCTACGAGTACGACTCCTTCATACGTGTTCTTGTAATGCTTCCACATCGCGATCTTCAAAGGTATGAAAATGCACTCCCCTCTCATTGCTAGTAGACTCCATAGATAGATCTTGGTGAGACGTAGGAATTTTTTTGATTTTTTGCAACAATCCCCAACAGTGGCATCATGAGCTAGGTCTATGCGTAGTTACTATGCACGAGTAGAACACAAGATTGTTGTGGGCGTAGATCATGTCAATTTACTTGCCGCTACTAGTTTTATCTTGATTCGGCGGCATCGTGGGATGAAGCGGCCCGGACCGACCTTGCACGTACGCTTACGTGAAACGGGTTCCACCGACTGACATGCACTAGTTGCATAAGGTGGCTAGCGGGTGTCTGTCTCTCCCACTTTAGTCGGATCAGATTCGATGAAAAGGGTCCTTATGAAGGGTAAATAGTAATTGGCATATCATGTTGTGGTTTTTGCGTAGGTAAGAAACGTTCTTGCTAGAAACCTATAGCAGCCACGTAAAAACTTGCAACAACAATTAGAGGACGTCTAACTTGTTCTTGGAGCATGTGTCGTGTGATGTGATATGGCCAAAAGGATGTGATGAATGATATATATATATATATATATATATATATATATATATATATATATATATATATATATATATATATATACGTGATGTATGAGATTGATCATGTTCTTGTAATAGGAATCACGACTTGCATGTCGATGAGTATGACAACCGGCAGGAGCCATAGGAGTTGTCTTAATTTATTGTATGACCTGCGTGTCATTGAAAACTCCATGTAATTACATTACTTTATTGCTAACCGTTAGCCATAGTAGTAGAAGTAATTTTTGGCGAGACAACTTCATGAAGACACGATGATGGAGATCATGGTGTCGTGCCGGTACCGATGATGATCATGGAGCCCCGAAGATGAAGATCAAAAGGAGCAAAATGATATTGGCCATATCATGTCACTATTTGATTGCATGTGATGTTTATCATGTTTTACATCTTATTTGCTTAGAACAACGGTAGTAAATAAGATGATCTCTCACTAAAATTTCAAGAGTTGTGTTCCCCCTAACTGTGCACCGTTGCTAAGATTTGTTGTTCCGAAGCACCACGTGATGATCGGGTGTGATAGGTCCTAACATTCGCATACAACGGGTGTAAGCCAGATTTACACACACAATACACTTAGGGTTGACTTGACGAGCCTAGCATGTACAAACATGGCCTCGGAACACGGAAGATCGAAAGGTCGAACATGAGTCGTATAGAAGATACGATCAACATAAAGATGTTCACCGTTGATGACTAGTCTGTCTCACGTGATGATCGGACACGGCCTAGTCGATTTGGATCATGTATCACTTAGATGACTAGAGAGATGTCTATGTGAGTGGGAGTTCATTAAATTTGTTTAGATGAACTTAATTGTCATGAACATAGTCTAAAATCTTTACAATATGTCTTGTAGATCCAATGGCCCATGCTAATGTTGCCCTCAACTTCAACGCGTTCCTAGAGAAAACCAAGCTGAAAGACGATGGTAGCAACTATACGGATTGGGTTCGTAACTTGAGGATCATCCAAAGCACATGTCCTTGAAGCACTGCTAGGTGATGCACCCGTTTTCCCAGCAACTCAAGACGTTATGAACGCCTGGCAGTCGCGTAGTGATGATTACTCCCTGGTTCAGTGCGGCATGCTTTACTGCTTAGAATCGGGGCTCCAAAAGCGTTTTGAGCACCACAGAGCATATGAGATGTTCCAAGAGATGAAAATGGTTTTCCAAGCTCATGCTCGAGTCGAGAGATATGAAGTATCCGACAAGTTCTATAGTTATAAGATGGAGGAGAATAGTTATAAAATGTCTGGGTTGCACAATCGCTTGTCTCAGTTGGGAATTAATCTCCCAGATGACGCGGTCGTTTGCAGAATCCTCCAGTCGCTCCCACCTAGCTACAAGAGCTTCGTGATGAACTTCAATATGCAGGGGATGGAGAAGTCCATTCCCGAGGTATATTCGATGCTAAAATCAGCGGAGGTGGAGATCAAAAAGGAACATCAAGTGTTGATGGTGAATAAAACCACTAAGTTCAAGAAAGGCAAGGGTAAGAAGAACTTCAAGAAGGACGGCAAAGGAGTTGCCGCGCCCGGTAAGCCAGTTGTCGGGAAGAAGCCAAAGAATGGACCCAAGCCTGAGACTGAGTGCTTTTATTGCAAGGGAACGGTGTGACGCCCGAAGACCGACGTCCCAGGAGATTCTAGAAGATTCCAGATGTTCCGGGTTCTCCCGTGTGTTTCATTTGTGCTCGTGTTATTTATTTTGGTTTGCATCATGTCATCATGCCATCATGTCATTCATCTTTGCATCTCAACCTAAATAAATTGTGTGGACCTTCGGTCCATTTCAATCGAGGGAAGGATGTCTTCTCTTTATAACATATCCTCCTAATATTTAGGGAGCTATATTAAAAAATATTCCATTCTTTGGAATTAAACCACACACACTTGCATATCTTCCCTATTTTGTTGGAACCATTTTTGTCGGGTTGGTAATATTCCATAAAGCCATACAAAAATGTTCCATCATTTATTTTTTGTTCTTGGCCTCCCTTCTTATTTTTTTGACTCTCTTTATTTATTTTTTTCTGCTAAGAAATATATGGAGAGGACTCCCAGCCGCCGGCCTCCTTTTTGGTCCAGGCCCAGCCGGCCACTTCCCTCCCAGGCCGGCCCGAGGCCCAATCCGCCCCTCAACTCTAGCGCACCGACCCCGTCGCTGCGCTCGATCCTCTTCCTCCCATCGCGCGCCGCACTCTCGTCCTCCCTCGTCCCCATCTCGATCTCCCAGGAGCCCCGACGCGCCCGGCCTTCCTCCCCGCGCAGGCTAGCCTCCCCCGCAGCGCCTCTTTCCTCCCCCATGCCGAGCGCCCCGTCCTCAAACCGGAGCCAGCAGCTGCCGCAGCGCCGTGGCCTCCATCTCCAACCGCGGGCTTCGCCCTCTAGCGCCAAGGCCGCCATGGACGCGTCCTCCAGGCCGAGCTGCCGCGGGCCCTTCGCGACATCGCCCCGCGCCCTCCATTTCAAAGCTGCAGCGCCCCTGCCTCCTCGCCGTTCCCTCGTCCAGTGCGCCGAGCCGCGCGATCTCAACCGAGGGGAGGAGCCCCTCGGCAGCCTCGTTCCAGAGCGCCCCGACATCCGCCTCTGACCGCTGCCAGCGCGAACACCTCCACCGCAGCGCCCACGCCCCGACCTCCAGCACCTCATCACCATGCCGCAGCCATGGCCTCAAGCTGCTGCTGCTGCTGTGCTTCTTCCTTCGGCCTCGTGTCTTGTTTTTGTCCAGCAAATACCCATGGAGCAGCAAGTACGTCTACGCATGAGTCACGCCAAGTACATCTACGTATGCACCCGAACATCTACAGGAAACGAGTACATCTACCGGCGCCAAGTACCCCTTCGGATACGCAAAGTTCGACTACACACGGCGACACGTGAAGTACCACTACCGTCGCGAGAACCGAGTCCGGCAAGTCCGAAGACCCTCAAGTACATCTACGGATACCCGAACATCTACGAACGTGAACGACTACCGTCGCCCCGGAAACGATGGCTTCGTCAAGTACCTCTCCGAAACGAAATGTGAACGTCTACTTCCTCTACGACCCGTGTACCACTACTTCCACTACTTCCTCTACGACCTCGAACCGCCCCGTAATGAAAGTTCCGAAGGTATAACCCCGTGACGATGACCCGTGTGCATGCATGTGTTGTATGAGATGTTTCACTTGTGTGCTCCGTGCCCATTGTGCCCTTCTTTTGTCGTGCTCCTCGGTTGCCTCGTCGCCAACTCGTGGGAACCCGGAAGACGGGATCACCCCACCTTTCATCTTGTTCGACTCTCTCACGCCATCTTTCTTTTGCTCCGGACTCTCAACGAGTTATCGGAACCGAGATGTTGCGTTGCATCATTTTCGGATCGTTGCTGTGGCACCTTTTCTTTCCACCACGGTCACAATGCTTCATATCTCTTCTTGTTAACTTTTAATAAAAAATTGCATAAAAACTTGATCATGTCATCTGCATCATGTTAACAAGATTATATGTGTGAATTGTTGTTTGCTTAAAATTACTAAACGTGCATATGGGGATTTTCCCGGAATTGTTGTTGTTATTTTCCGGCGTCATTTAAATTGCCTAGATAGGTAGTTTACTTATGCTGCCATGTTAACAAACATTTAATCTTGTCTTGTAAATAAACGAGAGTCAATTAAATATTTATAATGTGGTGTTTCGTCAATATGCAACTCGTTGCATATTGAGCTCCACTTAACTTGTAGTACTTGTTTGTGCTCTTTGCCATGACATGCATATTTAAACCGGACATGCATCATACTTGTTTGTGCATCGTATGCCATGTTTATGCTTGTGTGTTTACTATGTTGTTTGCTTCTTTCTGGTTTGCTTCCCTCCTTAGCTTCGGGTTCGTACTGGAGTTGTGAGGCTTCTTCTTCGTCTTCTTCATGGATCCGTTCTTCTCCCTTGCGGAATCCCAGGCAAGATGATCATACCCTTGGATACCTTTACTACCATTGCCATGCTTAGTTGTCTCGATGCTATCGTTACATGTCGCGCTACCCATCTTTATGTCAGCCTCTCCTTGTTGCCATGAAACCTCTAACCTTTTGACACCTTCCTAGCAAAACCACTGTTTGGCTATGTTACCCGCTTGCTCAGCCCCTCTTATAGCGTTGTTAGTTGCAGGTGAAGATGAAGTTCGTTCCAGGAGGGAACTTGTTGTTGGAATATCACAATATCTATTATTGTTATTAACACACCTATATATTGGGCATGGGTGAGGCTTGGCCTTTTGCTCAGTGTTTTGTTCCACTCATGCCACATTAGGCGCCGATAAACCGTCATTATGTTCCTTGATTCTGCGTTCCTTACACGATGGGTGGATGGGGACCCCTTGACAGTTCGACTTTGAATAAAACTCCTCCAGCAAGGCTCAACATTGGTTTTAATTTGCCTCATAATAACAACTTAATTAATTAAATTAAATTTTCATAGGGGGTCACGTCCCCGGGTTCTTAATTCTACATAACAGGGGGGGCAGTGCTGATGGTGTTGGTCCCAAACGGGGGTTCTGCGGGGCCGCCACGGGGAAACTCGAGGTATCTGGTATAACCTGTAGAATCGCCCATCCGGTCGTGGCCTGAGACGAGATACGCGCGGCTACTATCAGGGTGTCGGCACGCCGGGAGGTCTTGCTGGACTTGTTTAACCATTGTCGAATGCCGAGCCTGATCGGATTTCCCTAAGATAAGGGGTGATGATATTATATTTATCACTTCAGCTAATCGTGAGAGCTTGTGATGGGCTAAGTTGGGACACCCCTGCAGGGTTATAATCTTTCGAAAGCCGTGCCCGCGGTTATGTGGCAGATTGGAATTTGTTAATGTCCGGTTGAAGAAAACTTGACAGAGGATCCGAAGTAAAACACACAATTGTGTGAGTAACCGTGACTGTCTCTTTTCATCTTGAGAAGAGAACACGGTGGGGTTATGTTTGACTCGTAGGTAGTTCAGGATCTTTAGCGATCACTACTAGTTGCGACCGTTTGCGTAGATGCTCATCTTATTCTTGTACTCGTAAGTTAGCCACCATATTATGCTTAGCCGCTGCTGCAACCTCACCACTTTACCTCTTCCTACCCATAAAGCTTTGCTAGTCTTGTTACCCATGGTTATGGGATTGCTAAGTCCTCGTGGCTCACAGATACTACAACACCAGATGCAGGTTCAGTCGAGAATGATGCAGGAGCTGGTTCAGTACTTCACTGGGAGCTTGATGAAGAGCGTGGCCGTTTGCTTGTGACGTTTTCGACGATCAGTAGTGGTTTCTACTAGGGGCGATTCGGACCTGTGGCTTGTTGTTTTTTGGTATCTTTCTTTTGGATCTTCGCCCGTAGTCGGGTTGTGATGTTTTGAATGATGTCTTGCTTATGTAATGTATTGTGTGAAGTGGCGAGTGTAAGCCAACTATCTCCTTTTGCAATTTAATCCCTCTTTTACATGAGTCGTGCAAAGATACCAAACTTGAGATCATTCCAGAATGGGCTTATACCATTAAGTCCTGCCTCGACACGTAGGAGGTATAGTCCCATCCTGGGCATTACAAGTTGGTATTCAGAGCCTTCTCCGACCTAGAAGCCCCCACTGATTGATCGAATCGTTGACGGTTGAGTCTAGGCACACACTTGAAAATGTTTTGAGTCCTATATATATATATATATATATATATATATATATATATATATATATATATATATATATATATATCGGAGAGTAGGATTTCTTTTTCTTCTCATCTCTTTTCACTCTGGTGAGGACTCCTGACGATTGCTCTTATCTCTTCTACTCTCAAAAATTCACCAAATTTTTTTTTATGATCACGCGAGTATTGTTTGGATTGTTCCGATGTCTTTGTGACGAGAACATTGTTCTCGATGCCTCCTATCATTAGGGGTTGTGGTAGTGTCCCGGGGAGTTGAGCTCCGAGGTGTTGTCGTCACAAACATATCGCATCAGTTCTCGAATACTTAAGACGGCCGACATCGAAAACTCTCCTATGCGGTTAGTGGTAAGATAACCCCGACATCACCCAGTACTGGGGAGGTAGTTCGGTAGTATTGCCATAGCTTGTATAGTAGATGCGTTTCGAAGGTCCGAGGTAAAAGGTTTCCGGAAACAACTGGTTATGTGTTGAAGGATGGATACAGCTGGATGTAGGATTAGAGTTGAGTGCGCGGTGCTTCCCCTGTATCCCCAACACCTGATTGCATAACTGGAAACTTTCGGAGATTAATAGGTGGGTTCATCTAGTAGCTCGTAGGCATTCTTCCGACGAATGCATGATATGGAGTTCGGGTTTCTACATTGAGTGAAGTGGTTTTATGGGCTTGTTCCGATCGGGAATTGCATCTTAAAGGGTCCTTGGCTATGCTGATCCGGGGATTGCAAAACCCTTTTGTAACACGTTCCATGAGCTTTCAGCACGAATATGTCGGACGAAGCTTCTATCTTGTATTTGTTCTATCTGCTCCTTGTTGTTTCTATTTATCTTTTGTTCTCCCAAGTGGCTTCTCGACTAGTTGATGTACTTGCGGAATTCATTCGGTCATTCTCCGTTCGAATGATATTGTGAAGATTCTGTTACAACATATCTATCCTCTGTTCTTGTTTTGATTCTGGTATTCGAGTTGCTTCGATGTCAAGTGTTGATTCCATACCTTTCCTAATCGGTATTCTCATAGTTCTATGGGAGTGCTAGTCCTTCTTAACCATCGAGATTTTCATGTTAATTCTTTTCAACCAGTGTGCTTTCTCTTCAAGTTACTCCATACGAACGCCGTTGAGAAATCTGACGATTTGTATGTTTCATTCATCCCAAGTTGTTCTTGTTTTCCCCACCCTCCCACCCTTCTTCTTCTCGGAGCAAGAAATTCTGAGATGAAGTATCCATTTTATTCACGTGAGGTTTCTTCATTCATTTCCTTCAATGTTCTTATCCGGTGATTTATCGTGAAGATGCTCAAGAGTTTCAAGTTCATCATTCTTAATTCCAATATTCTTCTACGGTGGACTAAATCCAAGCTTCGATCATGATCATATTTCTTCCTTTTGTTTAACATGTTTTCCCATGTTGAAATTTCTTACCCGAAGGCTCTCTCATTTCTCACATCTCTTTATTTCATATCCGGAGTGTTGAAGATATCTCAGAAGATTCGTGTTTCCATTCTTAATCCGTTCAAGCTATTTTGAGGATTGTTATCCTACTCAAGCCATTTAATTCAACCGGTGCAATATCTCTTAAGCAATCTTTTTCAACGGTGATTTCTTTAGTGGACCCTAACCCACAGGTCTTTTCCAGGATCTTACCTGACTCTTCTAATTTTTTCTGGAGTTATACTCAAATTCTTTTCAAAGTGTGACGTAAGAATGATTTCCATCAGTCACATGCCTTCTCCAAGCTTGTTTTCAGTTATTTCCATCTTTAGCTCCACCTTCCTCTTGTCATTCTTCCGGAGTATCTCGAAATTCTTCATGGCATTTCTCGTCTTCATTCTCAACATTTGAAGACCGGAGAAGTGTTTCTCTTAAATTTGGACCCGTTCTCTTGATGAGTTGTGGTTCTAGCTTCATGCCATCCTCATTATTGTTCAGATTGTGAGGAATTCTTTCATGCCATCCGAAGCATTTCATGAATTCTTTTCTTTGTGATCCTCCGAAGGCCATCATTTCAGAATATTTCTTCGTTCTCATTTTTCAACTTCGTCCTCCAAATATTCTTCATTGATGCCTCTTCGTTCGTCTCCATATTTTTACGGTGGTTCTTTCAAGATTACTCTTTCGTTGTTATCGTATCAATTCATTTGTTCTTTTCATAATCCTACCGGTGAGGCGTTCAAGATTATTCTCAAGTTTGGCTATATCTCTCTGCAATCCTTTTCAAGAAGATTAAGTAGTGTGCCAAATCCTTTGGTTGTCATCAATTTAAATTGGTGAAGGAGATGCATGACATAATTCTTATTCTTATTCCTTGAAGGTGATTTAATTATTTTGTCTGGAGATTGTTCATCATATCATATCCTGGGTGTTAAGTTGTTCATCTTGTTTTCCGGAGCTCCAAGTTATTTCTATTATACCACTCCCAAAAGCTCCATCTAATTCATCGCAGGCCTTGAATCTTATTATTTTCATCTTTCACTTCTCATCCTTTTGTTACCGGAGTTCTTCATGGTGGTTCATTATGATTTATTTCATCCTCGAAGTCTTCATCAAGGTTATTGTTGGAGCTCAAACATTCTTCATCATGCTTTCCAAGTGCAATTCTTTCTACCTTATTGTTTGATATGGTGTTATGTCATTCTTGACAATTCCTTCATGTTTTATGATTCACGAGTTTCAAGAATGAGATATTTAAAACCCATCATTTTCTTTGTTCAGGAGATCTTTCCAACCATTCAATTTATTTGTTGGAGTAATCTTGGGTTGTATTTCACCTAAAAGCTTTCCTTGAGAATTGTTGCTATTATGGTGCTTATAAATGACCCAAATTCTTCATTTATCATTCCGCGTAATAAGTTTTCGTCTCCTTGTTGATCTCAATCCAATCAAATGTTTCGTAAGTGGCTGGTTGTCACCTTCCATAAGCCCACATCAAACTTATTCTTTTCGTTGTTGAATTCCGACAACTCTGTTCAACCCTTCTCCGTAAGGAGGATTTTCTAATTCATTCGTGGGAGAAGTTGTCATTTTCCTCTCCATTCATTTCTTTCATTGATTTATATACTATTCTTTCATTCCGGAGGCATTGTGATATTGCTCTCTCTTGACCATCATCTCGTTTTTATCAAGATCATGTTCTTTCCCTTGCTTATCATTAACCGGAGTGTTGTATTCTTCATTCAAGTTCCGTCATCTTATCTAGTTTTGCCTCAATTTTCAACCGGAGTGCTGTCTGAATCATTCTTAACCTTGTGCCATTCTTTTAATTGTTTCGGAGGCAATATGCTGTTGATTTCATCAAGTATCATTCCATCTCCTCGAGTTCATGTTAATTCCTTTCATTTTCAGACGGAGTGCTGTCCAAATTCTGTCATTCTTATTCCTTGGCTATACCATTGCGGTTTCTTCTTCTTTTCGTTCGTAAGCTCTTGTTTCATGCCTTCCAACCTACAAGGTTCTCATAATGTTCCTTATTCCTCCTTTTTACCGGAGTGCTCTTATCTTCGTTCATCTCCGTTGCATTCTTTCTTTCAAGATTGCTCAACCTCTCAGGTTCGTGGTTTCACTCGTCTGTCAAAGAAGCAACTTTGTTTTACCTCTTCCTCTTCCGTTTTTATCCGGTGCTATCTCTAAGATCTCGGGTCGAGATCCTCTGTTAGTGTGGGAGAGTTGTGACGCCCGAAGACCGACGTCCCAGGAGATTCCAGAAGATTCCAGATGTTCCGGGTTCTCCCGTGTGTTTCATTTGTGCTCGTGTTATTTATTTTGTTTTGCATCATGTCATCATGCCATCATGTCATTCATCTTTGCATCTCAACCTAAATAAATTATGTGGACCTTTGGTCCATTTAAATCGAGGGAAGGATGTCTTCTCTCTATAACATATCCTCCTAATATTTAGGGAGCTATATTAAAAAATATTCCATTCTTTGGAATTAAACCACACACACTTGCATATCTTCCCTATTTTGTTGGAACCATTTTTGTCGGGTTGGTAATATTCCATAAAGCCATACAAAAATGTTCCATCATTTATTTTCTGTTCTTGGCCTCCTTTCTTATTTTTTTGACTCTCTCTATTTATTTTTTTCTGCTAAGAAATATATGGAGAGGACGCCCAGCCGCCGGCCTCCTTTTTGGTCCAGGCCCAGCCGGCCACTTCCCTCCCAGGCCGGCCCGAGGCCCAATCCGCCCCTCAACCCTAGCGCACCGACCCCATCGCTGCACTCGATCCTCTTCCTCCCATCGCGCGCCGCACTCTCGTCCTCCCTCGTCCCCATCTCGATCTCCCAGGAGCCCCGACGCGCCCGGCCTTCCTCCCCGCGCAGGCCAGCCTCCCCCGCAGCGCCTCTTTCCTCCCCCCTGCCGAGCGCCCCATCCTCAAACCGGAGCCAGCAGCTGCTGCAGCGCCGTGGCCTCCATCTCCAGCCGCGGGCTTCGCCCTCCAGCGCCAAGGCCGCCATGGACGCGTCCTCCAGGCCGAGCTGCCGCAGGCCCTTCGCGGCATCGCCCCGCGCCCTCCGTTTCCAGGCTGCAGCGCCCCTGCCTCCTCACCATTCCCTCGTCCAGTGCACCGAGCCGCGCGATCTCAACCGAGGGGAGGAGCCCCTCGGCAGCCTCATTCCAGAGCGCCCCGACGTCCGCCTCTGACCGCTGCCAGCGCAAGCACCTCCACTGCAGCGCCCACGCCCCGACCTCCAGCACCTCATCGCCATGCCGCAGCCATGGCCTCAAGCTGTTGTTGCTGCTGTGCTTCTTCCTTCCGCCTCGTGTCTTGTTTTTGTCCAGCAAATA
This sequence comes from Secale cereale, assembly GCA_902687465.1. Lineage (NCBI taxonomy): Eukaryota > Viridiplantae > Streptophyta > Magnoliopsida > Poales > Poaceae > Secale > Secale cereale. The sequence goes on from LR738711.1 coordinate 661,929,023, forward strand.
CCCATGGAGCAGCAAGTACGTCTACGCATGAGTCACGCCAAGTACATCTACGTATGCACCCGAACATCTACAGGAAACGAGTACATCTACCGACGCCAAGTACCCCTTCGGATACGCGAAGTTCGACTACACACGGCGACACGTCAAGTACCACTACCATCGTGAGAACCGAGTCCGACATGTCCAAAGACCCTCAAGTACATCTACGGATACCCGAACATCTACGAACGTGAACGACTACCGTCGCCTCGGAAACGATGGCTTCGTCAAGTACCTCTCCGAAACGAAATGTGAACGTCTACTTCCTCTATGACCCGTGTACCACTACTTCCACTACTTCCTCTACGACCTCGAACCGCCCCGTAACGAAAGTTCCGAAGGTATAACCCCGTGACGATGACCCGTGTGCATGCATGTGTTGTATGAGATGTTTCACTTGTGTGCTCCGTGCCCGTTGTGCCCTTCTTTTGTCATGCTCCTCGGTTGCCTCGTCGCCGACTCGTGGGAACCCGGAAGACGGGATCACCCGACCTTTCATCTTGTTCGACTCGCTCACGCCATCTTTCTTTTGCTCCGGACTCTCAACGAGTTATCGGAACCGAGATGTTGCGCTGCATCATTTTCGGATCGTTGCCGTGGCACCTTTTCTTTCCACCACGGTCACAATGCTTCATATCTCTTCTTGCTAACTTTTAATAAAAAAATTGCATAAAAACTTGATCATGTCATCCGCATCATGTTAACAACATTATATGTGTGAATTGTTGTTTGCTTAAAATTACTAAACATGCATATGGGGATTTTCCCGGAATTGTTGTTGTTATTTTCCGGCCTCATTTAAATTGCCTACATAGGTAGTTTACTTATGCTTCACCTCTTGCCATGTTAACAAACATTTAATCTTGTCTTGTAAATAAACGAGAGTCAATTAAATATTTATAATGTGGTGTTTCGTCAATATGCAAAGCTCCACTTAACTTGCAGTACTTGTTTGTGCACTTTGCCATGACATGCATATTTAAACCGGACATACATCATACTTGTTTGTGCATCGTATGCCATGTTTATGTTTGTGTGTTTACTATGTTGTTTGCTTCTTTCCGGTTTGCTTCCCTCGTTAGCTTCGGGTTCGTACCGGAGTTGTGAGGCTTCTTCTTCGTCTTCTTCATGGATCCGTTCTTCTCCCTTGCGGAATCCCAGGCAAGATGATCATACCCTTGGATACCTTTACTACCATTGCCATGCTTAGTTGTCTCGATGCTATCATTACATGTCGCGCTACCCATCTTTATGTCAGCCTCTCCTTGTTGCCATGAAACCTCTAACCTTTTGACACCTTCCTAGCAAAACCACTGTTTGGCTATGTTACCCGCTTGCTCAGCCCCTCTTATAGCGTTGTTAGTTGCAGGTGAAGATGAAGTTCGTTCCAGGAGGGAACTTGTTGTTGGAATATCACAATATCTATTATTATTATTAACACACCTATATACTAGACATGGGTGGAAGGCTTGGCCTTTTGCTCAGTGTTTTGTTCCACTCATGCCACCTTAGGCGCCGATAAACCGCAATTATGTTCCTTGATTTTGCGTTCCTTACACGATGGGTGGATGGGGACCCCTTGACAGTTCGACTTTGAATAAAACTCCTCCAGCAAGGCCCAACATTGGTTTTAATTTGCCTCATAATAACAACTTAATTAATTAAATTAAATTTTCATAGGGGGTCGCGTCCCCGGGTTCTTAATTCTACATAACAGGGGGGCCAGTGCTGATGGTGTTGGTCCCAAACGGGGGTTCTGCGGGGCCGCCACGGGGAAACTCGAGGTATCTGGTATAACCTGTAGAATCGCCCATCCGGTCGTGGCCTGAGACGAGATACGCGCGGCTACTATCAGGGTGTCGGCACGCCGGGAGGTCTTGCTGGACTTGTTTTACCATTGTCGAAATGTCTTGTGCACCGGGATGCCGAGCCTGATCGGATTTCCCTAAGATAAGGGGTGATGATATTATATTTATCACTTCAGCTAATCGTGAGAGCTTGTGATGGGCTAAGTTGGGACACCCCTGCAGGGTTATAATCTTTCGAAAGCCGTGCCCGCGGTTATGTGGCAGATTGGAATTTGTTAATGTCCGGTTGTAGAAAACTTGACAAAGGATCCGAAGTAAAACACACAACTGTGTGAGTAACTGTGACTGTCTCTTTTCATCTTGAGAAGAGAACACGGTGGGGTTATGTTTGACTCGTAGGTAGTTCAGGATCTTTAGCGATCACTACTAGTTGCGACCGTTTGCGTAGATGCTCATCTTATTCTTGTACTCGTAAGTTAGCCACCATATTATGCTTAGCCGCTGCTGCAACCTCACCACTTTACCTCTTCCTACCCATAAAGCTTTGCTAGTCTTGTTACCCATGGTTATGGGATTGCTGAGTCCTCGTGGCTCACAGATACTACAACACCAGATGCAGGTTCAGCCGAGAATGATGCAGGAGCTGGTTCAGTACTTCACTGGGAGCTCGATGAAGAGCGTGGCCGTTTGCTTGTGACGTTTTCGACGATCAGTAGTGGTTTCTACTAGGGGCGATTCGGACCTGTGGCTTGTTGTTTTTTGGTATCTTTCTTTTGGATCTTCGCCCGTAGTCGGGTTGTGATGTTTTGAATGATGTCTTGCTTATGTAATGTATTGTGTGAAGTGGCGAGTGTAAGCCAACTATCTCCTTTTGCAATTTAATCCCTCTTTTACATGAGTCGTGCAAAGATACCAAACTTGAGATCATTCCTGAATGGGCTTATACCTTTAAGTCGTGCCTCAACACGTAGGAGGTATAGTCCCATCCTGGGCATTACAAACGGGTCACTAGAAGCGGAACTGTCCCAAATACTTAGCGGTTAAGAAGGCCGGAAACGTCAAAGGTATATGTGATATACATGTTATGGATGTGTACCTTACCATCGCTCGTAGTAGCTCTTGTGTATTTGATACTGGTGCAGTTGCTCACATTTGTAACTCAAAGCAGGAGCTGCAGAATAAGCGGAGACTAGCGAAGGACGAGGTGACGATGCGTGTCAGGAATGGTTCCAAGGCTGATGTGATCGCCGTCGGCATGCTACCTCTGCATCTACCTTTGGGATTAGTGTTAAACCTCAATAATTGTTATTTAGTACCAGCTTTGAGCATGAACATTGTATCTGGATCTCGTTTAATGCGAGATGGCTACTCATTTAAATCTGAGAATAATGGTTGTTCTATTTATATAAGAGAAATGTTTTATGGTCATGCCCCGCTGGTCAATGGTTTATTCTTAATGAATCTCGAACGTGATGTTACACATATTCATAGTGTGGATGCCAAAAGATGTAAGGTTGATAATGATAGTCCCACATACTTGTGGCACCGCCGACTTTTGGATTCTCTTGATTATGAATCATTTGACACGTGCGAACCATGCCTCTTGGGCAAGATGACCAAGACTCCATTCTCCGAAACAATGGAGCGAGCAACCAACTTGCTGGAAATCATACATACCGATGTGTGCGGTCCAATGAGTGTTCAAGCTCGCGGTGGCTATCGTTATGTTCTCACCCTCACTGATGACTTGATTATATATGGGTATGTCTACTTGATGAAACACAAGTCTGAGACCTTTGAAAAGTTCAAGGAATTTCAGAATGAGGTTGAGAATCAACGTGACGGAAAAATAAAGTTCTTGCGATCAGATCGTGGAGGAGAATATTTAAGTCACGAATTTGGCACGCACCTAAGGAAATGTGGAATTGTTTCACAATTGATGCCGCCTAGAACACCTCAGTGTAATGGTGTATCTGAACATCATAATCGTACTCTGTTGGACATGGTGCGATCTATGATGTCTCTTACCGACTTACCGCTATCATTCTGGGGTTATGCTTTGGAGACTGCCGCATTCACTTTAAATAGGGCACCGTCTAAATCCGTTGAGACGACACCATATGAACTATGGTTTGGGAAGAAACCTAAGTTGTCATTTCTAAAAGTTTGGGGATGTGATGCTTATGTCAAGAAACTTCAACCTGAAAAGCTCGAACCTAAATCGGAAAAATGTGTCTTCATAGGATACCCTAAGGAAACTATTGGGTATACCTTCTACCTCAGATCCGAAGGCAAGGTCTTTGTTGCCAAGAATGGATCCTTTCTGGAGAAAGAGTTTCTCTCCAAAGAAGTAAGTGGGAGGAAAGTGGAACTTGATGAGGTGATTGTCACCCCTTCCGAACCGAAAAGTAGCGCAGCGCAGGAAGATGTTTCTGTGGTGCCTACACCGACCAGAGAGGAAGCTAAGATAATGATCATGAAGTTTCAGATCAAGTTACTGCTGAACTTCGTAGGTCCACAAGGACACGTTCTGCACCAGAGTGGTATGGCAACCCTGTCCTGGAAATCTTGTTGTTAGACAACGGTGGACCTTCGAACTATGAAGAAGCGATGGCGGGCCCGGATTCCAACAAATGGCTTGAAGCCATGAAATCCGAGATAGGATCCATGTATGATAACAAAGTATGGACTTTGGTTGACTTTCCCGATGATCGGCAAGCCATAGAAAATAAATGGATCTCTATGAAGAAGACTGACGCGGATGGTAATGTGACCATCTATAAGGCTCGGCTTGTCTCTAAAGGTTATCGACAAGTTCAAGGAATTGACTACGATGAGACTTTCTCTCCCGTAGCGATGCTGAAGTCCGTCCGAATCATGTTAGCAATTGCCGCATTCTATGATTATGAGATATGGCAAACGGACGTCAAAACAGCATTCCTCAACGGCTTCCTCAAGGAAGAACTATATATGATGCAGTCGGAAGGTTTTGTCGATCCTAAGAATGCTAACAAGGTATGCAAGCTCCAGCGCTCCATCTATGGGATGGTGCAAGCATCTCGGAGTTGGAACATTCGCTTTGACGAGGTGATCAAAGCATTTGGGTTTATACAAACTTGGGGAGAAGCCTGTATTTACAAGAAAGTGAGTGGGAGCTCTGTAGCATTTCTAATATTATATGTGGATGACATATTGTTGATGTGAAATGATGTAGAACTCTTGGAAAGCATAAAGGCCTACTTGAATAAATGTTTTTCAATGAAGGACCTTGGAGAAGTTGCTTACATATTAGGCATCAAGATCTATCGAGATAGATCGAGACGCCTCATTGGACTTTCACAAAGCACATACCTTGACAAGATATTGAAGAAGTTCAATATGGATCAGTCCAAGAAAGGGTTCTTGCTTGTATTGCAAGGTATAAGATTGAGCACAGCTCAATGTCCGACCTCGGCAGAAGATAGAGAAAAGATGAGTGTCATCCCCTATGCCTTGGCCATAGGTTCTATTATGTACTGTGTACCAGACCTGATGTGAACCTTGCCATAAGTTTGGTGGGGTGGTACCAAAGTGATCCCGGTATGGAACACTGGACAGCGGTCAAAAACATCCTGAAGTACCTGAAAAGGACTAAGGATATGTTTCTCATTTATGGAGGTGACGAAGAGCTCGTCGTAAAGGGTTACGTTGATGCTAGCTTCGACACAGATCTGGATGACTCCAAGTCACAAACCGGATACGTGTATATTTCGAATGGTGGGGCAGTCAGCTGGGGTAGTTGCAAGCAAAGCGTCGTGGCGGCATCTATATGTGAAGCGGAGTACATATCTGCTTCCGAAGCAGCACAGGAAGGAGTCTGGATGAAGGAGTTCATCACCGACCTAGGAGTTATTCCAAGTGCGTCGGGCCCGATGACTCTCTTCTGTGACAACACTAGAGTTATTGCCATTTCCAAGGAGCCCAGGTTTCACAAGAAGACCAAGCACATCAAGCGCCATTTCAACTCCATCCGAAATTATATTCAAGATGGAGACATGGACATTTGTAAAGTGCGTACGGATCTGAATGTCACAGATCCGTTGACTAAACCTCTTCCACGAGCAAAACATGATCAACACCAAAACTCTATGGGTGTTCGATTCATCACAATGTAACTAGATTATTGACTCTAGTGCAAGTGGGAGACTGTTGGAAATATGCCCTAGAGGCAATAATAAAATGGTTATTATTATATTTCCTTATTCATGATGATTGTCTATTGTTCATGCTTAATTGTATTATCCGGAAACAGTAATGCATGTGTGGATACATAGACCACAACATGTCCCTAGTGAGCCTCTAGTTGACTAGCTCGTTGATCAATAGATGGTTACGGTTTCCTAACCATGGACATTGGATGTCATTGATAACGGGATCACATAATTAGGAGAATGATGTGATGGACAAGACCCAATCCTAAGCCTAGCACAACATCGTGTAGTTCGTATGCTAAAGCTTTTCCAATGTCAAGTATCTGTTCCTTAGACCATGAGGTTGTGCAAATCCCGGGTACCATAGGAATACTTTGGGTGTGCCAAACGTCACAACGTAACTGGGTGGCTATAAAGGAGCACTACGGGTATCTCCGAAAGTATCTGTTGGGTTGGCACGAACCGAGACTGGGATTTGTCACTCCGTATGACGGAGAGGTATATCTGGGCCCACTCGCTAAGACATCATCATAATGAGCTCAATGTGACTAAGGGGTTGGTCATGGGATGATGTGTTACGGAACGAGTAAAGAGACTTGCCATAACGAGATTGAACAAGGTATCGGTATACCGACGATCGAATCTCGGGCAAGTGCTTTACCGATAGACAAAGGGAATCGTATACGGGATTGATTGAATCCTTCACATCGTGGTTCATCCGATGAGATCATCGTGGAACATGTGGGAACCAACATGGGTATCCAGATCCCGCTGTTGGTTATTGGCCGGAGAGATGTCTCGGTCATGTCTGTATGGTTCCCGAACCCGTAGGGTCTACACACTTAAGGTTCGATGATGCTAGGGTTATAGGGAATGTAGTACGTGGTTACCGAATGTTGTTCGGAGTCCCGGATGTGATCATGGACTTCACGAGGAGTTCCAGAATGGTCCGAAGGTAAAGATTTATATATGGGAAGTCCCGTTTTGGTCACCGGAAATTTTCCGGGCGCTATCGGTAACGTACCGGGACCCCCGGAAGGGTTCCGGGGGTCCACCCACCAGCCCCAGAGGGTTGCATGGGCCAAGTGTGGGACGGTACCAGCCCCAGGTGGGCTGGTGCACCCCCCACCAGGGCCCAAGGCGCAGGGAGACAGGGAGGGGGCAAACCCTAGGTCCAGATGGGCCTTAAGGCCCACCCTAGGGCGCCCCCCTCTCCCCCCCTCCTGGCCGCCCCCTAGATGGGATCTAGGGGCTGTCGCCACCCCTAGGGAGGGAACCCTAGATGGGGGCGCAGCCCCTCCCCTCCCCCTATATATATGTGGGGTTTCAGGGCTGCCAGATGCACGAGAACCTCTCCCTCTTGGCGTAGCCCTACCCCTCTCCCTCCTCGTCTCTTGCGGTTCTTGGCGAAGCCCTGCTGGAGTGCCACGCTCCTCCACCACCACCGCGCCTTCGTGCTGCTGCTGGATGGAGTCTTCCCCAACCTCTCCTTCTCCCCTTGCTGGATCAAGGTGCGGGAGACGTCACCGGGTTGCATGTGTGTTGAACATGGAGGCACCGTTGTTCGGCGCATAGATCGGAATCAACCGTGATCTGAATCGCTACGAGTACGACTCCTTCATCCGCGTTCTTGTAACGCTTCCGCATCGCGATCTTCAAAGGTATGAAGATGCACTCCCCTCTCATTGCTAGTAGAATCCATAGATAGATCTTGGTGAGACGTAGGAAATTTTTTGATTTTCTGCAACGATCCCCAACAGAGGATACATGGGAATTATCGTCAGCTAGTTTTCATCACGATCATCAGATTCACGTTTGGTACTTTGATAATTTGGTATGTGGGTGGACCGGTGCTTGGGTGCTGTCCTTACTTGGACAATCCTCCCACTTATGATTAACCTCTAATGCAAGCATCCACAACTACAAAAGAAGTATTAAGGTAAACATAACCATAGCCTGAAACATATGGATCCAAATCAGCCCCTTACGAAGCAACACATAAACTAGGGTTTAAGCTTCTATCACTCCAGCAACCCATCATCTACTTATTACTTCCCAATGCCTTCCTCTAGGCCCAAATAATGGTGAAGTGTCATGTAGTCCATGTTCACATGACACCACTAGAGGAGAGACAACATACATCTCATCAAAATATCGAACGGAGACCAAATTCACATGACTACTAATAGCAAGACTTCTCCCATGTCCTGAGGAACAAAAGTAACTACTCACAAGACATAATATTGTTCATGATCAGAGGGATATTAATATGCATAATGGATCTGAACATATGATCTTCCACCAAATAAATCAACTAGCATCAACTACAAGGAGTAATCAACACTACTAGCAACCCACAGGTACCAATCTGAGTTTGGGTACAAAGATTGGATACAAGAGATGAACTAGGGTTTGAGAGGAGATGGTGCTAGTGAAGATGTTGATGAAGATAGCCCTCCCCAAGATGGGAGAGTTGTTGGTGATGACGGCGGTGATGATTTCCCCCTCTCGGAGGGAAGTATCCCCGACAGAACAGCTCTGCCGGAGCCCTAGATTGGTTTCCGCCTCGAGACGGCGGCGTCTGGTCTCGAAAGCCTCCTTCCGATTTTTTCCAGGTCAAAACACCTCATATAGGAGAAGATGGGCATCGGGGGCCTTCCAGCTGGCCCACGAGACAGGGGGCGCGCCCCCACCCTCGTGGACAGCCGGTGGCCTCCCTCGTGGACTTCTTTCGCCAGATATTTTTTATATTTTCTGAAATGGAGTTCTGTGGAGTTTCGGGGATTTTGGAGTTGTGCAGAATAGGTTTCCAGAGTTTGCTCCTTTTCCAGCCCAGAATTCCAACTGCCAGCATTCTCCCTCTTCATGTAAACCTTGTAAAATAAGAGAGGAAAGGCATAATTATTGTGACAAAACAAGTAATAACAGCCCATAATGCAATAAATATCAACATATAAGCATGATGCAAAATGGACGTATCAATTACCCTGTTGCAATCTGTGCTAAATTCTCCTCATGCTTATAGTCAAAATAAAGCTTTTACCAAACACATAGTTGATGGTTTAATGCAATCTTATGAAGAAAAACTTGAATCAGAAGTTTCTATCCCTAGAAAACTTTATGATGAGTGGGAACCTACTATTAAAATTTAGATTAAAGATCATGAATGCCATGCTTTGTGTGATTTGGGTACCAGTGTTTCCACAATTCCTAAAACTTTGTGTGATATGTTAGGTTTCCATGAACTTGATGATTGTTCTTTAAATTTGCATCTTGCGGATTCTACCATTAAGAAATCTATGTGAAATATTAATGATGTTCTTATTGTTGCAAATAGGAATTATGTGCCTGTAGATTTCATCGTTCTTGATATAGATTGCAACCCTACATGTCCTATTATTCTTGGTAGACCTTTCCTTAGAACGATTGGTGCAATTATTGATATGAAGGAAGGAAATATTAGATTCCAATTTCCGTTGAGGAAAGCCATGGAACACTTTCCTTGAAAGAAAATCAAATTACCCTATGAATCTATTATGAGAGCCACTTATGGATTGCCTACCAAAGATGGCAATACCTAGATCTATTCTTGTATCATGCCTAGCTAGGGGTGTTAAACGATAGCGCTTGTTGGGAGGCAACCCAATTTTATTTTCTTTGCTTTTACTTCTGTTTAGTAATAAATAATTCATCTAGCTTCTGGTTAGAAGTGGTTTTGTGTTTTAATTAGTGTTTGTGCCAAGTAGAACCTTTGGGAAGACTTGGGTGAAGTTTTTGCGATTTTGCTGTAAAGAACAAAAACTTTTACGCTCACAAGATTTGGTGCCATCTTTTACTGGAAAGTGCTTTTAAGTTGATTCTTTTTGCAGATGATTAATATACAAATTCCTCACCTCCACCAATTTATTTCAAATTTTCTGGAGTTACAGAAGTATTTGGAAGTTACAGATTGCTACAGACTGTTCTGTTTTTGACAGATTCTGTTTTTCGTGTGTTGTTTGCTTACTTTGATGAATCTATGAGTAGCATCGAGTGTATCAATCACAGATAAGTTCGAATACAGTAGGTTTAACACCAATATAAATAAATAATGGGTTCATTACAGTACCTTAAAGTGGTGGTTCGTTTTCTTATGCTAACGGAGCTCATGAGAATTTTGCTAAGTTTTGTGTTGTGAAGTTTTCAAGTTTCTGTGTAAGGATTTGATGGACTATGGAACACAGAGTGGCAAGAGCCTAAGCTTGGGGATTCCCAAGGCACCCCAGGTTAAAATTCAAGGACAGCCAAAATCCTAAGCTTGGGGATGCCCCGGGAAGGCATCCCCTGTTTCGTCTTCGTCTATCGGTAACTTTACTTGAGACTATATTTTTATTCACCATATGATATGTGTTTTGCTTGGAGCGTCATGTATGATTTGAGTATTTGCTTTTTAGTTTACCACAATCATCCTTGTTGTACACACCTTTTGAGAGAGATACACATGAATCAGAATTTATTAGAATACTCTATGTGCCTCACTTATATCTTTTGAGCTAGATAGTTTTGCTCTAGTGCTTCACTTATATCTTTTTAGAGCATGGTGGTGGTTTTATTTTATAGAAATTATTGATCTCTCATGATTCACTTATATTATTTTGAGAGTCTTTTAGAACAACATGGTAATTTGCTCTGGTTATAAAATTAGTCCTAATATGATAGGCATCCAAGATGGGTATAATAAAAACTTTCATATAAAGTGCATTGAATATTATGAGAAGTTTGATACTTGATAATTGTTTTGACATATGAGGATGGTGATATTAGAGTCATGCTAGTAGATTAGTTGTGAATTTGAGAAATACTTGGCTTGAGGTTTTCAAGTCCCGTAGCATGCACGTATGGTAACTGTTGTGTGACAAATATGAAGCATGAGGTATTTCATTGATTGTCATCCTTTGTGTGGAGTTCGGGATCGCGCGATTGTTAACTCCTACCAACCCTTCCCCTAGGTGCATGCGTGTAGTACTTTGTTTTGATGACTTGTAGATTTTTGCAATAAGTATGTGAGTACTTTATGACTAATGTTGAGTCCATGGATTATACGCACTCTCACGCTTCCACCATTGCTAGCCTCTCTTGTACCGCGCAACTTTCGCCGGTACCATACACCCACCATAGACCTTCCTCAAAACAGCCACCATACCTACCTATTATGGCATTTCCATAGCCATTCCGAGATATATTTCCATGCAACTTTCCACCGTTCCGTTTATTATGACACACTTCATCATTGTCATATTGCCATGCATGATCATGTAGTTGACATCGTATTTGTGGCAAGGCCACCCTGCATAATTTTTCATACATGTCACTCTTGATTCATTGCACATCCCGGTACACCGCCGTAGGCATTCATATAGAGTCATATTTTGTTCTAGTATCGAGTTGTAATCTTTGAGTTGTAAATAAATAGAAGTGTGATGATCATCATTATTAGAGCATTGTCCCCCAAAAAGGAAAGGACAAGTAAAAAAGGAAGGCACAAAAAAGGGGGAAAAAGACAAAAAAAAGAAAAGGAAAAAAGGGACAATGCTACTATCTTTTTCCACACTTGTGCTTCAAAGTAGCACCATGATCTACATGATAGAGAGTCTCTTGTTTTGTCACTTTCATATATTAGTGGGAATTTTCATTATAGAACTTGGCTTGTACATTCCAACGACGGGCTTCCTCAAATGCCCTAGGTCTTCCTGGGCAAGCAAGTTGGATGCACACCCACTTAGTTTCTTTTGTTGAGCTTTCATACATTTATAGCTCTAGTGCATCCGTTGCATGGCAATCCCTACTCACTCACATTGATATCTGATACGTCCATTTTGCATCATGCTTTTATGTTGATATTTATTGCACTATGGGCTGTTATTACACATTATCTCACAATACTTATGCCTTTTCTCTCTTATTTTACAAGGTTTACATGAAGAGGGAGAATGCCGGTAGCTGGAATTCTGGGCTGGAAAAGGAGCAAACACTGGAGATCTATTCTGCACAACTCAAAAAGCCCTGAAACTCCACGAAACTCTATTTCAGAAAATATAAAAAATATCTGGTGAAAGGAGTACAGGAGGGGGGCCACCCACCGTCCACAAGGGTGGGGGTGCGCCCCCTGCCTCGTGGGCCACCTGGCAGCCCCTCGATGCCCATCTTCTGCTATATGAGGTGTTTTGACCTGGAAAAAAATCGTAAGGAGGCTTTCGAGACGAAGCGCCGCCTCTTGAGGCGGAACCTTGGCGGAACCAATCTAGGGCTCTGGTGGAGCTGTTCTGCCGGGGATACTTCCCTCCGTGAGGGGGAAATCATCGCCATCGTCATCACCAACAACTCTCCCATCTTGGGGAAGGTTATCTTCATCAACATCTTCACCAGCACCATCTCCTCTCAAACCCTAGTTCATTTCTTGTATCCAATCTTTGTATCAAAACCTCAGATTGGTACCTGTAGGTTGCTCGTAGTGTTGATTACTCCTTGTAGTTGATGCTAGTTGGTTTACTTGGTGGAAGATCATATGTTCAGATCCATTATGCATACTAATACCCCTATTATTATGAACATGAATATGCTTTGTGGGTAGTTACCTTTGTTCCTGAGGACATGGGAAAAGTCTTGCTATAAGTAGTCATGTGAATTTTGTGTTCGTTCGATATTTTGATAAGATGTATGTTGTCTTTCCTCTAGTGGTGTCATGTGAATGTCGACTACATGACACTTCACCATTGTTTGGGCCTAAAGGAAGGCATTGGGAAGTAATATGTAGATGATGGGTTGCTAGAGTGACAGAAGCTTAAACCCTAGTTTATGCGTTGCTTCGTAAGGGGCTGATTTGGATCCATATGTTTCATGCTATGGTTAGGTTTACCTTAATACTTATTTTGTAGTTGCGGATGCTTGAAATAGAGGTTAATCATAAGTGGTATGCTTGTCCAAGTAAGGGCAGCACCCAAGCACCGGTCCACCCACATACCAAATTATCAAAGTAACAAACGCGAATCATATGAGTGTGATGAAAACTAGCTTGACGATAATTCCCATGTGTCCTCGGGAGCGCTTTCCTTCATATAAGAGTTCGTCCAGGCTTGCATTTGCTACAAAAAGGATTGGGCCATCTTTCTGCACCTTATTTACTTTTACTATTTGTTACTTGTTACCAATTACCTTATCACAAAACTATCTATTATCGATAATTTCAGTGCTTGTTGAGAATACCTTACTGAAAACTGCCTATCATTTCCTTCTGCTCCTCGATGGGTTCGACACTCTTACTTATTGAAAGAACTACGATAGATCCCCTACACTTGTGGGTCATCAAGACTCTTTTCTGGCGTCGTTGCCGGCGAGTGAAGCGCCTTTGGTAAGTGGAATTTGGTAAGGAAAAATTTATATAGTGTGCTGAAAATTAATGTCACTTGTTACTATGGAACTTAATCCTTTGAGGGGCTTGTTCGGGGTATCTTCACCCCCGACCAGTAGAGCAAAGAGTTGCTCCTCAACCTACTGGACCTACTGAAAATGTTTGCTTTGAAATTCCTTCGGGGATGATAGAGAAACTGCTAGCTAATCCCTTTACAGGAGATGGAACATTGCATCCCGATTTGCACCTAATCTATGTGGATGAAGTTTGTGGATTATTTAAGCTTGCAGGTATGCCCGAGGATGTGATCAAGAAGAAGGTCTTCCCTTTATCTTTGAAGGGAGAGGCATTGACATGGTTTACGCTATCCGATGATATTGGATCATGGAACTACAACTGATTGAAGTTGGAATTTCATCAAAAGTTCTATCATATGCATCAGGTTCATCGTGATCGTAATTATATATATATATAATTTTTGGCCTCACGAAGGAGAAAGTATCGCTCAAGCTTGGGGGAGTCTTAATTCAATGCTATATTCATGCCCCAATCATGAGCTCTCAAGAGAAATGATTGTTCAAAAAAATTATGCTCGGCTTTCTCTCAATAATCGCTCCATGCTCGATACCTCTTGCACCGGTTCTTTTATGATGAAGACTACCGAATTCAAATGGGATTTATTGGAAAGAATTAAACGCAACTCTCAAGATTGGGATCTGGCGAAGGTAAGGAGTCAGGTATAACACCTAAGTTTGATTGTGTTAAATCTTTTATGGATACCGATGTTTTACGTGAATTTAGCCCTAAGGAGAAGTGGTTTCAATATCATCCTCCCATTGAAGTAAAAGTAGTTGAACCTATTATAGTTGAAGAAAAGACTATCACTTATAATGTTGATCCCATTGTTCCTACCGCCTATATTGAGAAACCACCTTTCCCGGTTAGAATAAAGGGTCGTGCTAAAGCTTCAACTGTGGTTTGTAAGAGTAATACTAGAACACCCACACCCTCTGAGAAAATGAAATTTGAACCTACTATTGCTATGGTTAAGGATCTCTTGGTCGATAATATAGATGGGCATGTTATTTACCTCCATGAGGAAGCTGCTAGAATCGCCAGACCCGATACTAGGAATAAACATAGACCTGTTGTAGGCATGCCTGTTATTTTAGTTAAAATAGGAGATCATTGCTATCGTGGTTTATGTGACGTAGGTGCTAGTGTGAGTGTAATACCCATTTCCTTATATGAAGAAATTATGCATGATATTGCACCTGCTGAGCTAGAAGGTATTGATGTTACTATTAATCTTGCCAATAGAGACACTATTACACCAGTTGGGATTGTTAGAGATGTTGAAGTCTTGTGTGGGAAAGTTAAATACCCTGCTGATTTTCTTGTTCTTGGTTACCCACAAGATGATTTATGTCCCATTATATTTGGTAGACCCTTCTTGAATACTGTTAATGCTAAGATAGACTGCAAAAAAGATAGTGCTACTGTTGGATTAGGGGATATGTCTCATGATTTTAACTTTGCTAAATTTCGTAGACAACCCCATGATAAAGAATTGCCTAGTAAGGATGAAATTATTGGTCTTTCTTCTATTGATGTACCTCCTAACGATCCCTTAGAACAATATCTGCTAGACCATGAAAATGATATGTATATGAATGAGAGAAGGGAAATAGATGAAATATTCTTTAAACAGGGACCCTTATTGAAACACAACTTGCCTATTGAAATTCTAGGGGATCCTCCTCCACCCAAGGGTGATCCCGGTTTTGAACTCAAACCATTACCTAATACTCTTAAGTATGTTTATCTTGATGAAAAGAAGATATATCCTACTATTATTAGTGCTAACCTCTCAGAGCAAGAAGAAGGGAAATTATTGAAAACTCTGAAGAAGCACCGTGCTGCTATTGGATATACTCTTGATGATCTTCAGGGCATTAGTCCCACTCTATGCCAACACAAGATAAAGTTGGAAAAGGACGCTAAACTGGTTATTGATCATCAACGATGGTTAAATCCTAAGATGAAAGAAGTGGTAAGGAAGGAGATACTAAAGCTTCTAGAGGCAGGTATAATTTATCTGGTTGCTGATAGTCAGTGGGTAAGCCCTGTCCATTGTGTCCCTAAGAAGGGAGGTATGTTGTTCCTAATGATAAAGATGAATTGATCCCGCAAAGAATTGTTACAGGTTATAGGATGGTAATTTATTTTCGCAAATTAAATAAAGCTACTAAGAAAGATCATTACCCTTTACCTTTTATTGATCAAATGCTAGAAAGGTTATCAAAACACACTCATTTTTGCTTTCTAGATGGCTATTCTGGTTTCTCTCAAATACCTGTGTCAAAAGAGGATCAAGAAAAGACCACTTTTACTTGTCCCTTCGGTACCTTTGGTTATAGACGTATGCCTTTTGGTTTATGTAATGCACCTGCTACCTTTCAAAGATGCATGATGGATATATTCTCTGTTTATTGTGAAAAGATTGTTGAGGTTTTCATGGATGATTTTTCCGTTTATGGAACTTCTTTTGATGATTGCTTAAGCAACCTTGATCGAGTTTTGCAGAGATGTGAAGAAACTAATCTTGTCTTGAATTGGTAAAAGTGCCACTTTATGGTTAATGAAGGCATCGTCTTGGGGCATAAAATTTCTGAAAGAGGTATTGAAGTCGATAAAGCTAAAGTTGATGCTATTGAAAAGATGTCGTGTCCCAAGGACATCAAAGGTATAAGAAGTTTCCTTGGTCATGCCGGGTTTTATAGGAGGTTCATTAAGGACTTCTCCAAAATCTCTAGGCCTCTGACTAATCTCTTACAAAAAGATGTCCCTTTTGTCTTTGATGATGATTGTGTAGAAGCATTTGAAATACTTAAGAAAGCATTGACCTCTACACCTATTGTCCAGCCTCCTGACTGGAATTTACCCTTTGAAATTATGTGCAATGCTAGTGATTATGTTGTAGGTGTTGTTCTAGGACAAAGAGTTGATAAGAAATTGAATGTTATCCAATATGCTAGTAAAACTCTAGACAGTGCCCAGAGAAATTATGCTACTACTGAGAAAGTAATTTTAGCAGTTGTATTTTCTTGTGATAAGTTTAGACCTTATATTGTTGATTCTAAAGTAACTATTCACACTGATCATACTATTATTAAATATCTTATGGAAAAGAAAGACGCTAAACCTAGACTTATTAGATGGATTCTCCTGCTACAAGAATTTTATTTGCATATTACTGATAGAAAGGGAGTTGAGAACCCCGTTGCAGACAACTTGTCTAGGTTAGAGAATATTCTTGATGACCCACACTACCTATTGATGAAAGCTTTCCTGATGAACAATTAGCTGTCATAAATGCTTCTCGTACTGCTCCATGGTATGCTGATTACGCTAATTACATTGCCGCTAAATTTATACCACCTAGTTTCACACGCCAGCAAAAGAAAAAGTTCTTTTATGATTTAAGACATTATTTCTGGGATGACACACACCTTTATAAAGAAGGAGTAGATGGTATTATTAGACGTTGTGTACCTAAGCATGAACAGGAAAATACCCTACGCAAGTGTCACTCTGAAGCTTATGGTGGACACCATGCTGGAGATAGAACTGCACATAAGGTACTGCAATTTGGTTTTTATTGGCCCACTCTATTCAAGTATGCCCGTAAATTTGTCTTGTCTTGTGATGAATGTCAAAGAATTGGTAATATCAGTAGACGTCAAGAAATTCCTATGAGTTATTCACTTGTTATTGAACCATTTGATGTCTGGGGCTTTAATTATATGGGACCGTTTCCTTCCTCTAATGGGTATACCCATATTTTGGTTGCTGTTGATTATGTTACTAAGTGGGTAGAAACTATTCCAACTAGTAGTGCTGATCATAACACATCTATTAAGATGCTTAAAGAAGTTATTCATCCGAGGTTTGGAGTCCCTGGATACTTAATGACTGATGGTGGTTCACACTTTATTCATGGTGCTTTCCGTAAAATGCTTGTTAAATATGATGTTAACCATAGAATTGCATCCCCATACCACCCACGGTCTAGTGGTCAAGTAGAACTAAGTAACAGAGAGCTGAAATTAATATTGCAAAAGACTGTTAATAGATCTAGAAATAATTGGTCCAAGAAACTTGATGATGCATTATGGGCCTATAGAACTGCATATAAAAATCCCATGGGTATGTTTCTGTATAAAATGTTTTATGGAAAAGCATGTCACTTACCTCTTGAACTAGAACATAAGGCATATTGGGCTATTAAAGAGCTCAATTATGATTTCAAACTTGCCGGTGAGAAGAGGTTATTTGACATTAGCTCACTTGACGAATGGAGAAGCCAGGCCTATGAAAATGCCAAACTATTTAAAGAAAAAGTTAAAAGATGGCATGCCAAAGGGATACAAAAGCGGGAGTTTAACGTAGGTGATTATGGCTTGCTATACAACTCTCGTTTAAGATTTTTTGCAGGAAAACTTCTCTCTAAATGGGAAGGTCCTTACGTTATGAGGAGGTCTATCGCTCCGGTGCCATAAAAATCAACAACTTCGAAGGCACAAATCCGAAGGTGGTGAACGGTCAAAGAATCAAACATTATATCTCAGGTAATCCTATAAATGTTGAAACCAATGTTATTGAAACCGTAACCCGGAGGAATACATAAGGGACACTTTCCAAAATGATTCAGACTCCAAAAAGTAAGAGGTATGTGGTACGGTAAGTAAATCGACAGCAAAACAATTCTAATGGCAATTTTCTCCGTTTTGGAATATTTAGAAAAATAGAAAAATAAGAGGTAGTCCGGAAAAGGACATGAGGCATCCACGAGGGTGGAGGGCGCGCCCTATGATATGTCTCCGATGTATCTATAATTTTTTATTGTTCCATGCTATTATATATTCTGTTTTGGATGTTTAATGGGCTTTATTATACACTTTTATCTTATTTTTGGGACTAACGTACTAACCCAAGGCCTAGTGCAGATTGCTGTTTTTTTTGCCTATTTCAGGATTTCGCAGAAAAGGAATATCAAACGGAGTCCAAACGGAATGAAACCTTCGAGAGAGTGATTTTTGGAATCGTATCTACCCAGAAGACTTGGAGTACACGCGGGGGAACGAAGGAGGCGGCCACGAGGGTCCAGGGCGCGCCCCCACCCTCGTGGCCCCCCTCTGGCTCCCCCGATGCCCTCCTTCCTCCTATATATATCCATGTACCCTGAAAACATTGAGGTAACAGAGAAAACACTAATTCCACTGCCGCAACCTTCTGTTCCCATGACATCCCATCTTGGGGCCTGTTCTGGAGCTCCGCCGGAGGGGGGATCTACCACGGAGTGCTTCTACATCAACACCATAGCCTCACCAATGAGTTGTGACTAGTTTACCACAGACCTTCGGGTCCATAGTTATTAGCTAGATGGCTTCTTCTCTCTTTTTGGATGTCAATACAAAGTTCTCCTCGATCTTCGCGGAGATCTATTTGATGTAATCTTTTTGTGGTGTGTTTGTTGAGATTCGATGAATTGTGGGTTTATGATCAAGATTATCTATGAACAATATTTGATTCTTTTCTGAAATCTTTTATGTATGATTATAATTCCCTTGCAAGTCTCTTTGAATTATTGGTTTGGTTTGGCCTACTAGATCTATAGTTCTTGCAATGGGAGAAGTGCTTGGCTTTGGGTTCAATCTTGCGGTGTCCTTTTCCAGTGACAGCAGGGGCAGCAAGCCACGTATTGTATTGTTGACATCGAGGATAAAAAGATGGGGTTTATATCATATTGCTTGAGTTTATCCCTGTACATCATGTCATCTTGCTTAAATCATTACTCTGTTCTTATGAACTTAATACTCCAGATGCATGTTGGATAGCGGTCGATGTGTGGAGTAATAGTAGTAGATGCAGAATCATTTCGGTCTACTTGTCACGGACGTGATGCCTATATATAGATCATGTCTAGATATTCTCATAACTATGCGCTTTTCTATCAATTGCTCGATAGTAATTTGTTCACCCACCGTAGAATTCTGCTATCATGAGAGAAGCCACTAGTGAAACCTATGGCCCCCGGGTCTATTCTCAACATATTAATCTTCCATCTACTTTACTTTGCTTTATTTACTTTCTGTCTTATATCCAAAAATACCAAGAACATTACACTATCCTATCTATCAGATCTCACTTTTGTAAGTGACCGTAAAGGGATTGACAACCCCTTATCGCGTTGGCTGCGAAGTTCTTATTTGTTTGAGCAGGTGCGAGGGACTTGCGCGTGGTCTCCTACTGGATTGATACCTTGGTTCTCAAAAACTGAGGGAAATACTTACGCTACTGTGTTGCATCACCCTTTCCTCTTCGAGGGAATACAACGCAATCTCGAGAAGGAGCAAGAAGAATTTCAGGCGCCATTGCCGGGGAGGCTTACGCAAAATTCATATACCAAGTACCTATCACAAACCCTTATCCTTCGCATTACATTTATTTTTCTCTTGTTTTCCTCTCCCCCACTTCACCTTTGCCGTTTTATTTGCCCTTCTTTTTTCGTGTGTTTACCGTTCGCTTGCTTCTTGCTTGCTTGTGTGTTGGATTGCTTGCTTGCTTGTCACTATGGCTCAAAACAATACCAAATTGTGTGACTTTTCCAATACCAACAATAATGATTTTATTAGCACTCCGATTGCTCCTATTACCGATGCTAAATCTTGTCAGATCAATGCTGCTCTGTTGAATCTTGTCATGAAAGATCAATTTTCCGGTCTTCCTAGTGTAGATGTTGATGTCTACTACGCACCCTTCTTCTTGTAGATGTTGTTGGGCCTCCAAGTGCAGAGGTTTGTAGGACAGTAGCAAATTTCCCTCAAGTGGATGACCTAAGGTTTATCAATCCGTGGGAGGCGTAGGATGAAGATGGTCTCTCTCAAGCAACCCTGCAACCAAATAACAAAAAGTCTCTTGTGTCCCCAACACACCCAATACAATGGCAAATTGTATAGGTGCACTAGTTCGGCGAAGAGATGGTGATACAAGTGCAATATGGATGGTAGATATAGGTTTTTGTAGTAAGAAAATATAAAAACAGCAAGGTAGCAAGTGGTAAACGTGAGCATAAACGGTGTTGCAATGATAGTAGGCAAGGCCTAGGGTTCATAATTTCACTAGTGCAAGTTCTCTCAACAAGGATAACATAATTGGATCATATTACTAGCCCTCAACATGCAACAAAGAGTCACTCCAAAGTCACTAATAGCGGAGAACAAACGAAGAGATTATGGTAGGGTACGAAACCACCTCAAAGCTATACTTTCTGATCGATCTATTCAAGAGTCTGTAGTAACGTTCAGTCTATCATAGAGTTCGTACTAGAATAACACCTTAAGACACAAATCAATCAAAACCCTAATGTCACCTAGATACTCCATTGTCACCTCAAGTATCCGTGGGCATGATTTTACGATATGCATCACACAATCTCATAAACATCTATTCAACCAACACATAGAACTTCAAAAAGTGCCCCAAAGTTTCTACCAGAAAGTCAAGATGAAAACATGTGCCAACCCCTATGCATAGATTCCCAAGGTCACGGAACCCGCAAGTTGATCACCAAAACATACATCAAGTAGATCACATGATATCCCATTGTCACCACAGATAAGCACGTGCAAGACATACATCAAGTGTTCTCAAATCCTTAAAGACTCAATCCGATAAGATAACTTCAAAGGGAAAACTCAATCCATTACAAGAGAGTAGAGGGGGAGAAGAAGATCCAACTAGAATAGCAAAGCTCGCGATACATCAAGATCGTGCCATCTCAAGAACACGGGAGACAGAGAGAGAGAGAGAGAGAGAGAGAGAGATCAAACACATATCTACTGATACATACCCTCAGCCCCGAGGGTGGACTACTCCCTCCTCGTCAAGGAGAGCGCCGGGATGATGAAGATGGCCACCGGTGAGGGTTCCCCCCTCCGGCAGGGTGCCGGAACATGGTCTAGATTGGTTTTCAGTGGCTACAGAGGCTTTCGGCGGCGGAACTCCCGATCTAGGTTTATTTTCGAAGGTTTCAATATTTATAGGATTTTTTGGAGTCGGGGCCAAGTAAAGGGGAGCTATGGGCCGTCCTCGAGATAGGGGGGGGCGCCCCCCTTCCCAGGGCGCGCCCTCCACCCTCGAGGGCAGCCCGTGGCTCTCCTGGCCCAACTCTTTTGCTTCGGGGGCTTCTTTTGGTCCAGAAAAAATCATAAAAAATTAGCTCGTCAATTGGACTCCGTTTGATATTGCTTTTTCTGTAAAACCCTAAAACAGGAGAAAAACAGAAACTGGCACTGGGCTCTGGGTTAATAGGTTACTCCCAAAAATCATATAAATGTGAATGATAAAGCCCATTAAACATCCAAGACTTCATAAATAATGGCATGGAACAATCAAAAATTATAGATACATTGGAGACGTATCAAGCATCCCCAAGCTTAATTCCTGCTCGTCCTCGAGTAGGTAAATGATAAAGAAAGAATTTTTTATATGGAATGCTAACCAATATAGTTTTTCAATGTAATTCTCTTAAATGTGGCATGAATTTTCAGATCTGGAAGATTGAAGATAAAAGTCTATATTGACATAAGAAATAACAATACTTCAAGCATACTAACAAAGCGATGATGTCTTCTCAAAATACTATGGCTAAAGAAAGTTATCCCTACAAAATCATATAGTTTGGCTATGCTCCCTCTTCATCACAAAAAATATTCATATAATGCACAACCCCGATTTCAGCCAAGCACTTGTTTTCATACTCTATTCTTTCAAACCTTTCAACCTTCACGCAATACATGAGCGTGAGCCATGGACATAGCACTATGGGTGGAATAGAGAGGTGGTCGTGGAGAAGACAAAAAGGAGGGAGATAGTCTCACATCGACTAGGTGTATCAACGGGCTATGGAGATGCCCATCAATAGATATCAATGTGAGTGAGTAGGGATTGCCATGTAACGGATGCGCTAGAGCTAAAAATGTATGAAAGATAAACAAAAGAAACTAGTGGGTGTGCATCCAACTTGCTTGCTCACGAAGACCTAGGGCATTTGAGGAAGCCCATCGTTGGAATATACAAGCCAAGTTCTATAATGAAAAATTCCCACTAGCATATGAAAGTGACTAAACATGAGACTCTCTATCATGAAGAACATGGTGCTACTTTGAAGCACAAGTGTGGAAAAAGATAGTAGCAATTGTCCCTTCTCTCTTTTCTCTCATTTTTTTGGTTTTTTTTTGAGGGGCTTCTCTTTTTTTAGCCCCTCTCTAATTTTTTTTGGGCCATCCTTTTTTTATTTGGCCTTTATCTTTTTTTTTTGTTTCCTCACACGGGACAATGCTCTAATAATGATGATCATCACACTTATATTGATTTACAACTCGATATTACAACTCGATACTAGAACAAAGAATGACCTATATGAATGCCTCTGGCGGTGTACCGGGATGGGCAACAAAACAAGAGTAACATGTATGAAAGATTATGCATGGTGGCTTTGCCACAAATACGATGTCAACTACATGATCATGCATGGCAATATGGCAATATTATGCGTGTCATATTAACGGAACGATGGAAAGTTGCATGGCAATATATCTTGGAATGGCTATGGAAATGCCATGATAGGTAGGTAAGGTGGCTGTTTTGAGGAAGGATATATAGTGGGTGTATGGTACCGGCGAAAGTTGCGTGGTACAAAAGAGGCTAGCAATGGTGGAAGGGTGAGAGTGCGTATAATCAATGGACTCAACATTAGTCATAAGAACTCATATACTTATTGCAAAAATCTACGAGTCATCAAAACAAAGCAATCAACGCATGCTCCTAGGGGGAGGTTGGTAGGAGTTAACCATCGCGCGCCCTCGACCTCCACAAAAAGGTTGGCACGCTACAAATACCTCATGCTCTAACTTCGTCACATAGCGGTTCACCATACGTGCATGATACGGGAATCACTAACCTTAACACAAGTATTTCTCAATTTTATAATAACTCCACTAGCATGACTCTAATATCACTATCATCATATCTCAAAACAATTATCAAGCATCCAACATCTCATTCTATTCAATGCGCTTGGTGTGATTTTTTTTACTACATTGACATGGGATGTCTATCATGTGAAGACTAGTTTCTTTAGCCTAAACACATTACCATGATGATTTAATAGACTCTCAAATAGATATAAGTGAAGCATGAGAGTTCATCAATTTCTACAAAATATTACCACCACCGTGCTCTAAAAGATATAAGTGAAGCACTAGAGCAAACAACAAACTACTCCGAAAGATATAAGTGAAGATCAATGAGTAGTTGAATAATTATGTAACTATGTGAAGACTCTCTAACATTTAAGAACTTCAGATCTTGGGATATTATTCAAACAGAAAGCAAAACAAAATAAACTAAATTGATGCTCCAAGCAAAACACATAACATGTTGTGAATAAAAATATAGCTCCAAGTATAGTTACCGATGGATGAAGACAAAAGAGGGGATGCCTTCCCGGGGCATCCCCAAGCTTAGGCTTTTGATTATCTTGAATTCCTTGGGGTGCCATGTGCATCCCCAAGCTTAGGCCTTTGCTACTCCTTGTTCCATAGTCCATCAAAGCAATACTCAAAACTTGAAAACTTCACAACACAAAACTTAGACAAAAATCTCATGAGCTCCGTTAGTATAAGAAAACAAACCACTACTCAAAGGTACTGAAATGAATTCATTCTTTGTTTATATTGGTGTTAAACCTACTGTACTCCAACTTCTCTATGGTTCATATCCTCCAATACTACTCATAGATGCATCGGAATAAGCAAACAACACACGAAAAACGGAATCTGTCAAAGACAGAACAGTATGTAGTAATCTGCAGAGTTCGCCTACTTCTGGCACTCCAAAAAATTCAAACTAAATTGGTAAATTTGAGGAATTTGTCTACTAATCATGTACAAAAATAATAAACTAAAAAGCACACTCCAGTAAAATCCCACGACTACTTTAGCGAGCGCTAATGATTCTGTTTTTCACAGCAAGATCATATAAACTTCACACAAGTCTTCCCAAAGGTTCTACTTGGCACAAACACTAAACAAAACATGAAACCACATCTAATCAGAGGCTATATGCAATATTTATTCCCTAACAGCAACAAAAGCAAAGAAAATAAAATAAAGTTGGGTTGCCTCCCAACAAGCGCTATCGTTTAACGCCCCTAGCTAGGCATGATGATGCTCACATAAAAGATAAGAATAGAAACATAATGGGAGCATCATGAAGCATATGAATAGCACATTTCAGTATAACCCACTTCCTATGCATAGGGATTTTGTGAGCAAACAACTTATGGGAACGATAATCAACTAGCATTAGAAGGCAAAGCAAGCATAGCTTCAAAATTTTAAGCACATAGAGAGGAAACTTGATATTATTACAATTCCTACAAGCATATGATCCTCTCTCATAATAATTTTCAGTAGCATCATGAATGAATTCAACAATATAACCAGCACATAAAGCATTCTTTTCATGATCTACTTGCATAGAAATTTTACTACTCTTCACATAAGCAAAATTCTTCTCATTCGGAATAGTGGGAGTATCATAATAGACTTGGATACTATAGATTGTTTCCACATTAAAAGAGTAATGTTCAGAGAAAGGGTAATCATAGTCATGACAATTTTGATAAATATATTCATCAATACTTTTATAGCATAAGTGTCATCACAATAATCATCATAAATAGGAGGCATGCTTTCATCATAATAGATTTGCATATCAAGACTTGGGAGGCTAAAAAGATCATCTTCATCAAGCGTAGCATCCCCAAGCTTGGGACAAACATTAATTGCAGCAAATAAATTCTCAAATATATCATTCTCATCAAACATAGCATCCCCAAGCTTGGGCCTTTCCATATCATAAGCATAATCAATCTCATCGTTAATAGTATGGATAGCACCGATAGTATAGCAATTATCATCATCACAATGAGTAATGGAAGCAACATCATTTGGAAGGGATACCTTTTTGTCTTTGCTTCTCCGTCTTTTCTTTTTCTTCTTCTCATCATGTGTGGGGTTAATCTTCTTTTTGGAGCTCCTTATTACTGAGATTGCTAGAATAGGAGGCTCCTCCTCGTTACCTGATTCATCATAAGAAATAATAGGAGGATATTGGGAAATCTCTTCCCTTTCATTAGTATTCTCTTCATCTCCTATTTGTTTTCTTGACTTAAGGTAATTGGCAATATAAGGATTTTCAATGCAATTCACCGCACAATACATATATATTTCCTTTATATCAAACTCAAGAAGTTTATCAATGGCAAATTCTGGAAGAAACTTAGTTCTACATTTAATTTCTTCATAACCCAAAAGCAAGATAAGTTCATTATGATGTGCAAGGGAAATCAAGTCATCACAAGTTTTGGACACGATTCGATCATGAAACAATTCACATTGGGTAATGAAATGACCACGTTCATTGCAAAGTTCACAAGTACGGCTAAGATATTTTAAATTTTCAGCACAATCATCTAGCATCTGTAGCAACCATTTAGTTTCTAAATACTTATGCCTCTTGCAAAATCTATCTTCCCTCTTTGGTATGTACTTCCAAACTCTAAACACTCCACAAAAATCAACATGCTTATATGAGATATTTTCATCATGACTAGTGCAATCATCATTAGTACCATGGATGTTCAAAGGATTCAAACAAACAACATTGCAAGCATGCTCATCATTCAAGTCTTTAGTGCCAAGCATTCTATGTAATTCTTCTTCTGGTACTTGAGCACAATTTTCCTTTCCATCATTTTCACGAAAGATATTAAAAAGATGAAGCATATGAGGTAACCTTAATTCCATTTTTTTTTGTAATTTTCTTTTATAACGAAACTAGTGATAAAACAAGAAACTAAAAGATTTGATTGCAAGATCTAAAGATATACCTTCAAGCACTAACCTCCCCGGCAACGGCGCCAGAAAAGAGCTTGATGTCTACTACGCACCCTTCTTCTTGTAGACATTGTTGGGCCTCCAAGTGCAGAGGTTTGTAGGACAGTAGCAAATTTCCCTCAAGTGGATGATCTAAGGTTTATCAATCCGTGGGAGGCGTAGGATGAAGATGGTCTATCTCAAGCAACCCTGCAACCAAATAACAAAAAGTCTCTTGTGTCCCCAACACACCCAATACAATGGAAAATTGTATAGGTGCACTAGTTCGGCGAAGAGATGGTGATACAAGTGCAATATGGATGGTAGATATAGGTTTTTGTAGTAAGAAAATATAAAAACAGCAAGGTAGCAAGTGGTAAACATGATCATAAACGGTGTTGCAATGATAGTAGGCAAGGCCTAGGGTTCATACTTTCACTAGTGCAAGTTCTCTCAACAAGGAGAACATAATTGGATCATATTACTAGCCCTCAACATGCAACAAAGAGTCACTCCAAAGTCACTAATAGCGGAGAACAAATGAAGAGATTATGGTAGGGTACGAAACCACCTCAAAGCTATTCTTTCTGATCGATCTATTCAAGAGTCCGTAGTAACGTTCAATCTATCATAGAGTTCGTACTAGAATAACACCTTAAGACACAAATCAATCAAAACCCTAATGTCACCTAGATACTCCATTGTCACCTCAAGTATCCGTGGGCATGATTATACGATATGCATCACACAATCTCAGAAACATCTATTTAACCAACACATAGAACTTCAAAGAGTGCCCCAAACTTTCTACCAGAAAGTCAAGACGAAAACGTGTGCCAAACCCTATGCATAGATTCCCAAGGTCACGGAACCCGCAAGTTGATCACCAAAACATACATCAAGTAGATCACATGATATCCCATTGTCACCACAGATAAGCACGTGCAAGACATACATCAAGTGTTCTCAAATCCTTAAATATTCAATCCGATAAGATAACTTCAAAGGGAAAACTCAATCCATTACAAGAGAGTAGAGGGGGAGAAGAAGATCCAACTAGAATAGCAAAGCTCGCGATACATCAAGATCGTGCCATCTCAAGAACACGAGAGAGAGAGAGAGAGAGAGAGAGAGAGAGAGATCAAACACATAGCTACCGATACATACCCTCAGCCCCGAGGGTGGACTACTCCCTCCTCGTCATGGAGAGCACCGGGATGATGAAGATGGCCACAGGTGAGGGTTCCCCCCCCTCCGGCAGGGTGTCGGAACAGGGTCTAGATTTATTTTCGGTGGCTACAAAGGCTTTCGGCGGTGGAACTCCCGATCTAGGTTAATATCCGAAGGTTTCAGTATTTATAGGATTTTTTGGAGTCGGGGCCAAGTAAAGGGGAGCTACGGGCCGTCCTCGAGATAGGGGGGTGCGCCCCCCTTCCCAGGGCGCGCCCTCCACCCTCGAGGGTAGCCCGTGGCTCTCCTGGCCCAACTCTTTTGCTTCGGGGGCTTCTATTGGTCCAGAAAAAATCATAAAAAATTGGCTCGTCAATTGGACTCCATTTGATATTCCTTTTCTGTAAAACCCTAAAACAGGAGAAAAATAGAAAGTGGCACTGGGCTCTGGGTTAATAGGTTAGTCCCAAAAATCATATAAAAGTGAATGATAAAGCCCATTAAACATCCAAGACTTCATAAATAATAGCATGGAACAATCAAAAATTATAGATACGTTGGAGATGTATCAGATGCCGCTACCCATCTAAACAACTTTGTTGATTTGTGTGATATGCAAAAGAAGAGGGATACAGATAATGATATTGTTAAATTGAAGCTATTTCCGTTTTCACTTAGAGATCGTGCTAAAACTTGGTTTTCCTCTTTGCCTAGAAATAGTATTGTTCATGGAATAAGTGCAAAGATGCTTTTATCTCTAAGTATTTTCCTCCCGCTAAGATTATCTCTCTTAGAAACGATATTATGAATTTTAAGCAACTAGATCATGAGCATGTTGCACAAGCTTGGGAGAGAATGAAATTAATGATACGTAATTGTCCTACACATGGTTTGAACTTATGGATGATTATACAAAACTTTTATGTTGGCTTGAATTTTACTTCTAGAAATCTTTTAGATTCGGCCGCATGAGGCACTTTCATGGAAACTACCTTAGGAGAAGCTACCGAACTCCTAGATAATATTATGGTTAATTATTCTCAATGGCACACCGAAAGATCTACTAGTAAAAAACTGCATGATATTGAAGAGATTAGTGTTTTGAGTGGGAAGATGGATGAACTTATGAAATTATTTGCTACTAAGAGTGCTTCTTCTGATCCTAATGATATGCCTTTATCCACGTTGATTGAAAATAATAATGAATCTTTGGATGTGAATTTTGTTGGTAGAAATAATTTTGGTAACAATGCTTATAGAGGAAACTTTAATCCTAGGCCTTTTCCTAGTAATTCCTCTAATAATTATGGTAGTCCCTACAATAACTCTTATGGAATTTTTGGTAAGATGCCCTCTGAATTTGAAACTAGTGTTCAGGAGTTCATGAATTCGCAAAAGAATTTCAATGCTTTGCCTTGTGTGATTTGGGTGCAAGTGTTTCTACTATCCCAAAAACTTTGTGTGATTTGTTAGGTTTCCATGAGCTTGATGATTGTTCTTTAATTTGCATCTTACGGATTCTACCATTAAGAAACCTATGGGAAGGATCAATGATGTTCTTATTGTTGCCAATAGGAATTATGTGCCCGTAGATTTCATTGTTCTTGATATAGATTGCAATCCTTCATGTCCTATTATTCTTGGTAGACCTTTCCTTAGAACGATTGGTGCAATTGTTGACATGAAGGAAGGAAATATTAGATTCCAATTTCCGTCAAGGAAAGGCATGGAACACTTTCCTAGAAATAAAATCAAATTACCATATGAACCTATTATGAGAGCCACTTATGGATTGCCTTCCAAAGATGGCAATACCTAGATTTATTCTTGTATCGTGCCTAGCTAGGGGCGTTAAACGATAGCGCTTGTTGGGAGGCAACCCAATTTTATTTTCTTTGTTTTTGCTTCTGTTTAGGAATAAATATTGCATCTAGCTTCTGTTTAGATGTGGTTTTGTGTTTTAATTAGTGTTTGTGGCAAGTAGAACCTTTGGGAAGACTTGTGTGAAGTTTATATGATCATGCTGTAAAAAACAGAAACTTTAGCGCTCACGAGATTAGCTACCATATTTTACTGGAGAGTGCTATTTAGTTGATTCTTGTTGCAGATGATTGATAGAAAAATTCCTCACGTTTACCAATTTATTTATTTATTTTTGGAGTTACAGAAGTATTCGAAAGTTACAGATTACTATAGACTGTTATGTTTTTGACAGATTCTGTTTTTTGTGTGTTGTTCGCTTATTTTGATGCATCTATGAGTAGTATTGGAGGATATGATTCATGGAGAAGTTGGAATACAGTAGGTTTAACACCAGTATAAACAAAGAATGAGTTCATTGCAGTACCTTTGAGTGGTGGTTTGTTTTCTTATACTAACGGAGCTCACGAGATTTTTGGCTAAGTTTTGTGTTGTGAAGTTTTCAAGTTTGGAGTATGGCTTTGATGGACTATGGAACCAAGAGCGGCAATAGCCTAAGCTTGGGGATGCCCAAGGCACCCCCAAGGTATAATTCAAGGACAACCAAAAGCCTAAGCTTCGGGATGCCCCGGGAAGGCATCCCCTCTTTCGTCTTCATCTATCGGTAACTATACTTGAGACTATATTTTTATTCATCACATGATGTGAAGTTTTCAAGTTTTGAGTATGGCTTTGATGGACTATGGAACCAAGAGCGGCAATAGCCTAAGCTTGGGGATGCCCAAGGCACCCCACGGTATAATTCAAGGACAACCAAAAGCCTAAGCTTGGGGATGCCTCGGGAAGGCATCCCCTATTTCGTCTTCATCTATCGGTAACTATACTTGAGACTATATTTTTATTCACCACATGATATGTGTTTTTCTTGGAGCGTCATGTATGATTTGAGTCTTTGCTTTTTAGTTGCCACAATCCTCCGTGCTGGACACACCTTTTGATAGAGATAAATATGCTTTAGAATTTATTAGAATACTCTATGTGCTTCACTTATATCTTTTGAGCTAGATAGTTTCGCTCTAGTGCTTCACTTATATCTTTTAGAGCACGGTGGTGGTTTTATTTTGGAGAAATTGTTGAGCTCTCATGCTTCACTTATATCTATTTGAGAGTCTTTTAGAACAGCATGGTAATGTGCTTTGGTTATAAAACTAGTCCTAATATGATAGGCATCCAAGATGGGTATAGTAAAAACTTTCATATAAAGTGCATTGAATACTAAGAGAATTTTGATACTTGATGATTGTTTTGAGATATGAGGATGGTGATATTAGAGTCATGCTAGTAGAGTAGTTGTGAATTTAAGAAATACTTGTGTTGAGGTTTGCAAGTCCCGTAGCATGCACGTATGGTAACCGTTGTGTGGCAAATTTGAAGCATGAGGTATTTCATTGAGTGTCATCCTTTGTGTGGAGATTGGGGGCGTGTGATGGTTAACTCCTACCAACCTCCCCCCTAGGAGTATGCGTGTAGTACTTTGTTTTGATGACTTGTAGATTTTTGCAATAAGTAAGTGAGTTCTTTATGACTAATGTTGAGTCCATGGATTATACGCACTCTCACCCTTCCACCATTGCTAGCCTCTCTCGTACCACGCAACTTTCACCAGTACCATACACCCACCATATACCTTCCTCAAAACAGCCACCATACCTACCTATCATGGCATTTCCATAGCCATTCCGAGATATATTGCCATGCAACTTTCCACCGTTCCGTTTGTTATGACACACTTCATCATCGTCATAATTCCATGCATGATCATGTAGTTGACATCATATTTGTGGCTAGGCCACCATGCATAATTTTTCATACATGTCACTCTTGATTCATTGCACATCCCGGTACGCCACCGGAGGCATTCATATAGAGTCATACTTTGTTCTAGTATCGAGTTGTAATATCGAGCTGTAAATCAATATAAGTGTGATGATCATCATTATTAGAGAATTGTCCCAAAGAAAAAAAAGAAAAAAAAAGAAAAGAAGAAGAAGGAAAGGCCAAAGAAAAAAAAGGCCAAAAAAAGAAAAAGAAAAAAGAAAAGAAAAGGGACAATGCTACTATCTTCTTCCACACTTGTGCTTCAAAGTAGCACAATGATCTTCATGATAGAGAGTCTCATGTTTAGTCACTTTCATATACTAGTGGGAATTTTCATTATAAAACTTGTCTTGTATATTCCAACGATGGGCTTCCTCAAATGCCCTAGGTCTTCGTGAGCAAGCAAGTTGGATGCACACCCACTTAGTTTCTTTTGTTGAGCTTTCATACATTTATAGCTCTAGTGCATCCGTCGCATGGCAGTCCCTACTCACTCACATTGATATCCATTGATGGGCATCTTCATAGCCCATTGATACGCCTAGTTGATGTGAGACTATCTTCCTCGTTTTGTCTTCTCCATAACCACCACTCTATTCCACATAGTGCTATGTCCATGACTCACGCTCATGTATTGCGTAAAAGTTGAAAGAGTTTGTAAAAATTAAAGTATGAAACAAGTGCTTGGCTGAAACCGGGGTTGTGCATGATTGGAGTATTTTGTGTGACGAAGATGGAGCATAGCCTAACTATATGATTTTGTAGGGATGAACTTTCTTCGGCCATGTTATTTTGAGAAGACATGATTGCTTTGTTAGTATGCTTGAAGTGTTATTATTCTTATGTCAATATGAACTTTTATCTTGAATCTTTCGGATCTGAACATTCATGCCACAACAAAGAGAATTACATTGAGAATTATGTTAGTTAGCATTCCACATCAAAAATTCTGTTTTTATCATTTACCTACTCGAGGACGAACAGGAATTAAGCTTGGGGATGCTTGATACGTCTCCAACGTATCTATAATTTTTGATTGTTCCATGCTATTATATATTCTATTTTGGATGTTTAATGGGCTTATTATACACTTTTATATTATTTTTGGGACTAACCTACTAACCCAAGTGTAATGCCCAGGATGGGACTATATCTCCTACGTGTCGAGGCACGACTTAAAGATATAAGCCCATTCTGGAATGATCGCAAGTTTGGTATCTTTGCACATCTCATGTAAAAAGGGGATGAAAGAGAAAAAGATAGTTGGCTTACACTCGCCACGTCACACAAATTCATTACATATCGAAACATCATCCAAATGAACATCACAGCCCATCTAAGGGTAAAATCCAAATGTCAAGATACCAAACATAACATTAAACCACAGGTCTGAAATCGAATCCTAGTAGAAGCTCTACTGATCAACCGGATAGTTCACGTAGTAACGGCTACGCTCCTCGTCGTACTCCCAGTCTAGCTCAGTGCCATCGCCAGTGTAGCTCACCATCGTACCTGCATCTGGTGTGTTGTAGTAACTGTGAGCCACAGAGGACTCAGCAATCCCGTTCCCGGGTAACATGACTATTTAAGCCTTGGGTGTGGAAAAGGCTGAAGAAAGAACAAGAGTCTGCAGCAGCACTAGCCTAGCTTACGTAAAAGAGAGCGAGAAGAGAAGGTGCCTCGGTCGAGAGATGATCACTAAGTGATCCTAACTAGCAAGTCAAACATAACCCCACCATGTTCATCTCCCGAAACCCTTTCGGAAAATGACAGTCACGGTACTCACGCTGGTAGTGTATTGGAACATGGTGTCAAGTTTTCTACAACCGGATATTAACAAGCTCCCATCTGCCACATAACCGCGGGCACGGCTTTCGAAAGTTCATAACCCTGCAGGGGTATTCCAACTTGGCCCATGACAAGCCCACGATCCGCGGAGTCGCAACTCCAAAGGTGGGAAGGCCCGAGTATTCTCGGAATCCCGTGCTCAAGATACTCCGAACTAAGGTAAGGCTAATCCAGCAAATCCTCCCGGCGTGCCGACACCCTGACAGTAGCCGCGCGTATCTAGTCTCAGGCCACGACCGGATGAGTCATCTACAGGTGGATACCAGATACCTCGGGTTTCCCCAAGGCGGCCCCGCAGTCTGCTCGTTTCGGACCAACACTCATGTGGAGCACTGGCCCGGGGTTGTTGATTAAAAATAAAAGGGATAGCTAGTCCCTATGCAAGTTTTTAGTTATTAGGCAAATAGTACCAATGTTGGGACTTGCTGGAAAAGACTTAGCACCTAGCGGTTTATCGAGGGGGTCCCATAACCCCAACCGTGTGAGGAACGCATAATCAAGGAACATAACACCGGTTTATACGGTTCCTAGCGGCATGAGTGGAACAAATCACCAAGCAAAAGGCTTAGCCTTCCACCCATTGCCAATATATAGATGAGTTCATTTAACAATTAATATAGTGTGATATAACCCAACAACTTCAACATGGAGCAAGCATCTTCAACTTCACCTGCAACTAACAATGCTATAAGAGGGGCTGAGCGAAGCGTACTTATAGCCAATCAATGGTTTGCATAGGTAGGATGGTTAAACAGGTTCATGGTTACAATAGGAGGCAGACAGGAAAAAACATGGGCATCAAGGCAAAACTATAGATCGAGACTTCTAGCAATAGGCAAAGATAGTAATGTTATCGGGGTTCGGTCATCTTGCCTGAAGAGTTGTCGATGTGATCGTAAGAGGGGTCCTCGTTCTCAACCTCGGTAGTAACCTCGTGCTCGTACTCGTACTCGGTCTCAGCTTCCGGCACTACTCAACACAAACACACAAGGCACGAAATCAACAAGATGCAATGCACAAGAATATGCTGGATGCATGACATATGCACTATGGGAGCACACGGAGCATGACAAAATGCGATCAAGCAAAATGATTCAAAACATTATAATAATAGGATATTATGAATCTACATGAAAAATCACACAAGTTTCATATAGGACTTGCTCAAAACGGAGGTACGGGCTAAAAGTTACACACAAAACAATAAACATGCGAAAGCTGAAAATTACAGCCACATAGCAACTTCGGAGCAAGAAATAAATAGGCTACAGCACTCAAACATCATGGCAATGAGCATGGACATAAACTAGACATATCCTACAGCAAATAAGTCCATTGGAGCATCCCCAAAGGAGCCACGGATCAATGGCAACAAGCTATGACATATTGAACTTGATAACAAAATCCTGACAGCAGTATTTTATTGCAACTTGGGAGCAAAAGTTAAATATGCTACAGCCACTCAAATAAGCATGTGAGAGCATGAATGGATAGCCAACAATATATACTACAAGGAATCATCAAGATTCACCCCAAAACTATCATGGATTGGCCTAGAACAACAAGCAAACATGGCATCTGAAAATTACAGATTCCAGACTTAGTGAAATTTCACTAAGTGTTAAAACAGCAGTTTCATCATGGCATGTTTGTGAGCAAGTTTAAGTCACCTCAAAGCTAAACATGGCAAGTGGTAAGCACCACATCAAAGTACACATGATGGTGAATCCAAAACATGTAAGCATGCATCATGGAGATAAACACATCAATAGCAATGAGCTCCTCAAATTGACATCTCATAACAAGTTAAACAACATCACATCCACATGCACTTTTGCAAAGGAGATAAACATGTCAAGAATAAATCTATCATGCAACCTATAGCAATCAACATGTAGAGCATTTCATGACGAACACGTGGACATATCATTTGCATCATTTGGATAAACATGCAAAAAGTTATCACATTGCAAAGATGGCATGAAAACATCTACTAACAGCAGTTTTTAACAAGATGCACTCTTGCAACAGATATTTAAGCATCTAGATGAACTCAAACATGTATGGCATAATGGAACAAAATGTAGTACATGTCTCCACCAACAATTTGACATATCATTCACTCAAATCGGAGCTACGCACAAAAAGGTATCCACGTTTGAAAATAGCATCAGAGATCAAAATATCTGGGGACTTAGGGAAAAAGAGGCAACCTCCAGATCTGGGTCAACGGTCAAACGGGCGGCGGATCAACGGGCGCGGGCCGGATCGGATCCGCGGGCGAGCGGGTCGGGCGCGGACGCTGCTAACGGGTCGGATCCACCGCGGTAACGGGCCTCGCCCGCGACCCCGTAGGCAGATCGGATCGGGGAGGCTCCTCCTCCCCCGATCGATCGGTGGCGGCAACTGGCTCGAGGCCATGGGGGCGGATCGCAAGGGGAGATCAAACGGGGCTGAGGGCGGCGGACTGGGCCCCTGGCTAACGGGCCGGCCTTGGCACCTACGGGAGCCGGCTGCGGCCCAGCTGTAGGAGCGAAGGCGGAGGCCCACGGGAGGGGGGGGGCGCAGATCCAGATCGGGGGATCGGCTTCCCCTCGAACCAATAGGCCGGCGGCGGGGGCTGCTTCGAGGCCTCGGTGGCCAAGACGCAGCGGCGGGGCGCTCCGGCCAGAGGGGCGCCTGGCGGCGTGGAGGCGGTGCCCAGAGGCGGAGGCGCCAGTGGTGAGGTGGCGGCGCGGCCTGGAGGGTGGCCGATGGGATCTCCGGCGAGGTGGCGTGGCGCTCCGGCGAGCTCCTTCGGCGGGGCTCCGGCGAGCTCCGTCCGGAGTGGAGGGAGGAGGCTGGAGGAAGAAGAAGATGGCTAGGGTTTCCTTATTTTGGGGCAAAAATTAGGGAAGGTTGGACAAATATATAGGCACAAGGAGCTAGGGTTGTCCAAATGAGGTGTGGTTTTCGGCCACGCGATCAGAATAGGATGGCCTAGATGAAGGGAGGGGTTTGGGTTGGTTTGGTGGGCTGTAGGAGGGGTGTCTTGGGCTTCAAAGTGGAGGTACCTTGAGCCCACGAGAATAACTGTTGGGGTATCAAACGAACTCCAAACGCGACGAGATTTGACAGGCGGGTTACACACACCAAAACAACAACACACGACAAGTCTCGCGCCAAACCGGAAACGTTACACGACCAAACATCAAAGTAGGCCTCGGGGATGCCACGGACACGTGAGGGAGCTCCGGAACGCGAAACGGACAACGGGAAGGAACGCGTGGGACCGGAAGCAAACAACAACACAAATGCAATGCGATGCACAAGACTACATGATATGAATGAATGCCACACGCACACGACAAAAGAACGAGAACCCGAAAAGACAAAGAGCCCGGAATGCAATAGATGAAGCCAGAGATATTATTATATTTCCCAAAAGGGAAAGTATTACATCCGGGGCATTACAAACTCTCCTCCACTACAAAAAGATCTCGTCCCGAGATCTAGGACTGGAAAAAGGAAGGGCACTCGGAACGAAGATGATCTTCTCGTTCCCACATAGCTTCTCGGTCGGTATGGTGTGACCACTTGACTTTCAAGAATTTGATGGACTTGTTGCGGGTCTTGCGCTCGGTTTCTCATGGGCCTCGAACCCCTCGTTGGTTACCCCAAGTGGAAGGTGTAAGATGCAGTAAGTAGAAGTGTTTTCCCCTAGCAAAGATGCCAAGGATCGAATCCCCAAAGACTCCTAGGTTCAACAAGTAGGTGTCAATTGCTAACGGCGCAATTAGCAATCAACGTGGACCTGCACACAGATACAAATAACTTTGCTCCCAACGAGTACAGAGAGGTTGTCAATCTCTCCGGCCTTGTAGTTCACAAAGGGTTAAAAGCAATATGATAGTAGTGATAAATAGTGTTTTGCAATAGTAAGTAAAATAGCGAAAAGTAAATAGTGGATGTGATCAATGATGGTAATATGGACCGGAGTCTCATGATGTTCACTAGTGATGTCTCTCTCCCAAAAGACGATAAAACAGCTATGTGAGGTAAACAAATTACAGCTGGGCAATTGACAGGACCACGAACGCAAACCAATGCTGATTACATTGCAAGAAAGGTTGAGGTTCAAAGCATGGGCGGTACGCCAAAGTAAGTAGACCGAAATCCATCAATATCTACTACTAATCATCCACTTTGAGATATCTATCCAGAACATCTCGCTGGTATTAAGTTGCGAGTCCCACCCATAGTGTAAACTCAATGCAACAGACAACTGCATTAAAAGAACTTTGCGTAAAGTAAACAATCCTTGCACCCGCGGGCACAAGCACCGTTGTTTTCCCCCTTGTGGCAACAGCACATCCCCTAGACTCATGTTTCTGTCACTCAAGCTAGTCATCAAGGGGCATGAACCCACAATCGAGCATAACGTTCCCTCTTGGAGTCACTACTTACTACTCGGCCAAAGCAATAAATAACAACGGAGAACATGCAAGAATTACTTATGAACTAAAATATAAAAGAGGTGAATCAAATATATTACTCAAGATCAATCTGAACATAATCTCATAATCCATCGGATCCCAGCAAACTCAACATAGCAACAGCATAAGGATTACATAGGTGCCTCAATCATGTAGGGCAGCTCACGAGGACTAATTAGTGAAGCACAAGAACGGGAGGAGAACATCACATAGCTACTGGTCATGGACTCATGGTCCAAGGGAGACTACTCACGAGTCATCCGGGAGGCGTCCATGGTGGTGGAGAAGCTCCCGGTGGTGATCCTCCCCTCCGGCAGGGTGCCGGGAAGAGTTCTCCTGGTGCTCCCGATCTTGGAAGAGGCGGCGGCGGCGGAACAGAGATGGGATCGCGAAAAGAAGTCATGTTCTGAGGGTTACGAGGAACCCTTTAAATATATGCCAAAGTAGGGCACCGGGGGAGCCTCGGGGGGCCCAGGCGCCCCCCGGCGCGGCCCAGGGGGGGCGCCCACAGGGCGCCTGGAGCCCTTGTGGCCCCCCAGGCTGCCCTTCGGACGCAGTGTTGTTTCCGGTTCGCTGATTTTTTATATAATTTTTCTGGATTTTTCTGGGCAGTTCTCGAAACGTGAAAACCTGAAATACAAAAATAGCCGAAAACAGAAACTGGCACTGGGGTGCACTGGATTAGTAAGTTAGTCCAAATATGATCAACAGTGTATGGAAGTGTATGAATATCATAGCAATATCACCCAAAAGTGGCATGGAGCAAGCAGAAATTATATATATGTTTTGGACGTATCAACATCCCCAAGCTTAATTCCTGCTCGTCCTCGAGTAGGTAAATGATAACAAGAATAATTTCTGTGGTGACATGCTATTAACCATATAGGACTTTCTCATAGTCATATGACAAAAGCTTACTGAGACAATGATTCTATAGTAATTAAGTTGTCTCAAGAGAAAATCACAAATGACTGAAAGTTTTTCAACATGAAACTGAAACATCAAAAAGATTTGCAATGAACATGATGTGCAAATATGATCAAGTGATATCTAGCTTGCCCCCTTTAGTGATGCAAGACATAAATGCAAGGGCACCTTCAAGGTTTAAGTGATGACTAGATACAATCATTTCAGAATAAACGATATCACAATCATGCAAAAGACAATGCTACTTTGGGACAATGCACATTACACTCAGAATGACAATCATGCTCTCAGTAGTTGGTGCTTCAACATAAAGGTAAAAGAAAGGTTAAGTGCTAGATCTTTTTATTTTGAAAACATGGAAGCAATTGTGTCAATGGTAGTAGTACTTCATATGTGTCATGTATAAAACATCTTATAAGTTGCAAGCCTCATGCATCGAATACCAATAGTGCTCGCTCCTTGTCCTAATTAGCTCGGATCCCCATGGGTTATCATTGCATTGCATATGTTTTAACCAAGTGTCACAAAGGGGTACCTCTATGCCACCTGTACAAAGGTCCAAGGAGATAGATCGCATTTGATTTCTCGTTTTTGATAAATCTCAACTTGAGGACATCCATACCGGGACAACATAGAAAATAGATGATGGACTCCTCTTTAATGCATAAGCATATTCTCATGAGAGATTGAGGATTAAGGTCCAAGCTAAAACTTCCACCATGATGCATGGCTTTGGTTGGCGGCCCAATGTTCTTCTCTAACAATATGCATATTAATTCAACCCATGGTGAATCACCCTTACTTCAGACGAACATGCATAGCAACTCACATGATATTCAACAAAAGTGTGACAGTTGATGGCGTCCCCAGAAACATGGTTACCGCTCAGCAAGCAACTCATAAGAAATAAGATACATAGGCAACATATTCTTTACCACAATAGTTTTTAGGCTACTTTCCCATGAGCTATGTATTGCATGGTTAGTTTGCTTAGTGCAGGTGGAGGTTAGTAAAAGACTGGGAGCGACCAACTAAGAGAGCAATGACGGTCATAATCATGTAGAGCAACAAAGCAATATTGAATCAGGCATGGTAGTTATATCGTTACTTAGAAACAAAAGATCATCAAGGCTTGACAGACTTTCTTTACAGTCTTTGAATATGCGTGAGCATATGCCAAGTCAATCAAAATAAATTCTCGAAGGAAGATATTACTAAACCATACCACATCATAGGCAAACAAACCAA
The DNA here is from genome assembly GCA_902687465.1 of Secale cereale. Classification (NCBI taxonomy): domain Eukaryota; kingdom Viridiplantae; phylum Streptophyta; class Magnoliopsida; order Poales; family Poaceae; genus Secale; species Secale cereale. Next base: position 661,968,920 of record LR738711.1, read on the forward strand.
GTTGGTACTCCAATAACACATTGGGAACCCCCAGCTATTTGAGATTAACCAAAAGAAAACCTGAACTACTAAGCACCATCATGAAAGTAGCATCTTTAACATAGACATATTAACCCATGCAACGGAAGCAAACTCTCTTAATAAGGTGAGCATGGTAATTAAAGAGAGTTCAAGCAACCAACTAAATAAAAGCTCTTGAAAGGATAAGCATGAATACGAAGAGCAGAGCACGATAGTAGCTATTAAAAGACAAAGAACACACACAGCTTAGATAGACATGAAAATTCTATGTAATGTTCTAGGTAGAGGTGGAGCGTGTTTCTCTCCCACATAAAGGAATGCTGATTTCCGACTCGTTATGAAAAACTAAAAAGAAAACTAAAAGCAAGACGCTCCAAGCATAGCACATAACATATGAAGTGATAAAAATATAGCGAAACGAAAGACGAACTGATAATGTTGATGGAGAAGGGGATGCACGGGGGCATCCCCAAGCTTAGATGCTTGAGTCTCCTTGAATATTTCTTGGGGGTGCACGGGGGCATCCCCAAGCTTGAGCGCTTGACACTCCTGAATCTTTTTATCATCTTCCCTCGCACACTTGAAAACTCCCTTCATACATAACTCATCATAATCTGATTAGCGAGGTTAGTACCCTTAATAAAATAATTATACCTTGCTGGAAATAAGGATATTATTGAAGTTCTACTGTTTCTCAAGATTGCCAAAAGGTTTTTGCAAAGAAAAAAAACAAGTTCTTAATTTGCAAAGTGAAGGTAAAGCAAAACAGGACAGAATCTGTGAAAACAGAACAGCAGGCAGTAATTGACCTGTTCGGGATATTTCTGCAACTCAAATAAAAAAACTCAGAACTGACGCACGAAAGACAATTATATAGAGAACGCTGTCGAAAAAATTCAGACCAAAAAGATGATCTGGTGATTTTATACGAATTTTTCTATCCAAGGACAGAATCTGTTTCCTGGACAGCACCTCACAACTTTTGAACTTTCTAGCAATCAGAGGCTATACTTGGCACAAATATGAAAAGCAAAGATACAATGATGATACTACAGCAGTAAACAACATCAAGACACAACAAAAGCAAAAAATTTATTCATGTGGGCTGCCTCCCAAAAGCGCTTTCTTTTATGCCTTTAAGCTAGGCATAATGCATAGATCAAGTTTTATCAAGAGTAAAAGAATAACTAGCCCGTACAACGGACTCAAAAGGTAACTTGACCTTCTTACGAGGGAAGTGTTCCATCCCTTTCTTGAGAGGAAACGGAAATTTTATATTACCCTCTTTCATGTCAATGACAGCACCAACGGTGCACAAAAAGGGACGTCCCAAAATAATTGGACATGAAGGATCACATTCAATATCCATAATAGTGAAATCAACGGGCACATAATTATCATTGACAACAATAAGAACATCGTCGATCCTCCCCAAAGGTTTCTTTATGGAAGAATCAACGAGACGAACACCAAAAGAACAAGAATCATAAGGTTTCAATTTAAACATATCATATATTCTTTTGGGCATAACAGAGGTACTAGCACCAACATCACATAATGCATAACAAGAGAAGTCATTCAAATTAATTTTTATCATAGGATCCCAACCATCTTCTAGCTTTCTAGGTATGGAGGCTTCTACTCTAAGTTTCTCCTCCCTAGCTTTGATGAGAGCATTAGTGATATGCTCTGTGAAGGCAAGGTTAAGAGTGCTAGTGCGGGGATCTCTAGACATCTTGTGAAGGAAATCAATAACTTCTGTAAGAGTACAATTATCAAAATCAAGGTCACGAGCATCAAGTAAATTGGTAGTGGTGTCCTTAAGGTTCACTTGTTTGGTAGTTTCTATAGCATCACCATTAATAGGTCCATTGGGACCAGGAGTACATTGGGTGCTAAGAGTGTGAACATCCTCAATAACTTGGATAGTAGCAACAGTATGGTGGGTAGGAAGGCTCTTAATTATTTCCTCTTCCTCCCTTAGGGATGCAACCACTTCGGGTTTAGCTGCCATTTGGTTTATCAAAGTGGCATGTGTGTGGGACATATTGGAAACTTGGGTTTCAGTGATAGTGAGTCTAGTCTGGAGGTTAGAAATCTCAATATTTATGTTCTCTAATCGTCTACTAATGTCTTGCAAGATAACAGTATGCTCATTTAATTGCCTCGAGAAGGTTTGGTTTTGTTCATATTGAGTGTGCATGTAGTTCTTGGTGGCCTCCTCTATTTCTACCAGTTTCTTATAGCCAGACAAGTCTCTATCTTTTTGGAAGGAGTTCTTGATGTTAGGATAAGCATTGTTGTTCCCATAGGAATTAGAGGGGAACGTTCTAGAATTATTACCAAAGTTACTCCTATAAGCATTGTTGTTGAAATTATTTCTAGAGATAAAGTTAACATCTACTTGTTCTTGAGCAATCAAAGAATTTAAAGGAACATCACAAGGATCAACAGTAGATTGCTTCGAAAGTAGAGACATGATCAAGTCAACTTTTTCATTGAGGGAGGAAATCTCCTCGACAGTGTTTACCTTCCTACCTGTTGGAGCAAGTTTGGTGTGCCATTGAGAATAGTTGGTCATCATCTCATCGAGAAGCTTTGTGGCAGCACCAAGTGTAGTTGACATAAAAGTTCCTCCCGCGGCCGAGTCTAACAAGTTCTGCGAGGTAAAGTTCAAGCCTGCATAAAAAGTTTGGATAACCATCCAAGTAGTCAAACCGTGAGTAGGGCAGTTTTTGATAAGAGATTTCATACGTTCCCAAGCTTGGGCAACGTGTTCGTTATCCAATTGTTTAAAATTCATGATGTTACTTCTAAGTTGGATAATTTTAGCAGGTGGATAGTATTTTCCGATAAAAGCATATTTGCACTTGTCCCATGAATCTATGCTATTTCTAGGCAAAGACTGAAACCAAATTTTAGCTCCTCCTCTCAAAGAGAAAGGAAAAAGCTTAAGCTTAACAATATTACCATCTATTTCTTGGTACTTTTGCATATCACAAAGTTCAACAAAGTTGTTCAAGTGTAAAGCAGCATCATCTCCAGCACCGGAGAATTGATCTTTCATGACTAAGATCAGTAAAGCAGGTTTAATTTCATATGAAGGTGCTGAAGTGGCAGGTGTATTGATAGGTGTGCTGATAAAGTCATCGTTGTTTTGACTAGTGAAGTCACACAACTTCGTGTTCTCGGTGGAACCCATAGTAGCAAGCAAGCAAGATAACTATTTTTGTGATTTTCGATAAAAGGAACTAAAGCAAAAATGAAAAGTAAACTAACAAGACTAAAAAGCAAAGGTAAAAGATAGCATGCAACTCCCCTATCCTGAAGAGTGGAGTCCCCGGCAACGGCGCCAGAAAATACTCCTTGATGGGCCTCGAACCCCTCGTTGGTTACCCCAAGTGGAAGGTGTAAGATGCAGTAAGTAGAAGTGTTTTCCCCTAGCAAAGATGCCAAGGATCGAATCCCCAGAGACTCCTAGGTTCAACAAGTAGGTGTCAATTGCTAACGACGCAATTAGCAATCAACGTGGACCTGCACACAGATACAAATAACTTTGCTCCCAACGAGTACAGAGAGGTTGTCAATCTCTCCGGCCTTGTAGTTCACAAAGGGTTAAAAGCAATATGATAGTAGTGATAAATAGTGTTTTGCAATAGTAAGTAAAATAGCGAAAAGTAAATAGTGGATGTGATCAATGATGGTAATATGGACCGGAGTCTCATGATGTTCACTAGTGATGTCTCTCTCCCAAAAGACGATAAAACAGCTATGTGAGGTAAACAAATTACAGCTGGGCAATTGACAGGACCACGAACGCAAACCAATGCTGATTACATTGCAAGAAAGGTTGAGGTTCAAAGCATGGGCGGTACGCCAAAGTAAGTAGACCGAAATCCATCAATATCTACTACTAATCATCCACTTTGAGATATCTATCCAGAACATCTCGCTGGTATTAAGTTGCGAGTCCCACCCATAGTGTAAACTCAATGCAACAGACAACTGCATTAAAAGAACTTTGCGTAAAGTAAACAATCCTTGCACCCGCGGGCACAAGCACCGTTGTTTTCCCCCTTGTGGCAACAGCACATCCCCTAGACTCATGTTTCTGTCACTCAAGCTAGTCATCAAGGGGCATGAACCCACAATCGAGCATAACGTTCCCTCTTGGAGTCACTACTTACTACTCGGCCAAAGCAATAAATAACAACGGAGAACATGCAAGAATTACTTATGAACTAAAATATAAAAGAGGTGAATCAAATATATTACTCAAGATCAATCTGAACATAATCTCATAATCCATCGGATCCCAGCAAACTCAACATAGCAACAGCATAAGGATTACATAGGTGCCTCGATCATGTAGGGCAGCTCACGAGGACTAATTAGTGAAGCACAAGAACGGGAGGAGAACATCACATAGCTACTGGTCATGGACTCATGGTCCAAGGGAGACTACTCACGAGTCATCCGGGAGGCATCCATGGTGGTGGAGAAGCTCCCGGTGGTGATCCTCCCCTCCGGCAGGGTGCCGGGAAGAGTTCTCCTGGTGCTCCCGATCTTGGAAGCGGCGGCGGCGGAACAGAGATGGGATCAAGAAAAGAAGTCTTGTTCTGAGGGTTACGGGGAACCCTTTAAATATATGCCAAAGTAGGGCACCGGGGGAGCCTCGGGGGGCCCAGGCGCCCCCCCCCCCCCCCCCGGCGCGGCCCGGGGGGGCGCGCCCACAGGGCGCCTGGAGCCCCTGTGGCCCCCCCAGGCTGCCCTTCGGACGCAGTGTTGTTTCCGGTTCGCTGATTTTTTATATAATTTTTCTGGATTTTTCTGGGTAGTTCTCGAAACGTGAAAACCTGAAATACAAAAACAGCCGAAAACAGAAACTGGCACTGGGGTGCACTGGATTAGTAAGTTAGTCCAAATATGATCAAAAGTGTATGGAAGTGTATGAATATCATAGCAATATCACCCAAAAGTGGCATGGAGCAAGCAGAAATTATAGATACGTTTTGGACGTATCAGTTTCTTCGAGAATAGCAACTGGGTGCTCTTGGTAAGACAAATCTTGTTGAAGATCAATCTCTTCAAACGGAATCATGTGTTCAGGAGTCTTGAAGCACTTGCGGAGTTGAGACACATGAAACACATCATGAACATTGGCGAAGTTGGAAGGGAGCTCAAGTTGATAGGCTAGATCGCCTCTTTTGCCAAGGATCTTGAAAGGCCCGGCGTATCTAGGAGCAAGCTTTCCTTTAATACCGAATCTTTGGGTTCCTTTCATAGGAGAAACACGGAGATAGACATGATCCCCAATGTTGAAGGCCAATTCACGATGCTTGCCGTCATAGTAGCTCTTCTGACGCGACTGAACGGCCTTGAGATTCTCACGTATGACTTTGCACATTTCTTCGGCTTCTGAGATCAAGTCATTGCCAAGAAGTTGACGTTCGCCTGTCTCGGACCAGTTGAGAGGGGTACGACACTTTCTGCCATAGAGGATTTCAAACGGAGCTTTGCCGGCACTTGCTTGAAAGCTATTGTTGTAAGAGAACTCGGCAAACGGAAGGCAATCTTCCCATTTCATGCCAAAAGATATGACACAGGCTCTGAGCATGTCTTCTAGAATCTGATTCACTCGCTCGACTTGACCACTAGTCTGAGGGTGAAAAGCAGTGTTGAACCTGATCTTAGTGCCCATGGCGTACTGAAAGGAGTCCCAGAACTTAGAAGTGAACAAACTTCCACGGTCTGAGGAGATAACTTGAGGGATGCCATGTAAGGACACAATTCTGGAAGTGTACAATTCTGCCAATTGAGCTGCATTGATGGATTCTTTGACTGGAAGGAAGTGAGCGACTTTGGTAAGCTTGTCAATCACCACGAAGATAGAATCATTCCCTCTCTTGGACTTAGGAAAACCAGTGACGAAATCCATTTCAATGTGGTCGAATTTCCACTCGGGAATAGGAAGAGGTTGGAGAAGACCGGCTGGACGTTGATGCTCTGCCTTCACTCTTCTGCAGACATCACATTCATTCACGAATTGGGCAATCTCCCTTTTCATGCGTGTCCACCAGTAAGATTGCTTCAGGTCTTGGTACATCTTGGAACTGCCAGGATGAATGGAAAGGAGGGAATCATGTGCTTCTTCCAGTATGAGCTTCCTGAGATCACCTTTGGGAACGACTAGTCTGTCCTCAAAGAATAAGGTATCTCTCTCATCAACGCGATAGCACTTGTATTTTGGATTACCCTTTGCAATACCATGTTTCACTTTTTGCACCATAGCATCACTGAGTTGGGCCTCATGGATCTGATCTTCCAAGGTAGGAGCCACTTGAAGATTTGCAAGAAAACCCTGCGGAACAACTTGGAGGTTGAGCTTCCTGAAAGCTTCACAAAGCTCAGGCTGGAACGGCTTGATAAGAAGGCTGTTGCAATATGCCTTTTTGCTCAAAGCATCTGTAATCACATTCGCCTTGCCAGGGGTGTATTCGATGCTGGGATCATACTCTTGGATCATTTCAACCCAACGAGTCTGGCGGAGGTTCAAATTCGGCTGTGTGGAGATGTACTTCAAGCTCTTGTGATCAGTGAAGATGTCGACTTTTCTGCCCAACAGGAGATGTCTACACGTAATCAAAGCATGTACCACAGCTGCTAGTTCAAGATCATGTGTGGGGTAGTTCTTCTCACTTGGCTTCAGTTGACGAGAAGTGTAAGCCACAATTCTCTTGTCCTGCATAAGCACACCACCAAGTCCTTGAAGAGAAGCATCACAGAATACTTCGTATGGCTTGGACTCATCTGGAGGAGTAAGAACTGGAGCAGAGACGAGCTTTTCTTTGAGAGTTTTGAATGCCACTTCACAATCTGGAGACCAGTAGTACTTGACATTCTTCTGCAGCAAGTTGGAAAGAGGCTTGGCAATCTTGGAGAAGTTCTCAACGAACCTTCTGCAATAGCTGGCAAGACCAAGGAAACTTCGGAGTTGCTTGACGTTCTGAGGAGCTTCCCAGTTGACAATTGCTTCAACTTTCTCGGGGTTTACCGCAATACCGTCAGCGGAGATGATATGGCCCAGATACAAGACCTTATCGAGCCAAAATTCGCACTTGGAGAACTTGGCATATAACTTATGTTCACGGAGTCGGTCAAGAACCAGACGGAGGTGCTTTTCGTGATCTTCTTCATTCTTGGAAAATACCAAAATATCATCCAGATACACAAGCACAAACTCGCCGGTGTAGGGGTTGAAAATGTAGTGCATCATTCTCGAGAAGGTAGGTGGAGCATTGGCGAGACCAAAAGACATGACTGTATACTCATATGAGCCGTAGCTCGTTCTGAAGGCAGTCTTGGGGATATCCTCCTCGCGAATGCGAATCTGGTGATAGCCCATTCGGAGATCGAGCTTAGAGAACACTTTAGCTCCTTTGAGCTGCTCGAACATTTCATTGATGTTGGGGAGCGGATACTTGTTCTTTATTGTCTTCTTGTTCAATGGCCGGTAATCGACGCAGAGACGCTCCGTGCCATCCTTCTTCTTGACAAATAAGACACCACAGCCCTAAGGAGACGTACTAGGCCTGATCAGACCCATACGCTCCTATTCATCAAGCTGCTTCTTCAACTCCTTCAACTCTTTAGGAGAGAGCTTGTACGGACGCCGGCATGCTGGCTCAGTACCCGGCTCGAGTTCAATGACGAATTCCACTTGACGGTGTGGAGGCATGCCTGGAAGTTCTTCAGGAAAGACGTCTTGGTATTCGTTAACCACCGGAATTTGAGATATGGCATTCATCTCGCCCTTGTCATTGAGAGAGAAAAGCCTGATAGTGTTATCCCTGGAGGCGAAGATAATCACATCTTCATCAAGATGAGTAATCTTGACTTCCTTGTTTGCACAATCAATTTGAGCATCATGCTGAGAAAGCCAGTCCATCCCGAGGATGAGGTCAATGTCGGAATTGCCAAGAACCACCGGATTAGCCAGAAAGCGATAATCACCCATGCGAATAGAAACATTCGGAGCCCTCAAATTGGAAGTCATGCACTTGCCCGGAGAAATAATTTGCAACTTCTTATCAAGAAATGCCGAAGTGAAATTATGCTTGGTGAAGAATGGCGTTGAAATGAAACTGGGAGAAGCACCAGAATCAAACAATACTTTAGCAGGTATAGAGTTCACTGAAAGGTTACCAATGATCACATCAGAAGAGTTCTCCGCTTGAGCTGCACTCATCAGGTTCACCCTTGCAACCTTCGGATCATGCCTGACAATAGCCGAACTGACAGGTGGAGGAGGTGGAAGGCGTTTCGAGTTGGGGCACTTGTTAGCATAGTGACCCTTCTTGCCACACTTGTTGCAGGCCACTTCTGAGAGAGGACGGTAATGAGAACCACTTGACTTGGAGCCTTGAGACTGAAACTGATTCTTCGACTGGTTGCTCGGGTTGGGTGGGTGGGAGAAACCACGACCACCGGAGTTCTTGTTGCTGTTGTTGTTGTTGTAGGGAGCTCGGATGACAGGAGGAGGAGGAAGCCAAAATTTCTGTTGCTTCGCGACGACTTGAGAAGATGAGGAGGAGTGAACGGCATCTCGAATCCTCTTTTTAGAGGCCTCCATCTTGAGCTGGGCTGCCTCTTGCTTGAGCGCCATGTTATAGAATTTGTCAAACTCATCGGGCTCGAACAAGGTGAGAGCAAGTTGAAGTTCATCTTTTAGACCTCCGCGGAACTGATAGATCTTGCTCTTGGCATCTGGTATGTCTTTCTTGGCATAGTGGGCGAGGTTTTGGAACTTGACATTATACTGGTAGACAGTCATAGAGCCTTGCTTCAGGTTGCGGAATTGCTCACGCATACCCTCGATGACACTTGTTGGAATGTGGTGAGAGCGAAAATCCTTGCAGAAATCCTCCCAAGAGATCACACGCCCTTCTCTGGAAGCTTTGTACTGCTGCCACCAGTCAGCTGCTTGGTCCTTGAGTTGGAAGGATGCAAACTTCACATAGTCCTCTTCCCTCACATTACTGCACTCAAAATGCTTCTTGATATCGGTGATCCAATCTTTAACATCGAGAGGGTCGACACAGTAACTGAAAGCCTTTGGTTGATTGGCCAAGAACTGGTTGAGCGTAGCATGGTGCTGTTGGTTGAAGAAATTGCCTTGGTTCCCTGGAGCACCCTGATTTGCTTGATTTGCTTGCATTTGCTGCATCATCTGCATCAACATCTGGGTGTTCTGATTTGTAGTCTGCATAATCACTCTCCAAGCCTCAGACGAAGGAGGAGGGGAAGGAGGACGATCTGGGACCTCTTCACCCTCTGGGTTAGCGTTGGGAACCCGTTTCGGAGCCATCCTGAAAGAGATGACCACGAATCAGCAATTGATTGAAAGAAGGTATAAGCTGAAACAACGGATAGAAATGCAACATAGTCTTCACAAGAATCATTCGAACAAGAGGAACGAATGAAATTCTCAGTTCAATGATAACAACAATCTTCACGAGAAGACACATGGGGGACAAAAGGTAAATAAGAAAAACACAAGGTATAGATGGAAACAAACACAAGATAGGAGCTTCGTTCTAACATCTTTGTGCTGAAAGCTTATGAACGCGTTACGAAAGGGTTTTGCAATCCCCGGATCAGCATAGCCAAGGACCCTTTAAGATGCAACTCCCGATCGGAACATCGGTCATAAAACCACTTCACTCAATGTAGAACCCCGAACTCGCTAACCTGCATTCGTTGGAAGAATGCCTACGATCTACTGGATAAACCCACCTATTAATTTCCGAAAGTTTCCAGTTATGCAATTCGGTGTTGGGGATACAGGGGAAGCACCGCGCAATCAACTCTAAACCTACATCCAGCTGTATCCATCCTTCAACACATAACCAGTTGTTCTCGGAAACCGTCTACCTCAGACCTTCGAAAAGCATCCACTATACAAAGCAATGGCAATACTCCCGAACTACCTCCCCAGTACTGGGTGACGTCGGGGTTATCTTGCCACTAACCGTATAGGAGAGATTTTCGATGTCGACCGTCTTAAGTATTTAGTACTGTCGCGATATGCTTGTGACGACAATACCCCGAAGCTCAACTCCCCGGGACACTGCCACAACCCCTAATGTCAGGAGGCATCGAGAACAATATTCTCGTCACAAGAACATTGAAACAATCCAACAATACTCGCGAGATTCCTAAAAAAAATTTGGTACAATTTTTGAAAGTAGAAGAGGCAAGAGTAGTCGTCAGGAGTCCTCACCAGAGAGAAAGGGGATGAGAAGCAAAGAAATCCTACTCTCCGATATACATATAGGACTCAAAAATATTTTCAGTGTGTGCCTAGACTTGATCGTCAACGATTTGATCAATCAGAGAGGGCTTCTAGGTCGGAGAAGGCTCTGAATACCAACTTGTAATGCCCGGGATGGGATTATATCTCCTACGTGTCGAGGCACGACTTAAAGATATAAGCCCATTCTGGAATGATCGCAAGTTTGGTATCTTTGCACATCTCATGTAAAAAGGGGATGAAAGAGAAAAAGATGGTTGGCTTACACTCGTCACGTCACACAAATTCATTACATATCCAAACATCATCCAAATGAACATCACAGCCCATCTAAGGGTAAAATCCAAATGTCAAGATACCAAACATAACATTAAACCACAGGTCTGAAATCGAATCCTAGTAGAAGCTCTACTGATCAACCGGATAGTTCACGTAGTAACGGCTACGCTCCTCGTCGTACTCCCAGTCTAGCTCAGTGCCATCGCCAGTGTAGCTCACCATCGTACCTGCATCTGGTGTGTTGTAGTAACTGTGAGCCACAGAGGACTCAGCAATCCCATTCCCGGGTAACATGACTATTTAAGCCTTGGGTGTGGAACAAGGCTGAAGAAAGAACAAGAGTCTGCAGCAGCACTAGCCTAGCTTACGTAAAAGAGAGCGAGAAGAGAAGGTGCCTCGGTCGAGAGATGATCACTAAGTGATCCTAACTAGCAAGTCAAACATAACCCCACCTGTTCATCTCCCGAAACCCTTTCGGAAACTGACAGTCATGGTACTCACGCTGGTAGTGTATTGGAACATGGTGTCAAGTTTTCTACAACCGGATATTAACAAGCTCCCATCTGCCGCGGGCATGGCTTTCGAAAGTTCATAACCCTGCAGGGGTATTCCAACTTGGCCCATGACAAGCCCACGATCCGCGGAGTCGCAACTCCAAAGGTGGGAAGGCCCGAGTATTCTAATCCAGCAAATCCTCCCGGCGTGCCGACACCCTAACAGTAGCCGCGCGTATCTAGTCTCAGGCCACGACCGGATGAGTCATCCTACAGGTGGATACCAGATACCTCGGGTTTCCCCAAGGCGGCCCCGCAGTCTGCTCGTTTCGGACCAACACTCATGTGGAGCACTGGCCCGGGGTTGTTAATTAAAAATAAAAGGGATAGCTAGTCCCTATGCAAGTTTTTAGTTATTAGGCAAATAGTACCAATGTTGGGACTTGCTGGAAAAGACTTAGCACCTAGCGGTTTATCGAGGGGGTCCCATAACCCCAACCGTGTGAGGAACGCATAATCAAGGAACATAACACCGGTTTATACGGTTCCTAGCGGCATGAGTGGAACAAATCACCAAGCAAAAGGCTTAGCCTTCCACCCATTGCCAATATATAGATGAGTTCATTTAACAATTAATATAGTGTGATATAACCCAACAACTTCAACATGGAGCAAGCATCTTCAACTTCACCTGCAACTAACAATGCTATAAGAGGGGCTGAGCGAAGCGTACTTATAGCCAATCAATGGTTTGCATAGGTAGGATGGTTAAACAGGTTCATGGTTACAATAGGAGGCTGACAGGAAAAAACATGGGCATCGAGGCAAAACTATAGATCGAGACTTCTAGCAATAGGCAAAGATAGTAATGTTATCGGGGTTCTGTCATCTTGCCTGAAGAGTTGTCGATGGGATCATAAGAGGGGTCCTCGTTCTCAACCTCAGTAGTAACCTCGTGCTCATACTCGTACTCGGTCTCAGCTTCCGGCACTACTCAACACAAACACACAAGGCACGAAATCAACAAGATGCAATGCACAAGAATATGCTGGATGCATGACAGATGCACTATGGGAGCACACGGAGCAGGACAAAATGCGATCAAGCAAAATGATTCAAAACATGATAATAATAGGATATTATGAATCTACATGAAAAATCACACAAGTTTCATATAGGACTTGCTCAAAACGGAGGTACGGGCTAAAAGTTACACACAAAACAATAAACATGCGAAAGCTGAAAATTACAGCCACATAGCAACTTCGGAGCAAGAAATAAATAGGCTACAGCACTCAAACATCATGGCAATGAGCATGGACATAAACTAGACATATCCTACAGCAAATAAGTCCATTGGAGCATCCCCAAAGGAGCCACGGATCAATAGCAACAAGCTATGACATATTGAACTTGATAACAAAATCCTGACAGCAGTATTTTATTGCAACTTGGGAGCAAAAGTTAAATATGCTACAGCCACTCAAATAAGCATGTGAGAGCATGAATGGATAGCCAACAATATATACTACAAGGAATCATCAATATTCACCCCAAAACTATCATGGATTGGCCTAGAACAACAAGCAAACATGGCATCTGAAAATTACAGATTCCAGACTTAGTGAAATTTCACTAAGTGTTAAAACAACAGTTTCATCATGGCATGTTTGTGAGCAAGTTTAAGTCACCTCAAAGCTAAACATGGCAAGTGGTAAGCACCACATCAAAGTACACATGATGGTGAATCCAAAACATGTAAGCATGCATCATGGAGATAAACACATCAATAGTAATGAGCTCCTCAAATTGACATCTCATAACAAGTTAAACAACATCACATCCACATGCACTTTTGCAAAGGAGATAAACATGTCAAGAATAAATCTATCATGCAACCTATAGCAATCAACATGTAGAGCATTTCATGACGAACACGTGGACATATCATTTGCATCATTTGGATAAACATGCAAAAAGTTATCACATTGCAAAGATGGCATGAAAACATCTACTAACAGCAGTTTTTAACAAGATGCACTCTTGCAACAGATATTTAAGCATCTAGATGAACTCAAACATGTATGGCATAATGGAACAAAATGTAGTACATGTCTCCACCAACAATTTGACATATCATTCACTCAAATCGGAGCTACGCACAAAAAGTTATCCACGTTTGAAAATAGCATCAGAGATCAAAATATCTGGGGACTTAGGGAAAAAGAGGCAACCTCCAGATCCGGGTCAACGGTCAAACGGGCGGCGGGTCAACGGGCGCGGGCCGGATCGGATCCACGGGCGAGCGGGTCGGGCGCGGACGCTGCTAACGGGCCGGATCCACCGCGGTAACGGGCCTCGCCCGCGACCTGGTAGGCAGATCGGATCGGGGAGGCTCCTCCTCCCCCGATCGATCGGTGGCGGCGACTGGCTCGAGGCCATGGGGGCGGATCGCGAGGGGAGATCGAACGGTGCTGAGGGCGGCGGACTGGGCCCCTGGCTAACGGGCCGGCCTTGGCGCCTGCGGGAGCCGGCTGCGGCACAGCTGGAGGGGCGAAGGCGGTGGCCCACGGGGGGCGGGGGGGGCGCAGATCCGGATCGGGGGATCGGCTTCCCCTCGAACCAATAGGACGGTGGCGGGGGCTGCTTCGAGGCCTCGGTGGCCTAGACGCAGCAGCGGGGCGCTCCGGCCAGAGGGGCGCCTGGCGGCGTGGAGGCGGTGCCCGGAGGCGGAGGTGCCAGCGGTGAGGTGGCGGCGCGGCCTGGAGGGTGGCCGGCGGGATCTCCGGCGAGGTGGCGTGGCGCTCCGGCGAGCTCCTCCGGCGGGGCTCCGGCGAGCTCCGGCCGGAGTGGAGGGAGGAGGCTGGAGGAAGAAGAAGATGGCTAGGGTTTCCTTATTTTGGGGCAAAAATTAGGGAAGGTTGGACAAATATATAGGGACAAGGAGCTAGGGTTGTCCAAATGAGGTGTGGTTTTCGGCCACGCGATCAGAATTGGATGGCCTAGATGAAGGGAGGGGTTTGGGTTGGTTTGGTGGGCTGTAGGAGGGGTGTCTTGGGCCTCAAAGTGGAGGTACCTTGAGCCCACGAGAATAACTGTTGGGGTATCAAACGAACTCCAAACGCGACGAGATTTGACAGGAGGGTTACACACACCAAAACAACAACACACAACAAGTCTCGCGCCAAACCGGAAACGTTACACGGCCAAACATCAAAGTAGGCCTCGGGGATGCCACGGACACGTGAGGGAGCTCCGGAACGCGAAACGGACAACGGGAAGGAACGCGTGGGACCGGAAGCAAACAACAACACAAATGCAATGCGATGCACAAGACTACATGATATGAATGAATGCCACACGCACACGACAAAAGAACGAGAACCCGAAAAGACAAAGAGCCCGGAATGGAATAGATGAAGCCAGAGATATTATTATATTGCCCAAAAGGGAAAGTATTACATCCGGGGCATTACACCAAGGCCAAGTGCAGATCGCTGTTTTTTGCCTATTTCAGGGTTTCGCAGAAAAGGAATATCAAATGGAGTCCAAATGGAATGAAACCTTCGGGAGAGTGATTTTTGGAACCGTATCTACCCAGAAGACTTGAAGTACACGCGAGGGAACGAAGGAGGTGGCCACGAGGGTCCAGGGCGCGCCCCCTCCCCCTGGGTGCGCCCCCCACCCTCGTGGCCCCCCTTTGGCTCCCCCGATGCCCTCCTTCCTCCTATATATATCCATGTACCCTGAAAACATCGATGCAACAGAGAAAACCCTAATTACACTGCCGTAACCTTCTATTCCCGTGATATCCCATCTTGGGGCCTGTTTCGAAGCTCCACCGGAGGGGGGTCTACCACGGAGTGCTTCTACATCAGCACCATAGCCTCACCAATGAGTTGTGAGTAGTTTACCACAGACCTTCGGGTCCATAGTTATTAGCTAGATGGCTTCTTCTCTCTTTTTGGATCTCAATAAAAAGTTCTCCTTGATCTTCAAGGAGATCTATTTGATGTAATATTTTTGTGGTGTGTTTGTCGAGATCCGATGAATTGTGGGTTTATGATCAAGATTACCTATGAACAATATTTGATTCTTTTCTGAAATCTTTTATGTATGATTATAATATCCTTGCAAGTCTCTTCGAATTATTGGTTTGGTTTGGCCTACTAGATCTATAGTTCTTGCAATGGGAGAAGTGCTTGGCTTTGGGTTCAATCTTGCAGTGTCCTTTCCTAGTGACAGTAGGGGTAGCAAGGCACGTATTGTATTGTTGCCACTGAGGATAAAAAGATGGGGTTTATATCATATTGCTTGATTTTATCCCTCTACATCATATCATCTTGCTTAAAGAATTACTCTGTTCTTATGAACTTAATACTCTAGATGCATGTTGGATAGCGGTCAATGTGTGGAGTAATAGTAGTAGATGTAGAATCATTTTGGTCTACTTGTCACGGATGATGCCTATATATAATGATCATGCCTAGATATTCTCATAACTATGCGCTTTTCTATCAATTGCTCGATAGTAATTTGTTCACCCACCGTAGAATTCTGCTATCATGAGAGAAGCCAGTAGTGAAACCTATGGCCCCCGGGTCTATTCTCAACATATTAATCTTCCATCTACTTTACTTTGCTTTATTTACTTTCTGTTATTATATCCAAAAATACCAAAAACATTATACTATCCTATCTATCAGATCTCACTTTCGTAAGTGACCGTAAAGGGATTGACAACCCCTTATCACATTGGCTGCGAAGTTCTTATTTGTTTGAGCAGGTGCGAGGGACTTGCGCGTGGTATCCTACTGGATTGATACCTTGGTTCTCAAAAACTGAGGGAAATACTTACGCTATTGTGCTGCATCACCCTTTCCTCTTCGAGGGAATACAACGCAAGCTCGAGAAGTAGCACCCTATCCCCTGAGTG
This sequence comes from Secale cereale, assembly GCA_902687465.1. Taxonomy (NCBI): domain Eukaryota; kingdom Viridiplantae; phylum Streptophyta; class Magnoliopsida; order Poales; family Poaceae; genus Secale; species Secale cereale. The sequence goes on from LR738711.1 coordinate 661,984,962, forward strand.
CGCCCCTACCTCGTGGGCACCTCCTGTGCCTCCCGGACTCCGTTTTCTTGCATGTTACTTCTTTTGGTCGGTAAAAATTCATTATATATTTCCCGAAGATTTTGACCACCGCACCACGCGAAAATCCTCTGCTTTTGTTTCGAGCTATTTTCTGCCAGAGTTGACAAGGTCAGGCATCATGTCGTCCTCCTCCTCCAACAATGAGGGCAACGATGCTTGGTTAATGAAGACAGAGCTGAAGAGAGAAGAACTTGGGGAGATCAACAAGGAGAATATGATCAAGAAGTCTATGGAAGATCTGGCTCCGGCAGCAGAAGAAGAAGACATCCTTCAACCCCTTCCAAACCTTTTTACTTCAACTGAGATTGAAGCTTTCAAGATGATTGAATTAGCTCAAATACAAAACAAGTATCTCACAAGTGAAAATATTTTGCTGAAGGAGCATATCGCCGCACTCAAGGGTATTATCCGCAAGCTGGAGGATCTCCTACGCTCGACGTACGATACTCCGTCATCACTGCTACCTACTCCATCATCACCACCTTCAAAGACAGAGACATAATCACATGGGTATGGGCACTCCCCTTGGCAACTACCAAGCTTGGGGGAGGTGCCCCGATATCGTATCACCATCACACTCCTATCTTTACCGTTTTTCTTAGTTCGATCCTTTTGGTAATATCTTGATCTAGTAGAATAAAGTTTAGTATGATCTAGTTGTGAGCTTTGCTTTATGATCTTATTTATGTAATCGAGTCCGTGAGCTATATATAATAAAGATTAGTTTTGAGTCAAAGGCTTGATTATCTCAGTATGTTCATGAGAGGACAAAATAAAATATAAAAAGTATCAAAGAGATCATATTAATCTTATGGATAGTAATGACTTCACATATAAAGAGTATGGTGAATAAAAGTTGTTGAGAGTTGACAAACATAGTTTTGGTCATTGTTGCAATTAATAGGAAGTAATAAGGAAAGAGAGGTTTTCACATACAAATATACTATCTTGGACATCTTTTATGATTGTGAGCGCTCATTTAAATATGACATGCCAAAGAGTTCATGTTGGACAAGGAAGACAATATAAGGGGTTATGTCTTATTATATCTGAAATAAAGTATATTGTCATGGATCATCCAACATGTTGAGCTTGCCTTTTCTCCCTCATGCTAGCCAAAACTTCTTGCACCAAGTAGAGATACTACTTGTGCTTCCATACATCCTTAAACCCAGTCTTGCCATGCGAGTCCACCATACCTACCTATGGATTGAGTAAGATCCTTCAAGTAAGTTGTCATTGTTGCAATTCTCTAAAACATGTATGATCTATTAGTGTGGAGAAAATAAACTTTATACGACCTTGTGATATGAAAGCAATAAGAGTGACGGACTGCATAATAAAGGTCCATATCACAAGTGGCAATATAAAGTGACGTTCTTTTGCGCTAAGATTTTGTACATCCAACCATAAAAGCACATGACAACCTCTGCTTCCCTTTGAGAAGGGCCTATCTATTGTTCTTACCTTATAAGAGTCATGGTGATCTTCACCTTTCCTTTTTACATTTTATCCTTTCGCAAGCACCTTATGTTGAAAAGATCCTAACATATATACCCACTTGGATGTAAGCTATCATGATCTATTATTGTTGACATTACCCTCGAGGTAAAAGGTTGGGAGGCAATACTATAAGCCCCTATCTTTCTCTGTGTCCGATTAAAACTCCATACCCATAAGTATTGCGTGAGTGTTAGCAATTGTGAAAGACTAAATGATAGTTGAGTATGTGGACTTGCTGAAAGGCTCTTATATTGACTCTTTCTGATGTTACGATAAATTGCAATTGCTTCAGTGACCGAAATCATAGTTTGTTGTTTTTCAATGAAGTTTCTAATTTATATTTGATATTGTGAATGGATTGTTACTCTATCATAAGAAATCATATGAAAATATGTTGTTGTTATAAGAATGATCGTCATGCCCTCATGTCCGTATTTTATTTTATCGACACCTCTATCTCTAAACATGTGGACATATTTTTCGATATCGGCTTTCGCTTGAGGACAAGCGAGGTCTAAGCTTGGGGGAGTTGATACGTCCATTTTGCATCATGCTTTTATGTTGATATTTATTGCACTATGGGTTGTTATTACACATTATGTCACAATACTTATGCCTTTTCTCTCTTATTTTACAAGGTTTACATGAAGAGGGAGAATGCCGGCAGCTGGAATTCTGGGCTGGAAAAGGAGCAAAAACTGGAGATCTATTCTGCACAACTCAAAAAGCCCTGAAACTCCACGAAACTCTGTTTCGGAAAATATAAAAAATATCTGGCGAAAAAAGTACAGGAGGGGGCCACCTGGCAGCCCCTCTATGCCCATCTTCTGCTATATGAGGTGTTTTGACCTGGAAAAAAATCATAAGGAGGCTTTCGGGACGAAGCGCCGCCGTCTCGAGGCGAAACCTTGGCGGAACCAATCTAGGGCTCCGTCGGAGCTGTTCTGCCGGGGATACTTCCCTCCGTGAGGGGGAAATCATCGCCATCGTCATCACCAACAACTCTCCCATCTTGGGGAAGGTTATCTTCATCAACATCTTCACCAACACCATCTCCTCTCAAACCCTAGTTCATCTCTTGCATCCAATCTTTGTATCAAAACCTCAGATTGGTACCTGTAGGTTGCTCGTAGTGTTGATTACTCCTTGTAGTTGATGCTAGTTGGTTTACTTGGTGGAAGATCATATGTTCATATCCATTATGCATATTAATACCCCTCTGATTATGAACATGAATATGATTTGTGAGTAGTTACGTTTGTTCCTGAGGACATGGGAGAAGCCTTGCTATAAGTAGTCATGTGAATTTGGTATTCGTTCGATATTTTGATAAGATGTATGTTGTCTTTCCTCTAGTGGTGAACATCGACTACATCACACTTCACCATTGTTTGGACCTAGAGGAGGGCATTGGGAAGTAATAAGTAGATGATGGGTTGCTAGAGTGACAGAAGCTTAAACCCTAGTTTATGCGTTGCTTCGTAAGGGGCTGATTTGGATCCACATGTTTCATGCTATGGTTAGGTTTACCTTAATACTTATTTTGTAGTTGTGGATGCTTGCAATAGAGGTTAATCATAAGTGGGATGCTTGTCCAAGTAAGGGCAACACCCAAGCACCGGTCCACCCACATACCAAATTATCAAAGTAACGAACGCGAATCATACGAGCGTGATGAAAACTAGCTTGACGATAATTCCCATGTGTCCTCGGGAGCGCTTTCCTTCATATAAGAGTTCGTCCAAGCTTGACCTTTGCTACAAAAAGGATTGGGCCATCTTGTTGCACCTTATTTACTTTTACTATTTGTTACTTGTTACCAATTACCTTATCACAAAACTATCTATTACCGATAATTTCAGTGCTTGCAGAGAATACCTTACTGAAAAATTCCTATCATTTCATTTTGCTCCTTGTTGGGTTCGACACTCTTACTTATTGAAAGGACTACTATAGATCCCCTACACTTGTGGGTCATCAATGTCTATTTATGGGCATCTCCATAGCCCATTGATACGCCTAGTTGATGTGAGACCATCTTCCTCTTTTGTCTTCTCCACAACCACCACTCTATTCCACCTATAGTGCTATATCCATGGCTCACGCTCATGTATTGCGTAAAAGTTGAAAAAGTTTGAAAAAATTTAAGTATGAAACAATTGCTTGGCTGAAACCGGGGTTGTGCATGATTTGAATATTTTGTGTGACGAAGATGGAACATAGCCAAACTATATGATTTTGTAGGGATGAACTTTCTTTGGCCATGTTATTTTGAGAAGACATAATTGCTTTGTTAGTATGCTTGAAGTATTATTATTCTTATGTCAATATTAAACTTTTGTCTTGAATCTTTCGGATTAGAACATTCATGCCACAATAAAGAAAATTACATTGAGAATTATGTTGGGTAGCATTCCACATCAAAAATTCTGTTTTTTTATCATTTACCTACTCGAGGACGAGCAAGAATTAAGCTTGGGGATGCTTGATACGTCTCCAACGTATCTATATTTTTTTATTGTTCCATGCTATTTTATTATCTGTTTTGGATGTTAAACGGGCTTTATTATACACTTTTATATTATTTTTGGGACTAACCTACTAAGCCAAGGCCCAGTGCAAATTGCTGTTTTTTTGCCTATTTCAGTGTTTCGCAGAAGACTTGGAGTACGCGTTTTTTGCCTATTTCAAACGAAGTCCAAATGGAATGAAACCTTTGGGAGCATCGTTTTTGGAACATACACAACCCAGAAGACTTGGAGTACATGCCATGGAAGCCACAAGTGGCCACGAGGCAGGGGGCGCGCCCAGGGGGGGTAGGCGCGCCCCCACCCTCGTGCCCCCCCGTAGCTCCACCGACATGCTTCTTCCTCCTATATATATCCATGTACCCTGAAAACATCCGAGAGCACCACGAAACCCTAATTCCACCGCCGCAACCTTCTGTACCCGTGAGATCCCATCTTGGGGCCTGTTCCGGAGAATCGATCACGGAGGGCTTCTACATCAACACCATAGCCTCTTGGATGAGTTGTGAGTAGTTTACCACAGACCTTCGGGTCCATAGTTATTAGCTAGATGGCTTCTTCTCTCTTTTTGGATCTCAATACAAAGTTCTCATCGATCTTCTTGGAGATCTATTCGATGTAATTCTTTTTGCGGTGTGTTTATCGAGATCCGATGAATTGTGGGTTTATGATCAAGATTATCTATGAACAATACTTGATTCTTCTCTGAAATCTTTTATGCATGATTTAAATATCTTTGCAAGTATCTTTGAATTATCAGTTTGGTTTGGCCTACTAGATTGATCTTTCTTGCAATGGGAGAAGTGCTTAGCTTTGGGTTCAATCTTGCGGTGTCCTTTCCCAGTGACAGCAGGGGCAACAAGGCACGTATTGTATTGTTTCCATCGAGGAAAAAAGATGGGGTTTATATCATATTGCATGAGTTTATCCCTCTACATCATGTCATCTTGCTTAAAGTGTTACTCTGTTCTTATGAACTTAATAATCTAGATGCATGCTGGATAGCTGTCGGTGTGTGGAGTAACAGTAGTAGATGTAGAATTGTTTCGGTCTATTTGTCACGGACGTGATGCCTATGTACAATGATCATGCCTAGATATTCTCATAACTATGCGCTTTTCTATCAATTGCTCGACAGTAATTTGTTCACCCACCGTAGAAATCTGCTATCTTGAGAGAAGCCACTAGTGAAACCTATGGTCCCGGGTCTATCTTCTATCATATCAATCTTCCGTCAACTATTTATCTTTATTTTACTTTTATTTTGCAATCTTTACTTTCAATCTATAAAACAAAATACCAAAATATTTATCTTATTATCTCTATCAGATCTCACTTTTGCAAGTGGCCGAGAAGGGATTGACACCCCCTTTATTGCGTTGGTTGCAATGTTCTTATTTGTTTGTGTAGGTACGAGGGACTCGCATGTAGTCTCCTACTGGATTGATACCTTGGTTCTAAAAAACTGAGGAAAATACTTACGCTACTGTGCTGCATCACCCTTTCCTCTTCAAGGGAAAAACAACGCAAGCTCAAGAGGTAGCAGATATCAACGTGCTGCAGCGTTCTCTAGTCTTCGCAAGGCTTGCAGAAGGCCACTCCCCACCTGTCAACTTTGAGATCAACGGTCACTAGTACAACAAGGGATACTACCTAGCTGATGATATATATCCCTAGTGGTCAACTTTTGTGAAGACAATCTCGAAGCCCCAAGGTGAGAAGAGAAAGAGATTTACTCAAATGCAAGAGAGTGCTAGAAAGGATGTGGAACATGCTTTTGGTGTGCTTCAATCCCGATGGGGTATCGTTTGAAACTCTGCACTGTCATGGGACGAAGGGAAGCTTTGGGAGGTGATGACTGCTTGTGTGATCATGCATAACATGATCGTCGAGGACGAGCGTGATAACAGCATCTTCGACCAAGGATTTGACTTTCAAGGTGAAAATATTGAGCCCCTGCACCAAGAACCGGCCATGTTTGAACAGTTTACCCAATTCCATCGTGAACTGCGTGATTGGCACACTCATTTGGATCTTCAAAATGACTTGGTTGAGCACGTGTTGACTCACATTGGCAACCAATAGATGTATTGGTTCTTTATGTTCATTCAAGACAATTTCGATTTGGTTGTATAACTATTTTATTAGAGACAATTTCGATTGGTTGAAAAACTATTTTTATTTTCAGACAATTAAATATTTGAACGTGCAAATTAGTTTTGAACATTGAAATATGAATATATGGGCATTTCTGGCCGTGGCGGACAGGATGAAGCCGAAGGATGCGTCCGCGCGTTGGGGGCATGGCCATCGCATCCCAGACTCGAACACGACCCCATTGCTCTACCCAAACACACAGAATCCATGCTAAGAGCATCTCCAACAGCGGCGACAAAACGCGCGCGCGCGGGGTAAAGCCGGTTTTCAGCGCGCGCGGCAAAAAATGGCGCACTCCAGCGAAGGTGGGAAAAGCGCGCGCGCGGCACAGGATTGTGCGCGCGCGGGAGAAAGCGGGCGCGCGCGCCGTAGATTTGTCGTGCCGCTTACCGCACGCCTATAAAGTGCGCCACCTGTTGGAAATATGCCCTAGAGGCAATAATAAAAGTATTATTATTATATTTCCTTGTTCATGCTTGAATTGTATTGTACGGAAACATCGATACATGTGTGAATATATAGACCACAATGAGTCCCTGGTAGGCCTCTAGTTACCAGCTCGTTGATCAGCAGATGGTCACGGTTTCCTGACCATGGACATAGGATGTCAGTGATAACGGGATCGCATCATTAGGAGAATGATGTGATGGACAAGACCCAATCCTATGCATAGCACGAGATCGTATAGTTCGTAATGCATAAGCTTTTCGGTGTCAAGTATTTATTCCTTAGACCATGAGGTTGTACAACTCCCGGATGCTGTAGGAATACTTTGGGTGTGCCAAACGTCACAACGTAACTGGGTGGCTATAAAGGTACGCATCGGGTATCTTCGAAAGTGTCTGTTGAGTTGGTACGAACTGAGAATGGGATATTGTCACTCCGTGTGACGGAGAGGTACCTCTGGGCCCACTTGGTAAGACATCATTATAATGAGCTCAAAGTGACTAAGGAGTTAGTCACGGGATGATGGATTACGGATCGAGTAAAGAGACTTGCCATGATGAGATTGAACAAGGTATCGGGAATACCGACGATCGAATCTCGGGCAAGTACCGTACCGATGGACAAAGGGAATAACTACGGGATTGAGTGAATCCTTGACACAGTGGTTCATCCGATGAAGATCATCGAGGAAGATGTGGGAACCAACATGGGTATCCAGATCCCGCTGTTGGTTATTGACCGAAGAGTGGTCTCGGTCATGTCTACGTGTCTCCCGAACCCGTAGGGTCTACACACTTAAGGTTCGGTAACGCTAGGGTCGTAGAGATACATGCACGTGGAAACCGAAAGTTGTTCGGAGTCCCGGATGACATCCCGGGCGTGACGAGGAGTTCCGGAATGGTCCGGAGGTAAAGAATGATATATAGGAAGTCCAGTTTCGGCCATCGGGTGATCTCCGGGGGTCACCGGGAGTGTCCCGGGACCACCGGAGGGGTCCCGGGGGTCCACCGAGTGGGGCCACCCATCCCGCTGGGGCCCCTAGGCCGCAAGGGGAAGGGGCCAGCCCCTGGTGGGCTGGCGCACCCTACTGAGCCCTCCCTCATGCGCCTAGGCTGAAACCATAGGGAAGAGAGACGCCCCATGCCTTGGGGGGCAAGATTCCCCCCCTGGCCGTCGCCCCACCCTGCAGATGGGATCTGCAGGGCTTGGCGCACCCCCCTGGCCCCCTATATATATGTGGGGGGTGAGAGGGCAGCCGCACCCAATCCTCTGGCGCCTCTCCCCCTCCCGTCACACCTTCCTCCTCCTCCGCAGGGCGCCGACGAAGCCCTGCAGGATTTCCCGCTGCATCCACCACCACGCCGTCGTGCTGCTGGATCTCCGACGACCTCTCCTCCCCCCTTCCTGGATCAAGAAGGAGGTGACGTTGCTGTGCCGGACATGTGTTGAACGCGGAGGTGCCGTCCGTTCGGCGCTAGATCATCGGTGACGAAGAACGTGAAGAGTACGACTACTTCATCCACGCTTCTTCGAAAGCTTCCGCTCGCGATCTACAAAAGGGTATGTAGATGCACTCTAATATGCTCATTGCTAGATGTCTCCTTAGATGGATCTTGGTGAAAGCGTAGAAATTTTTTGAATTCTGCTACGTTCCCCAACAGTGGCACCTGAGCTAGGTTTTTTGCTTAGCATCTTGCACGAGTAGAACACAAAGCAGTTGTGGGCGTTGAGTTTGCTCAATTTTCTTACCGTTACTAGTCTAATCTTGATTCGGCGGTATTGTGGGATGAAGCGGCCCGGACCGACCTTACACGTACGCTTACGTGAGACTGGTTCCACCGACAGACATGCACTAGATGCATAAGGTGGCTGGCGGGTGTCTGTCTCTCCTACTTTAGTCGGATCGGATTCGATGAACAGGGTCCTTATGAAGGGTAAATAGAAATTGACAAATCACGTTGTGGTTTTGGCGTAGGTAAGAAACGTTCTTGCTAGAAAACCTATAGAAGCCACGTAAAAACTTGCAACAACAATTAGAGGTCGTCTAACTTGTTCTTGCAGCCTGTGCTATGTGATATGGTATGGCCAAGAAGATGTGATGAATGATATATGTGATGTATGAGATTGATCATGTTCTTGTAATAGGGAATCACGACTTGCATGTCGATGAACTTGACAACCGGCAGGAGCCATAGGAGTTGTCTTAGTTATTGTATGACCTGCGTGTCACTGAATAACGCCGTGTAAATTACTTTACTTCATTGCTAAACGTTAGCCATAGTAGTAGAAGTAATAGTTGGCGTGACAACTTCATGAAGACACGATGATGGAGATCATGATGATGGAGATCATGGTGTCGAGCCGGTGACAAAGATGATCATGGTGCCCCGAAGATGGAGATCGAAGGAGCAAGATGATATTGGCCATATCACGTCACTTTAATTGATTGCATGTGATGTTTATCATGTTTATGCATCTTGTTTACTTAGAACGACGGTAGTAAATAAGATGATCTCTCACTAAAATTTCAAGAATTGTGTTCCCCCTAACTGTGCACCGTTGCTAAGGTTCGTTGTTCCGAAGCACCACGTGATGATCGGGTGTGATAGGTCCTAACGTTCGCATACAACGGGTGTAAGCCAGATTTACACACGCGATACACTTAGGGTTGACTTGACGAGCCTAGCATGTACAGACATGGCCTCGGAACACGGAAGACCGAAAGGTCGAACATGAGTCGTATAGAAGATACGATCAACATGAAGATGTTCACCGTTGATGACTAGTCCGTCTCACGTGATGATCGGACACGGCCTAGTCGATTCGGATCATGTATCACTTAGATGACTAGAGATATGTCTATCTGAGTGGGAGTTCATTAGATGAACTTAGTTGTCATGAACAATAGTCTAAGTTGTCTTCGCAAATTATGTTGTAGACCAATAACTGCGTTGTAGCTCCTGTTTAATACAATCCTAGAGAAAGACTAAGTTGAAAGATATTGTAAGTAATGATGCGGACTGGGTCCGTAATCCGAGGAGTGTCCTCACTGCTACACAGAAAGCTTACGTCTTTGATGCACCGCTCGATGTGCAAACCCATACAACGTTGTCTGTGGATATTGTGAACACCTGACAGACACGTCCTGATGACTACTTGATAGTTTAGTGCACCATACTTTACGGCTTAGAATCAGGATTCGAATGACGTTTTGAACGCCATAGAACATATGAGATGTTCTAAGAGCTGAAATTGGGATTTCAGGCTCATGCCCGTGTTGAGAGGTATGAGACCTCTGAAAAGTTCTTTTCCAAAAAGATGGAGGAGAATAGCTCAGGTAGTGAGCATGTGCTCAGAATGTCTGGGTGCTAAAATCACTTGAACCAAGTGGGAGTTAATCTTCCAGGTGAGATAGTGGTTGACAGAATTCTCTAGACACTATCACCAAGCTACTAGAACTTCGTGATGAACTATGACATGCAAAGGATGGAGATGATCCCGGAGCTATTAGCGGTGCTTAAGACCGCAAAAAGGTAGAAATCCAGAAGGAACATCAAGTGTTGATGGTTTAACAAGACCACTGGTTTCAAAAGGGGCAAGGGCTAGAGGGGAAACTTCATGAATGGCAAACCAGTTGTCGCTCTGATGAAGGAACCCATGGTTGAACCAAACCCCGAGACTAAGTGCTTCTATAGTAAGGGGAACGGTCACATGGTAGCGGAACTACCCCAAATACATGGTAGATATGATAGCTGGAAACTTCAACAAAGTATATTTGATATACGTGTTATTGATGTGTACCTTACTAGTACTCCTTGTAGCACCTGGGTATTGGATATCGGTTCAGTTGCTATTATTAGTGACTTGAAGCAAAAGCTACGGACTGAACGGAGACTTGCTAAGGGCGAGGTGACGATGTGTGTTGGAAGTGTTTCCAAGGATGAAAAGATCACCACCGCACGCTCCCTTTATTTTCAGGATTAGTGTTGAACCTAGATAAAAGTTATCAGGTGTCTACGTTGAGCATGAATATGATTAGATCATGTTCATTGCAATACGGTTATTCATTTAAGTTAGAGAATAATGGTTATTCTGTTTACATGAATAATACCTTTATGGTCATGCACCCAATGGTTTGTTGAATCTCGATCATAGTAATACACATGATGATAATATTAATGCCAAAAGATGTAGAGTTAATAATGATAGTACCACTTTCTTGTGGCACTGCCGCTTAGGTCATTTTGGCATAAAATGCATGAAGAAACTCCATGCTGATGGATGTTTGGAGTCACTTGATTTTGAATCGCTTGACACATGCGAGCCATGCCTCATGGGCAGGATGACTAAGATCCCGTTTTCAGGTACAATGAAACAGGCAAGTGACTTGTTGGAAATCATACATGCTGATGTGTGTGATCCAATGAGAATTAAGGCGTGTGGTGGATATCGTTATTTTCTCATCTTCACTGACGATTTGAGTAGATATGGGTATATTTACTCAATGAAGCAAAAGTCTGAAGCGTTTGAAAAGTTCAAGCAATTTCAGAGTGAAGTTAAGAATTATCATAACAAGAAGATCATGTTCCTACGATCTGATCAAGGGGAGATTTTCTGAGTTGTGAGTTTGGCAATCACTTAAGACATTGTGGAATTGTTTCGCAGTTGAAGCCACCTGGAACACCACATCGTAATGGTGAGTCCGGACGTCGTAGTCGAACCTTATGAGATATGGTACGATCTATGATGTCTCTTACCGATCTACCGCTATTATTTTGAGGTTATGCATTAGAGACAGTTGCACTCACTTTAGATAGGGCACCATCTAAGTCCGTTGAGACGACGCCATATGAACTATGGTTTGGCAAGAAACCAAAGTTGTCGTTTCTCAATGTTTGGGGCTGCGATGCTTATGGCTTCAGCCGGAAAAAGCTCGAACCCAAAGCGGACAAATACATCTTCATAGGATACCCAAAGGTAACAGTTGGTTATACCTTCTATCTCAGATCCAAGGGCAAAATGTTTGTCGCTAAGAACGGGTGCTTTCTCGAGAAGGAGTTTCTCTCACAAGAATTGAGTGGGAGGAAGATAGAACTTGATGAGGTTGTCAAACCCTCACTTCAACCGGAGAGTAGTGCAACACAGAAAGATGTTTCTATGGAACCTGCGACTGTTGATGAGGAAACTAATGATAGTGATCATGAAGCTCCAAGATCAAGTTGCTATCAAACCTCGTAGGTAGACAAGGATATGTACTACTCCTGAGTGGTACGGTGATCCTGTCTTAGAGGTTATGTTGTTGGACAACGATGAACCTGCGAACTATGGAGAAACAATGGTGGGCCCGTATTCCGACAAATGGTTAGAAGCCGAGAAATCCGAGACAGGATCCATGTATCAAAACGAAGTATGGACTTTGGTGGACTTGCCCGATGATTGGCAAGCCATTGAGATAAATGGATCTTTAAGAAGAAGACGGACGTGGACGGTAATGGTCACCGTATATGAAGCTCAACTTGTGGCAAAGAGTTTTTTCACAAGTTCAAGGAGTTGACTACGATGAGATTTTCTCACCCGTAGCGATGCTTAAGTCCGTCGGAATCATGTTAGCATTAGCTGCATTTATGAAATCTGGCAGATGGATGACAAAACAAGTATCCTTACCAGTTTTCGTAAGGAAAGGTTGTATGCGATACAATCAGAAAGGTTTTGTCGATCCTAAGGATGCTAAAAGGTATGCTAGCTCCAGCGATCCTACCATGGACTAGAGCAAGCATCTCGGTGTTGGAATATATGCTTTGATGGAGTGATCAAAGTTTTTGGGTATACAAAGTTTGTTAGAAACTTGTATTTACAATAAAGTGAGTGGGAGCACTACAACATTTCTGATAAGTATATATGAATGACATATTGTTGATCCGAAATGATGTAGAATTTCTGGAAAGCGTAAAGGGTTGTTTGAAAGAAGTTTTTCAAAGGAAGACCTGGATAAAGCTTCTTACATATTGGGCATCGAGATCTATAGAGATAGATCAAGACGCCTGATGATACTTTCAAAAGGAACACACACCTTTGACATGATTTTGAAGGAGTTCAAAATAGATCAGTTAAAGAAGGAGTTCTTACCTGAGTTATAAGGTGTGAAGTTGAGTAAGACTCAAAGCTTGACCACGGCAGAAGAAAGAGGAAGGACGAAGGTCGTCCCCTATGCTTTTGTCATAGGCTCTATACGGTATGCCATGCTGAGTACCGCACCTGATGTGTGCCTTGCCACATGTCTGGCAAGAGGGTACAAAGGTGATCCAGGAGTGAATCACTAGATAGTGGTCAAAAAAATTATCCTTAGAGGAATAAGGAAATGTTTCTCGGTTATGGAGGTGATAAAGAGTTCGACGTAAAGAGTTACGTCGATGCAAGCTTAACACCTATCCAGATAACTCTGGGTAGAGATACCGGATACGTATAATGGAGCAACAGTTTGGAATAGCTCCAAGAGGAACGTGGTAGCAGCATCTACGATATGACATAAAGTTTTGCGAAGTACATAGGGATCTGAATGTTGCACACCCGTTGACTACAACCTCTCTCACAAGCATAACATGATCAAACCCAGAACTCATTGAGTGTTAATCACATATTGATGTGAACTAGATTACTAACTCTAGTAAACTCTTTGGATGTTGGTCACATGGCGATGTGACCTATGAGTGTTAATCACATGGCGATGTGAACTAGATTATTGACTCCAGTGCAAGTGGGAGATTGTTGGAAATATGCCCTAGAGGCAATAATAAAAGTATAATTATTATATTTCCTTGTTCATGATAATCGTCTGTTATTCATGCTTGAATTGTATTGTACGGAAACAGCGATACATGTGTGAATATATAGACCACAATGAGTCCCTGGTAGGCCTCTAGTTACCAGCTCGTTGATCAGCAGATGGTCACGGTTTCCTGACCGTGGACATAGGATGTCAGTGATAACGGGATCACATCATTAGGAGAATGATGTGATGGACAAGACCCAATCCTGAGCATAGCACGAGATCGTATAGTTCGTAATGCATAAGCTTTTCGATGTCAAGTATTTATTCCTTAGACCATGAGGTTGTACAACTCCCGGATGCCGTAGGAACACTTTGGGTGTGCCAAACGTCACAACGTAACTGGGTGGCTATAAAGGTACGCATCGGGTATCTTCGAAAGTGTCTGTTGAGTTGGTACGAACTGAGACTGGGATATTGTCACTCCGTGTGACGGAGAGGTACCTCTGGGCCCACTCGGTAAGACATCATTATAATGAGCTCAAAGTGACTAAGGAGTTAGTCACGGGATGATGGATTACGGATCGAGTAAAGAGACTTGCCATGATGAGATTGAACAAGGTATCGGGAATACCGACGATCGAATCTCGTGCAAGTACCGTACCGATGGACAAAGGGAATAACTACGGGATTGAGTGAATCCTTGACACAGTGGTTCATCCGATGAAGATCATCGAGGAACACGTGGGAACCAACATGGGTATCCAGATCCCGCTGTTGGTTATTGACCGGAGAGTGGTCTCGGTCATGTCTACGTGTCTTCCGAACCCGTAGGGTCTACACACTTAAGGTTCGGTAACGCTAGGGTCGTAGAGATACATGCATGTGGAAACCCGAAAGTTGTTCGGAGTCCCGGATGAGATCCCGGACGTGACGAGGAGTTCCGGAATGGTCCGGAGGTAAAGAATGATATATAGGAAGTCCAGTTTCGGCCATCGGGTGATCTCCGGGGGTCACCGGGAGTGTCCCGGGACCACCGGAGGGGTCCCGGGGGTCCACCGGGTGGGGCCACCCATCCCGGTGGGGCCCCTAGGCCGCAAGGGGAAGGTGGCCAGCCCCTGGTGGGCTGGCGCACCCTACTGAGCCCTCCCTCATGTGCCTAGGGTTGAAACCCTAGGGGAGGGAGACGCCCCATGCCTTGGGGGGCAAGATTCCCCCCCTGGCCGCCGCCCCACCCTGCAGATGGGATCTGCAGGGCTTGGCGCACCCCCTGCCCCCCTATATATATGAGGGGGGTGAGAGGGCAGCCGCACCAATCCTTTGGCGCCTCTCCCCCTCCCATCACACCTTCCTCCTCCTCCGCAGGGCGCCGGCGAAGCCCTGCAGGATTTCCCGTTGCATCCACCACCACGTCGTCGTGCTGCTGGATCTCCGACGACCTCTCCTCCCCCCTTGCTGGATGAAGAAGGAGGTGACGTTGCTGTGCCGGACGTGTGTTGAACGCGGAGGTGCCGTCCGTTCGGCGCTAGATCATCGGTGACGAAGAACGTGAAGAGTACGACTACTTCATCCACGCTTCTTCGAAAGCTTCCGCTCGCGATCTACAAAAGGGTATGTAGATGCACTCTAATATGCTCGTTGCTAGATGTCTCCTTAGATGGATCTTGGTGAAAG
Organism: Secale cereale; assembly: GCA_902687465.1. Classification (NCBI taxonomy): domain Eukaryota; kingdom Viridiplantae; phylum Streptophyta; class Magnoliopsida; order Poales; family Poaceae; genus Secale; species Secale cereale. Next base: position 662,000,097 of record LR738711.1, read on the forward strand.
CGTAGAATTTTTTTGAATTCTGCTACGTTCCCCAACAGCACCCGCCACGCGCCCCCTCACCGCTCTCTCCTCTCTCTCGCTCGCCACGTGCCCGTGCCAGCGCCTTCTCGCCGCTCTCTCCTCTCCCTTTCGCCGCCGACGCGCCACCATGCCGCCTCGCCGCCGTGGAGCGTCCGGCTACCGCGGCGTCCGAGCGCGCCCGTCCGGCGCGTTCTCCGCGGAGATCCGCTCCGGCAACACGCGTCTACCGCTCGGCACCTTCGAGACCGCCCACGAGGCCGCCCGCACGTGGGACGCGGCGGCGTGGCGCCTCCGACGGCCTCGTCGGGAACTTAACTTCCCTGAGGTGCCGAACCGGGAGCTCGCCATCGAGCTCGCGCCTCCTCCGCTGATCGTCACCGACGAAGAACGCCGTCAACACCGGAGGCGCGAGGAGTGGCTTGGCATTGCCGAGATGGACGAGGCAGCAATGGCGGCGTGGCGAGCGCGCTTCCTGAACGACGTCCTCGACGAGGAGGCGTTCTACGCGCAACGAAGGGAGACGAGGGAGGCGGAGGCAGCCGCCTACCGCGAGGACAGGCGTACGCGGAAGGCGGCTGCCCTCTTCAACATGGAGCTCGCGGAAGCGTCGGACTGGCCGCCGAACGATCCCCGGTGGGACGATGCCTTCCTCGAGTTGTCGTCATCGTCGGACTACAACATCGATCCTCGAGTCGTCGGACGATGACGAGTAGTTTATTAGCTTAGTTATAGTTTAAAAGTTACAGCCTATCTAGTCTATCTATCTAGTTTATATATCGAATGTATCGAATTATCTAGTATCGAATGTATCGAACTATCTAGTTTTTTAAATTTTTGCGCGCGTTTTTTACTGCTTCTGCTGGAGCGGCTCACGCGCGGTAAACTTTTGCGCGCCTGCTGGAGCAATCGCGCCACGCGGCGCAAAAATTTAAAAACAGCGCGCTGCAAAATAGGATTTAACGCGCCGCGCGTTGGACGCCTGTTGAAGATGCTCTAAACGAGCGTTCGTTTTGGATCGTGCGTTGAAGTTGGCCTCAGCTCTATCAAACTTCACTGCAACCAATCCCCGCGGCTATTTGTATACCCCGGCCGGCGGACACATCCAGGCGATCGTGTGTGTGCGTGCGAAGCATGTCGCGGCTGCGACCGACGAGGCCAGCCTGAGATTCTTCTGGACCAAGAAATGTGTTGATCACCCAGCCTGCCGTTTCTGGATTTCTCTAGCTGGCAGAGCGTACGTAACCGCACGACTCCGACACAGCGACACCGATAGATGCAACGCAGCGCAATCACCCGTGTGCGCATACTCTACAGAGAGAAACAATGCAAATCATAAATGGTCGTCAAGTGCTGAACAGTGAGCAATACTATTGCCGTCCCACACGGAAGATTAGGGATCCGTTCTCCCTAAAAAACAATAATTAAGTATCCGATCCATGATCTGTTGGGCAATTATGCACGCCCAACCACCTAACACCTTCAATCTTGTCTAGCTCGATGCATGGAAGGGAGAGGAAGGATGGAGCCAAACTTTTCTTCGCGTCGGGGGTCCATGACAAGAGGGCGCCTGTTCCATCTACCAATGCTTGGAAGATGGGTCAAGCCGTCCTGCGTGTGATAGACAGTTCCTTCATTTAATTTTGTTTCTATTGCAATCAGTCGTGGTCACGATGCCTTGACAGATTTCTTTTGTTTATTTCTTTTTCAGCGGAACAGAATGTTTCGACTACAGATGCCTCTTGAGTAAGCCAGCTAGTTGAGCTTCTGTTTGTTATAACTTGGTAGAATAAACAGATCTCTTCATCACAAAAAAATAGAAATAAACACAACAAACATATTTCTCTTTCGGTAACGGGCGCACGATGAAAAAGCCCGCAGCGGATCAAGTATTTCTAAAAACTCGAAACTAAAACGTCCAATCCACTGCTCCCAATTGTCAATTTCTTTTCCACGCTGCAATTTTCAAATGGATCAGTAGCACGCAAGCTAGCTAGGCAAGGAGGGATTGCCATCGCGGAATTGAATCGTACGTTAGCGCGCCTCCCTGCCGTGTTATGAACATAAACTAACCGAGACTGAGCTGTCAAGCTGGGACTATTAAAATGAGTTGTACAAATTCATTGAAAAAAGGGTTGTACAAGAGCAGGATGGCAAAAGCACAAGCTAGCGTACGTCGCTCAGGTGACCCACTGTTTACGAGTAGGCCCAAAATGAGGGTCTGGGCAGGTAGTACCAGCAGTAACTCCTTGGAGATTGCCTTGGACGAGTACGTACAACGCACCAGTACCCTGACTCTACAAACGTAGCCGTACAGCGTAGTGTACCGGAGGGAGCGACGCGCACGTGCATGAGCAGCGGGCGTGTACAAAATTTTCCAGTTTCCGGTGCCGAAAGCAATCGAGTTTTCTTCCCCCTTTTTATTTTTCTCCGTCCACCCATGGATCCGTCCACCTAATGACGACACGCTGCCTAACTGTCGGCCAGGTGGGCCACCGCGCCCTCCCGTCCCGCCAATCCACCGCCCCGCCCTCCTCCTCCCTACCCCGGCCCTCCCCGCACATGTCACCCCTCCTCCCTTGCGGCCAAATCGTCCCCGTGACGACGCTTTCACCGTCGGGATCGCGGGTTTACCCGCACTAATCCACCCCGATTCCCCCATTCCTGGCTCCAAATCCACCACCACCTTTCTCCGAAGGAGAATCCGTCGCTGTCTGGCTCGGCTTTAATCCCTCACCCGCGTTCCTAATCCCACCACCCGCCGCCACCTTCCCCCACCTTTAGCCCTCCCTTTTGGGAAGGAATGCCGCACGCAGCCGCGGTGGTGCGCTGGTGGTGCTGACGACGACCCGATCCGGCACGTTGGTGCTGGCGAGCTCGCGCCGCGCACCCAGATTATTCGCCATTTCTTTTTCCTGTTAATGAGAGTCGCGCCTGGTTGGCCCTGCCCTGCCTGCCTGCCTGCCTGCCTGTGCTCCCCCCTCTCCCCTCTCCTCGTCGCGCTGTGCCTGTGCTCCCCCTCCCCGCGTCGCCCTCCTCCGCCCCAGCGCGTCGCCGCCGACGCCGCGCGCCTCCAGCCGGATCGCGCCGCCGCGAGGCGATCGGCGACCGGGCCGAGGGGAGGAGATCGCCCGTCGGCGCCACCACCGCCGCCGAGCCGCGTCTCCTCCCGTCCGATCGTGCCTGCCCGCAACACCTCTTGCCGCGTCCCGATTCTCTTCCTACGGCTGCCGCGACTGCCCCAGATGATACATGGTGCGTGCCTGCCTCTGACTTGTCACGCTTGCCGTTTTTTCTTTTGTTCTCTTCAGAGATTCAATTGAATGCGTCGGGGTGCGCCTTTGTCTACTTCCGCCGCGGTATATATTTTTTGCCTGGGTTTGGGGGAGGATTTTGTGTGGTTTTCGAGCTGGTGTCTGGGAAACCAAGTGGATTTTAGCCGGCATTCTGCCGAATTTTGGAGGATTCCATTAATCGAGTGAATTTATCCCTACACCCGCTGAGTGAGCTGAATCCCTACACCTGCCGACAGTAGCGGGACGTACTTGTTCTGCGGGTGTCACGACTGAGGCATTTAGCATGAATCTGCTCTAACTAAGCATTCAGCATCTTTTGCTTGCCTACAACTCAGTCCAACCTGTTTGCTAAATGATGATAATGAAATGGAGTTCAGTGCCTTTTAGAGGTTTAGCTGAATTGTGGAAGACCGTCCACCAAGGGGTCTAGTTTCAGGACAGAGACACAGATTGCATGAACTAGCTTCACATTTATAATGTTAAACCAGACCAGGTGAACATGCTAGTTTATTGTATATTAAAGGGCTGTCATGCTTGTATTGCTGTTTATGCTTCGCTTCTGTGCGACTTTGGATAGTTTTATATGCTTATGCCCTGGTAGACAAAGCCCAAATTTACTCAATCATATAATCAAACTAAATGCCAATACCCTCTTCCATATGATGGTACATTACTCTGCTCTACATGTTTAGTTAGATGTCAACTGCACTGATTTCTGTGGAACCAACCAGACCTAAATTCTCGAGGTTTCTTCTATAAACAATTTTCAGTTTGATAAATGGTTTATTACAATGCAATATCACCACGAGAAGTCATCGAAACTCATCATACATCTTATTCTTAGGTTTGCTTTACGCATCTTGATTTCATCAGTCATCCTTATCTGATATATAGGTGTTATTATTCTTTTGCTCATTTTTCCTGGGATATTATCAATATATACACATTATCGGTTTGGCATCTACTGGAATGCCGAATTTCAACGCAGATGTATGATCCATTATCATGCAATTTTGATCTATTTGACATGTTAAACTTGTCACTTGTCACGTGTGCAGGCTCCCGTGTTAAACATTGTTATAGGCTCTCATGTATGGGTGGCAGACAAAGATTTAGCTTGGATTGATGGGGAGGTCTTCAAAATTGATGGTCAAAATGCTCATGTTCGCACAACCAAGGGAAAGATGGTATGTGTCCATGATTTCTGTTGCATCCCTGTTACTTTTGGACTTAGTTGGACCTCGGACAAAGAGTGCATTTTGAACTTCAATTTACCCTGTGTGTCATTGACTGTCAATCTTTGAATGTTTCATTAAGCAAGAGTGTGCTGGTTGTTTGAGCTATTTGGAGGCAGAGAAACGGTCGTGTGTTTGAGAGTTTTTCACGCAGATAGATGTTTTCTTCAACCAGACCAAGGATGGGATAGGTTCTATTTCAGTCGCATATACTAATGTCGCTTCCTTTCGGGTCTGTGTTTTTGTAGTGTTAGAGGAGTTTGTATGGGATGCAGTGATTGGCTCTCTCGAGTCGTGTAATTTGTTGTACTTTGGGGTTCTTTCCCCGGGTTTTTTCCAAACCATGAAGGAGAACTGCATGATATTCTTCTAGTACGAAAGTTAGTTTTCTGTCATGAAAACTACATGGTTACACTGTTGTTTGTGCAACCAGGTTACTGCAAATGTATCAGATATACATCCTAAAGACACAGAAGCACCACCTGATGGAGTCGATGACATGACAAGGTTATCATACTTGCATGAGCCCGGTGTTCTGGATAATTTGGCTGTCAGATATGCAAAAAATATAATATATGTGAGTGATCATATCTTGTGATGTCAAGTGCACAATCATTATAGTAAGTGCCTTATTTTTTCTTTTCTTTCTAATGCTATTATCCTGAGTTTCAGACCTATACGGGGAACATTCTGATTGCCATAAATCCATTCCAAAGGTTGCCTAATCTCGTTGATGTCCAGACTATGGAAAAATACAAAGGTGCAAATCTTGGAGATTTAGATCCTCATGTATTTGCAATAGCTGATGTCTCTTACAGGTGAATGCTTATACTACTATTATGCTATGACTCTCCTACAGTGAGATGTGCCCCTGTAGGTCTATATTGATGGAACCATTTTGCATTCATTTGAATAAGGAAACAGGCAAATGATGAATGAAGGAAAGAGTAATTCCATTTTGGTCAGTGGTGAAAGTGGTGCCGGAAAGACTGAGACTACAAAATTGCTGATGAGATATCTCGCATTTTTGGGTGGTCGGTCTGGAACAGGAGGAAGGACGGTTGAACAACAGGTTTTGGAAGTAAGTTGGATTTTATAATTTGTAATGCTTCTCGCTGACAGCAAGCTCTGTGTTTGTTCAAAAGATATTCAATGCAATGATTTCAGCTGTATTAATTCTAGCATCACTTACTTATGCTTTGCATACAGTCTAACCCAGTCCTTGAAGCTTTTGGGAATGCGAAAACTGTTCGGAACAATAATTCAAGGTACGGATATCATACCATGGAAATCAGAAGATATTTATTGTGTTTCATTGGTGTCGTCAAAGTAACACCAAGCCAGTAGTAGTATCGTACGTGTTATACAAGTCATAACCAAAAGTATCATACATTAGCAGAGTTTACTGGGTAACAAAAAGTACGGACAAACATATGGAAGCTTTTTAGTTGAAGAAAATGAAACCTTTTTTTTACAACAGCAGGGAAGACCCTACTGAAATATATTGATAAGTAGAAATTTACAAGGTTCCAGAGGACCCAAGGCACAGCTCAAAGTGCTAAACAGCCGAATCCAACATAGTATTGAGGGCAACCAAAACCAAGCCTGTTATTGTTACACATTGTTAAAAGCTGCAAACAAAATTAGAATGTACTCCCTCCGTTCCTAAATATTTGTCTTTCTATTCATTTCAAATGGATACAACATACGGATGTATGTAGACATATTTTAGAGTGTAGATTCACTCATTTTGTTTTGTATGTAGTCACTTGTTGAAATATCTAGAAAGACAAATATTTCGGAACGGAGGGAGTAGTATGGTAGGACAAATTACAAATTATAAGATGAACCATTCCCTTTTTCCCTTGATACGCTAATCCACCTAGTCAAAGCTTCAGCTAGTTGTTGGGCAACTCTACACGTCATTCTAAATGTGTTTTTTGTCTTAAGAGGGGGTGGGGAGATTTGGAGTGTACACCTTTGAAACAAACTACTCCCTCCGTTCACTTTTATAAGTCATTTCAGACATAAGAAAATGAACTGTTTTACACAATGTCTGAAATGTCTTCAAGGACTTATAAAAGTGAACAGAGGGAGTATTTTTTATCTCCAGCTTTGATTTTGGTAAGTTAACCATATAAAATATTCTAATAGATGCATCTGAACCTATCCAAATTAAGTACCCGTTAGCTCAGACTAATCTGGGACACAAAGAAAAGATACATACATTCACTCCACCACCACATTAGCATTGCATAAAACACGCTGAACTTCAGTTACTGATAATTTTTTGTAAGCAGCATAGCATGCCTCTACTTTTCTAGATCCACCCATTCAAGATTGCATTGTGAATATTGAAGGATAGTTGTGTTTCAATCAAAAAGTATGGAAATGTGATATTTTAATTAGGGCTCTCCCTACAATTCATCTCTTACCATAATAAAAACATTGTGATATTGATTCTGAGACCAAGATATGGAAGTTTGAAAGATCTGTGGTTTCTGCTTGGTTTCACTCAGAAAGCCCATCACAGTTCTTTTTTTTTTTGAGGTAACCATCACAGTTATTGTCGTAACTGACAAAAGAGCATGTGGCTTCTAGTCGTCTTTTATTGGTAAAGAAAACAGAGAAAATGAGCAAGACCTCTCTTTTTGATTCACAGCACAGTATACCTTACCACAGCTCTGGTGAAATACAAAATTCCTCCTAATTTGTGTGATATAACTGGCTATGGGCCCCTCCAAATCATTAATTATTTGAGTATTGAATATATAAAATAAACAATCGGACTCTGTATGGGAGGTCAAAGCGAAATAGTTCTTTTTTTGTTTCATTCTCAACATTCATCTCATCTAGATGGGCAGTACACAGTATCATATACTCCCTTCGTTCACTATTATAAGATGTTTTGGATATTTCAATATGGACTACATACGGATTGAAATGAGTGAACAAACACACTAAAACACATCCGATTCAGAAAAAAAGTTAGAACTTTTTATAATAGTGAATGGGGGGAGTACACTATTTATCGGTTTATGTTCTGACTGTTGCTCTTTGTGACTTACATACCTCTTAACTTTTTCTCGACATGGTGAAGTCGATTTGGTAAGTTTGTGGAGCTCCAATTCGACAAGAGTGGGAAGATATCTGGTGCTGCTATTAGAACTTACTTGCTCGAGAGATCTCGGGTCTGCCAAACTAGTAGTCCAGAGAGAAACTACCATTGCTTTTATTTCCTTTGTTCAGCACCGTCAGAGGTAAAAAAAAATGTTACTGGTGTAAGTTTGCTACTTATACTTTTCAAGCTATTATACCTTTTTATGTCTAATTTGGTGCAGGATATTAAAAAATACAAGCTGGGGGACCCATCTTCATTTCACTACCTCAACCAGTCATCTTGCATCAGAGTTGATGGAATCAATGATGCTGAAGAGTATCTTGCGACAAGAAATGCTATGGATATGGTTGGCATCACTGAGGAAGAACAGGTTTAAACTCAGCCCTTTTCAGCAAGGATTTGCTCGTCAGCTGTGGATATCACATTTGTTTTTTAATGTGATGTTTCGTCACAGGAAGCTATATTCCGGGTTGTTGCTGCTGTGCTTCATCTTGGTAATATTAATTTTGCGAAAGGGACAGAGGCCGATTCATCCGTAATAAAGGATGCCAAATCAAGATTCCATCTTAATACAGCAGGAGAGCTCTTGATGTAGGCTATTGGTTTTAGTTCACCAATTCTCTTTATATTTTATTACTATCTTTCATAATTAATATTTGTAATCTATGATACATTGGAATGCTCCTTGCAGGTGTGACTGTGAAAAATTGGAGAATGCCTTGATAAAGAGGGAAATAAATACGCCAGAAGGAGTTATTACTACTACAGTTGGTCCTAATTCTGCTACTATTAGCAGGGATGGCTTTGCAAAACAAATATACTCTCGACTATTTGACTGGTACAAAAACTTGACCACATATTATGTACTATAGTTATGTGCCTATCTTTTCTAACTATATACAATTGTACTATTGCAGGCTTGTAAATAGAATAAATGCATCAATCGGGCAAGATCCAAGCTCGGACAAATTGATTGGGGTACTTGATATATATGGCTTTGAAAGTTTTAAGACTAATAGGTGAGTAAGCACTAAGCTGTTCCAGAAAAAAACGTTTGAAGCTAACGCATAGTAAGGAATACCTTATAATTTATATGGGGTTGCTAAATATTTCTTTGGTCTGCAACTACTCTGCAGTTTTGAACAATTATGCATCAACTTCACGAACGAAAAACTCCAGCAACATTTTAACCAGGTATATGCAAAACACATCTTTGATAGAATTTTTTTCTCCTCTTTCCTGTGCCAAGCAACCAGCGGTTTTTGTTTCGGCAGAATGTATTCAAAATGGAGCAGGAGGAGTACACAAGGGAGCAGATTAACTGGAGTTACATAGAGTTTGTTGACAACCAAGATGTTCTTGATTTGATTGAGAAGGTACGAGTTGGTTGCTGTTAGATGCATTGACTCGCTTTTGTAATTTCCTTTTATTTCCCCCCCCCCCTCTTGTACCTAAAACTATTTGTATTTAGTTCATAGTTATAAATATTGTGCAGATTTCTATATTTATATGGCAAACCTCAAGTTTCTCTGATTTGTAAAGGAGTGTCATGTGATCAGTAGAGCTGAAACACAACAAATAAAGCTCAAGGATAACACATTAGTCTATGTGATCTTGCGCTCAGCCCCGTTCAGTCTTTGATGCAGTACATATATCAGCTACAATGTCCTATATAGATGATGGAAATTATCAATATATTTGTGTATTTGTTGCACATTCTTAGCAATATCTCCTTACTTTTTTTATGTTCGCACATCTAATTACCACCTTTTTGTGTCCAGAAACCAGGTGGCATTATTGCACTTCTTGATGAAGCTTGGTAAGTTTTAATGCCTCATTTGTTGGCACTACATGTTGCAGTTTTACTAGGATGTGCGTGTTCAAATAAATAAATAAACATATGCGTCAGTGTGTGTTGCTAAGAGGGCAGGCCTGGCGCAGTGGTGAAGTCCTCCCCACTGTGCCAAGAGGTCCTGGGTTCGAACCAGCCTCTCTGCATTGCAGTTCGCAGGGGCAAGACTAGGTTCCTATAATCCCTCCCCAGACCCCACCTTGTGTGGGAGCTTCTATGCACTGGGTCTGTCCTTTTATACGTCAGTGTGTGTTGCTGCCTTATGCCAGCCTGTTGGAGAGAACCGGAAGTTCTGATTAACTGTTTTGGTAGCAAATTTATGACATGCATGCCCAAATTATTCTCCATAGTCTGCCGGACTGATTACCTGATCTTAACATCCAAGCAATGGTTGTTCATTCATTTTTCTTGTTTTGGCCGAGGATATGCATGCCCAGATTATTCTCCGTAGTTTGCCAGACTGAACGCGTCATGTCAATGTCCAAGAAACACTTGCTAATTCATTTTTCTTGTCTTAGCCAAGGACATGCATTTTTGCACCAAATGATTTTGTTCACATGTTTCTGACAAGATTCTTTCTTTTCCGTGTCCTATATATCCTCCAGCATGTTTCCAAAGTCGACACACGAGACATTATCTCAGAAGCTGTATGAAAAGTTCAAGAATCACAAAAGATTTGCTAAACCAAAACTTTCTCGTACTGCATTTACAATCCAACATTATGCTGGAGATGTAAGTATTTTTTACATCATAACACTTCCTTTATTCGCGCATTTATTCAAGTACATCCATTTTTTAATACATCTCCAGGTGATATATCAATCTGATCATTTCCTGGACAAAAACAAAGATTATGTGGTAGCAGAACACCAGGAATTACTTAATGCTTCCAGGTGCTCTTTTGTATCAGTTTTATTCCCACCAGCACCAGAAGAGAACACAAAATCATCGAAGTCATCCTCAATTGCTACTCGCTTCAAGGTCACATTCTGCTATAGTTAACGGCTTGTGTAATATCATCTATCATCATTTGTTGTGCAATACGGGTAAAGGGGTCTCCGTGCAAAAAAAAAAGCCTATTATGAGTTTATTTCAATTTTTCCACTTTCTACACCTAAGAAAATGCTTTCAAAGAGATTAATGGTCATAGTACCTCACTTAATAGGGGTATGCATGATCATTTTTTTTTCTGAGAAAACACAAGAGAATTTGTGTTTCATTTCATTGAACAAGAATAAATTGGGGGTACAACCTCCAGAAAGGAGGGACGCGCGCGCGCGCGCACACACACAAACCGTCCTCACCAAGCGACTACAACTAGGTAAGGAGGTGTCCTCAACTACAGACACGCAACGACATTAGGCCTCGCCCAGCAGGGCAGCATCACCACCATTGCCAGACACCTCCAGCGACGATTGCAGCTCCAAGACTGCCCAGGCCAACGTACCTCGTACCCATGTGCCTAGAGAGTCGGCGGGTGAAGGGCAGGGCCCGACAGGAACTGGTGTAGCATTTGTTGGGGAAGCGCGGCATACGTTGCGACCTGCTCCCTGTGTAGCAGTCTACGCCAGAGCGATGCATCACCAGCCTCCATCTGCGCATCAAGTACTCCACTTGCAGCCAAAGCAGCGCCGTCAAGAGGGGAACGGCGCTGAGACGCCGCCGCTGCCCGGTCCGGGAGGCTGGACCTGGGATTTCTCCCGGTGCTTGAGGAGGAGATCCGGTCAGGGTCATGCCAACGCCTCCAAGAAGGTGAGGGCACCCTCGGGCGTCGCTGTTGACAGCGCAGGCCGTCGCCGCGCGGGGATTTCGCCCCGACCCATGAGCAAAGACCTCAGATGCAGTGGCAGACCGGAGTTGGCGAAGAACGTCTGAGAAGACCAGCACACATGGAGGGAGGCCTAGGAACGTTATCGTCACAGGAGGGGCACCGGCCAGTGCAGCGCCAGCGGCCACCACCGGCGACGAGCAGGCGACAACAGCCACCTGCACCGCGCCGCCGCCGCGCCGGCCCGCAGCTTCTGCCACCAGGAATCGCCAGGGCACAACAAAGCAGCAACCGTCAAGGACCGCCGTGCGCGTGCTCACCCACCCAGCGGCTACCACCGGCGGCGGCCGGGAGGGGTGGGAGGAGGGGGAATGGTGGGTCGGGGCAGCAAGATTGTCGCGGGCCAGGGCGGGCTCGCGTGGCCCAGATCTGGGCGCCCTTATCTCTGCCGCTCGCATCAAGGGCCGGCCGCCACCATAGCTGCGCCACCGCGTGCGCGTTCCACACCATCTCGACCTCCCTTGAGCGCAGACGACCGCCTGCCTCGCCACCACACGCTCCCGCTGTTCCAGCGCACCAAACAGCAGAGCTCACGAACAAGGGCCCCGCCGCTGCCGTCCACCGGTGAGGGCTTCGCCCGCCGGCATCCTCCGGCGGCAGAGAGGGGAGGAGGGGAGCTTGGGGTGGCGGCTAGGGTTTCGCCACCGAGCCGCCCCTGTGAGCGACGTGTCACGTGGGTTCTCCGTATGCATGATCTTTGTCATTTAATTATTGATTTGGTGCGTCCTTGATCTTGTTGCTAGGTATTTTTAGGAAAAACAGTAAGGATCTTGATCCTTGCTGCCACATGGTACTAGACTGGGGTTGGTGTACCACACCAACAGTACATTGCTAACACGGCCTTCCATGCCTGCAAATTCATAACAGAAGGATTTTTAACAGGGAGGGCCTAGTTGAACCCACAAGTGAACTTAAGGGACATACTTTACAAATTACTCCCTCCGTTCCTAAATATAAGTCCTTGGAGAAATTCCACCATGAACCACATACGGAGCAAAATGAGTGAATCTACACTCTAAAATGCATCTATATACATTCGTATGTGGTTCATAGTGGAATCTCTAGAAAGACTTATATTTAGGAACGGAGGGAGTAGAAGAATATGCATTCAGTTGAAATGTGTAGTAAATAATAGGGACCTGTGGTGACATTTACTTCTCATTTGCTTTGTCGAAGTTTTCTTGTGATGACATTGTGTATCTAATTTTTCAATGTAATTTTCAGATGCAACTTCATGAACTCATGGAGACTTTAAGCTCTACAGAACCTCATTACATTAGATGTGTAAAACCAAATAGTGTTCTTAAGCCTGCTATTTTTGAGAACACCAACGTTCTACAGCAACTTAGATGCTCGGTAATAAGATATTTCATGCTTCTTCCCTTCTTTTTTCTACAAAATTTGAGAAATTCAGTGCCAGTGTGTCCCCTGATAATGTTTTTTCACAATCTTAGGGTGTTCTAGAAGCAATTAGAATCAGCTGCGCTGGATATCCTACAAGAAAACTGTTTCATGATTTTTTACATCGTTTTCGCATTCTTGCTCCTGAAATTCTAAAAGAGAAGTGAGTCTGTTCACTCATGGACTACATTTTCCTTTTTTTAATCTCTAGCCTGTCTTCTTAACAATTACATGTTTTCTTTTCTGGTAGAAATGATGAAAAGACGACTTGCCAAAAGGTTTTGGACAAAATCGGACTGGAGGGCTATCAGGTGAGCAGGTTTTTTACGTTCTAAACCAAGAAACAAGTTTGTACTTTAGGTTCAACAATTATTTTTCTTATTAGTGGTTCAACAAATTGGTCTCCCGTATAAGTACAGCATAAACTATCAGAACATTGCACTATTCTGTCAATGTTCAGGCACAATGGTTTCGATGCTTGTTGGATTGCCTGGATCAACTATATTCTTCGCTCCAGTACGTCGTCGGCTGTGCTCCTTAACAGAGTTCCTGGGAAAAAAATCTACTGCAGCAGAGGGCTTAGACAAGGAAATCTCATGTCGCCGCTCCTCTTTGGCCTGGCTGCTGATCTTCTTCATCAAGAGTCCATCGGCGCAATCTCCTCTAGCTTCCTACCCCAACCAATGATGGGGACTTCCCAATTGTTCAATATGCCAACAATACCCTCATGATCATTCATGCCTCTCAAACAACAACTAAGCCTTTCAGTCCCAAACAAATTGGGGTAGGCTAGAGTTGAAACCCATAAGATCTTGAAACCAAGTCATGGTTTTGGCACGTGGATAGCTAACTTCCACACACCCTCTGTCCATGGCTAGTTCTTGGGTGATATTCCAGTCCTAAAGATTTCTCTTTAAGGACTCTTCCCATGTCAAGTTTGGTCTGGTCTACCATGATCATTCAACCCTTCCCTCGTCAATTGCTTTGCCTTGAGCGCCTCCTCAAAACCTTTGCCCAATCTACAGGGCTCCATGTTAACTATCACAAATCCTGCCTCCTCTCCATCAATGTTCCTGAGAACAAAACAAGTCACTTAGCCAGTTTATTTGGCTGCAAGGCCGCCTCTTTCTGTTTCACCTATGTCAGGCTCCCCCTTCTCCTCTCTAGGACAAAAATCAGAGACTATGCTCCCCTCAAAAACCCAATTGATCATATGAGAAATAAATCTCCCAGATTGCACGTTGCTATTAATAACCTAACCTTGGTTGGTGATGCTTTGAGCATGTGTGCCGGATCCTCTCTATCTCCTCCACCTGCCTCTGTCCCCGCAAGCTTTTGTTGAACTTAATGAATCCAGGCAGATGATCCTTCAGTTCCACATATATAACGCTGGTGTTAACTTTTGGAGCTACAGGTGTGTGTGTGTAGGGGGGAGGGGGGGGGGGGGCTTCCTTCTCTGCCTCAAAAATTTATAAGCTATCCTTCAATCATTTCTGGTCCCTATTTTCTCAAACTGGATCTGGAACTCTAAATGCTCCTCCATGCTTAAGGCGTTTGTTTGGCTTCTGCTAAATAACTGCTTCAACACTAAAGACATGCTGCAAATCAAGATTTCCAGGTCAATTATGGAGTCAACTGCATTCTCTGTTATGAGGGCCAGCTCGAGACCAGAGATCACCTTTTCTGGAACTGCTGCTTCAGCAAGGAGTGTTGGACATCAATCAACCTGCACCATGGTAGCGATCTTAGAATGGAGAACAAGATCACCATGACCAGGGCGGACTTTGTCAAGCCTTTCTTCATGGAGGCCTTCAGTACCGTCGCTGCTTGGGCCATTTGGAAGCAAAGAAATGCTAAAATCTTTGACGATTTAAACCCTAGTCTTGGCACTTGGTCCTTTCTCTTCAAGAGAGACCTTTTCCTTCTTTCTTACAGAATGAAAGCCCCCCTTATCTGCTGGTTTGGTTAGATGTTCTGGGCTAAGCCCCCCTCCCCCTCCCCCTCACATCTGTATACATATATACAACTCTTATATATTAATTTAATTTCTGTTTTCTGCTCAGGAAAAAAAACTATCAGAAAAAGTGCTGAGTTCAGTTGAAATTGTGTGGGCTAATCACTTAGTCAGGGCTAGATCTGACATGGGTGAGCTGAATTATAGCTTTGGATTATAACTGAGCTAAATATATTTTGGTTGGGGACCGCTATTTATTTGTGTAAATTATTAGGCTATAGTATGAGTTAAGGTTTAGAAATTGGGTCATTACCAGGCATGTATGAGTTCTATGTTGCATTTGTTTTAGATTCCTTTTACCTTTTAGATAGTTTTTTTTTCTTCGAGAAAACGCAAAAGCTTTGCGTTTCTTTGCATTGAAAAGTGAGGAGTTTAGTTACAAACGTCCAGGGACGCGTGAATTACAGCAAAAAAACTTAATTAGTGTACATCCCATGTTTGTGGCAGTACCAGCCGTAGGCCGGGTGCCCCAGCAGCCGCCCAGGAGGAGGCCTCGTCCTTGATCCTGTCGAGAAGCGTGTTCATGGATGGCGATGCGTTGTCGAAGACGCAGCTGTTCCTGTGTTTCCACACCATCCAGGGCACGAGCAGCGCAGTAGATTGCAGGGCTTTGCGAAGTCCCGGTGGCGTGTTCTTCCTGGCATGTTTCCACCAGTCCATGAGGGAGGGTTCGCGGTTGGGGATGGGGGCTGGGATGCGCAGCCAGGCCAGTGCCTCGTGCCATGCCTGGCGGGCGAAGGGGCATTCCAGCAGCAAGTGCCAGAGCGTCTCCGGTTCTTGATCACATAGGAGGCAGCGGGGGTGGTGTTGCAGTCCATGTCGGGCGAGCCTGTCGGCCGTCCAGCACCGGTCTTGATTGGCAAGCCAGTGGAAGAATTTCACTCTCGGTGGCGCCCAACACTTCCAGATGAGCTTCCAGGAGTAGCAAGTGGTCGATCCATGGAAGGTGGCCTGGTAGCAGGATTGTGCTGAGTATGTGCCGCTCGCGGTCCATTTCCAAATCAGCTGGTCCGGGGCGGCGGAGAGCACCGTGCGTTGCATGACCTGCCATAGCTGCAGGTACTGTCCTATCTCGTGCAGGCCCAGGTTGCCGTGAATGTCGCGTGCCCAGGAGTTGCCGAGCATCCCGTCTGCCACGGTTCTTGCCATGCGCCGTCGCTTGGGGATGCAATTGTAGAGATTAGGCAATAGTTCACGGACGTATTGGCCGTTGATCCAGCGGTCTTCCCAGAGCAGGGTGGTCTGTCCATTCCCGATGGCCATGGTCGTGGATGCCCGGAATAACGCGCGCTCCATGGGTGAGAACAGGAGGTCGAGTCCTTGCCATGCTCGCTCAGGGTCCGTTTTGGCGAACCACAGCCATCGCAGCCGCAGGGCGAGGCCGGCGCGTTCAAGGTCGCGCACTCCTAGCCCCCCAAGTTCGATGGGGCGGCAAACGCGGCTCCAGTTGACGTGGCAGTGCCCTCCGTTGGCAGCGGCGCGTCCGGCCCAGAGGAATCCGCGTTGGATCTTCTCGAGCTGCTTGATGGTCTTCTTAGGGGGGGCGAATGCGAGTAGTTGGTGCACTGGGATAGCACAGAGTGCCGATTTGACCACCGCCAGGCGCCCAGGTTTGGTCATCAGCCAAGCCTTCCAGGATGGGAGACGCGCGGCAACCGCGTCGACCATGGGCTGCAGTTGGGCGGCAGTCGGACGGCGCGTGGACAGGGGGATGCCGAGGTAGGTGATGGGGAGTGTCACCACCGGGCAGCCGAGGTGCGCGATCGTCTCAGCAGCCGCCTGGTCGCCGTGTAGGACAGTAGCTGAGCTCTTGGCGAAGTTCACCTGGAGACCAGAGGCTCTGCCGAACAGGGCGAGGATCTCCCTAACCGCGGCAACGTCGTCAGCCGTGGCATGGCAGAAGATCATGACATCGTCGGCGTATAGGGAGATCGCCGGTATGTTCCGCTGCGGGTGTAGCGGCTGCAGGATGGCCAGGCTGTTGGCGCGTCTCAAGAGCCGTCCAAGAGTGTCGACGGCGAGCACGAAGAGCTGTGGGGACATAGAGTCACCTTGCCGGAGCCCTTGTCGATGCCAGATGGGTGGTCCGGGCTCGCCATTCATGAGAATGCGCGTGCTGGAGGATGACAGGAGGATGGCTGTCCATTCTAAGAACCGGTTTCCAAAACCGTATTGGCGCAAAACCTCGAAGAGGAATGGCCAAGATATGGAGTCGAAGGCGCGCGTGAGGTCCAGTTTGAGCATAACTCGCGGAGCTCCCAGTCGGTGTAGCATCTTGAGCGACTGCTTGACGAGGACAAAGTTGTCGTGTAAGCTTCGTCCAGGGATGAAGGCATTCTGGTTGCGGCTGACGAGGCGGTTAAGCTCGCCAGGGAAGCACGCCAGCCCGTGGCGGGATTGTGGGCGGCGCCGTACCGGAGCTGGTAGGCCACGCCGGCGACGTGGAGAGACCGTCCGCGCGTGCGTGCCTCCCGGCGCGCCAGCCCAGGTCATCCATCGCCATGCCGTCGGAGCGGCCAGGGGGTGGAGCGTCCATGCGCCTGCGCTTGCGGCCGCGGCGACGTGCGCGCCCAGGGCCACAGCCGGGGGCGGGGTCGCGATCCTCGCCGGCGCCGTGGTTGCCGTCCCGGCCGGTGCTCGGCGGCGCGAAGGTGGGCGGCGCCTTGATCATGGTGGCACGGGCCAGCGCGATGGAGATGGGATACGTCAGCGTCCGGACGGTGGGAGCGTCGGAGCTCAGGGGTGCCGGCACCTGCTCAACCACTTCCAGAATGGCCGCGCGCCGGATGCCGGCTGGATCATGCGTGCGCCCGGACAGACGGAAGGTGGCGAGGTCGGCGCGGGAGCGAGTCTGAGGGTGGAGGCGCTCAATCCAGCAGCTATGCCCCAGGATGTGTTCTGCGGTGGACAGGTGCCATGCATGGGCGGGAACGCCGCGCAGCTCGAGCTCGACCTGGAATTCAAACTCGCTGGATCCGGCGTGAGCCAGCTTGCACCACGGCCGCATCGAGAGGGAGAAGCGGGGCGAGTGGATGAAGTGGTCGCCGGCGAGTCGTTCCTTGGTGGACAGCGAGCTGAAGAGGATCAAGAAGTCCTCGGGGTGGTGCCGGTGGACGGTGAAGTCGCCGTCGGCGAGGTCGAAGGAGTCCAGGAGCAGCCTGGCCACCGCATCGGGGGAGACGGACGGACGGTTGCCGGTGATGGATGCCACCATGGCGCGGCCCAGGACGAACTCCGCGTCTTCCATCTCCACGGTGCGCGGCACGATGACACGCACAGGCTCAGGCGAGCGCGAGTTGGCCGCCAGCGCCGCCAGAGCAGCAGCGGGGACTTGCTGCGTGGGGGCAGTGGCAGCCGGAGGCGCCGGGAGCGCGGGTGGCGTCCGAGGGCGCGTGGTGGTGGCGGGGTTGGCGTGCGGCTGGCGGCGCAGCTCCGCGTCCCGACGGCGCGGGTCGCAGGAGCGGGAGTCACAAGTATTCTGCAGCTTACAATGGAGATTCTGAACTAACTGCTTGCTTGCAACTGGTTAATAATGTACTTATTCTTTTGGACTGATTTGTTTAGTATCCGGGAAATATTTACATGTAAGAGTTTGTTCACTCCCCCACAAAAAAAAAGAGTTTGTTCACTCAGTCCTTTAACATTTGCAGCATATTTTCTGATCAACAGATAGGAAGAACTAAGGTATTCCTTAGAGCTGGCCAAATGGCTGAATTGGATGCTAGAAGAACAGAGGTGCGAAATATTGCAGCAAGAGGTGTTCAGAGTCAGTTACGTACTCATGTTGCTCGTGAGCAGTTCCTAATACTGCGCAATGCATCTGTTTGTTTGCAATCCTTTGTTAGAGGTAAATTAATTTCCATATGACATCTAAATTGGACATTATGCTCATAGTATTGATGGAGCCATATGCATATGTTAAGACTTCCTTTGCTTAATGCAGCAAGATTGGCTTGTAAACTGCATGGATTCTTGAGACAACAAGCAGCAGCGCTGAAAATACAGAAAAATATACGCCGTTATTTTGCACGGAGAACTTATTCTCAGCTATGCCTGTCAGCCATTACATTGCAGACAGGGTTAAGGACCATGGCAGCTCGCAATGAATTCAATTCTAGAAATCAGAACAAAGCTTCTATCCATATCCAGGTAGGTGCAGTGCTCCTTTCCTTATTCTGCTGCAGACGAATTTTGGCTCCTGCCATTTTTATGGGTTTCTTGTTCACTTGTATTTGGACCATCACTACAACATTGCAGTCTCGTTGGCGTCGCCACAGAGATAACTTAAGTTATATAAAGTTAAAGAGAGCAGCATTGATCTACCAATGTGCTTGGAGAGGAAGGGTTGCCAGAAGGGAACTGCGGCAGCTCAAAATGGTACTTGATATCACCTGTTGTGGTGTGCTTTTTCTGGTAGTTTTTTTGGTTGTTGCTTTTTTGTAAAGCTTATTTGGGAACAAACTTTCTAGGCTGCAAGAGATACTCAAGCTCTAAAGGTGGCAAAGGAGAAACTGGAGGAACGTGTGGAAGAGCTAATGAGCCGTTTGAGCTTGGAAAAGAAACAAAGGGTTAAATACTTGGTCTTGAATAATTGCTGAATATTGTTCATACTGAAATAACAGACTATATGGTAAATTGGCAGTTTTATCTATGTATTGAAATACCAACTAATTGTTGTACTTGTGTATACAATTTGCAGACTGATTTGGAGAAGTCCAAAGCAACAGAAATTTCTAAACTTCAGTCTGCTCTTCATGACATGGAGCAGCGAGTGGAAGAAGCTGCAGCAATGAAGGAAAATGAATCAGCTAAAAAAGCTGTTGAAGAAGCTCTAGCTCAAGAAAGAGAAAAGATCAGTTCATTGACTTCTGAAATTGAGGGCCTGAAGGTATGCTCTTCAACCTTAACTATGGAAGTACGGTTGAACTGCAGTACAAAGGACTGGAGCAAGGGGGTGGTGTTATAGCTTCATATAGTGACTTGCATTTATCAATATATATTACATTATCTGCTCTAGTTAAAACGATCCAAATAATTAACATTCTTGCGCGTAGTTCGAAATATTGTAACAATAGACACATGCTACTGTTTCAGGTGCTACTAGTAGCAGAGCGAGAGGAAAATGATGTAACAAAGAAAGCACACGCGAATGCACAGGAAAGAAATGAAGAACTGAATAGGAAAGTCCAGGATGCAGATGAAATGATCAAGCAGCTTAATGATATCGTGAAGAGGTTTGCTGTTGTTTTTAATTGCCTGAGTTTCTCAATACGATATCTTGTTGATTGCACAGAAGGTTTTCTTCTGCACAGAGCTGGTTGAAATATCTCCATTATGCCTTTTTCATAAGTTGTGACTGGTGACTTGCAAATTATCTTTTATGGGCTCCTAACAAATAAAATTATTAAAACACGGTCTGTAAAAAAGGTCATAGTCTAGCAAGGTTTTTGAGTTGCGACTTGGCGAGTCGCCGCGAGCCCTGCGGCTCGGCGTATAGTCGACGAAAGTCGCTGTATAGTCGCCATAAGTCGCTGTATAGTCGCGAGTCGCCCTGATTTTTGGAAAACGACTTGGCGATTAGTCGGCGACTATACAGCGACTAGTCGGCGACTCAAAAACCATGTAGTCTAGTGAGTCATACCAAAAAAGGCTTTCGCACCGCTTTATATATAAAG
Source organism: Secale cereale (assembly GCA_902687465.1). Classification (NCBI taxonomy): domain Eukaryota; kingdom Viridiplantae; phylum Streptophyta; class Magnoliopsida; order Poales; family Poaceae; genus Secale; species Secale cereale. Next base: position 662,020,537 of record LR738711.1, read on the forward strand.
CAACGATCATCCACAACCCGGTACAAAACACATGCCACCACAACATAGGCACACACCCAAGGCAGGATACATAGGCGCTGATCGCCGCAACACCACCCTTAGCACCACAAGAGCAACCAGGGTCCTCAACCGTGAACACGCCACCGCGAAGAGATGAAGCCGCATATGACGACCCGTGGGCTCCAAAGCGGCGCCTTCAGGAAGGTTACGACACCAGAGCGCCGCCACCGCCCTCCCGAGGATCAGAGTTTCCCCTGGAGCAACACGACGGGTAATGAGAGCCGCGACAACGCCTTCAAGAAGGGAACAAGCTTCGCCGCCGCCGGTCCGTCCGAAGATAGATCAGGTTTTCACCCCGGCCAACACACATCGCCACCGAACGTCACACCCCAGCGACCACGCCACCCACATGGCCATGGCCACCGGGCAGCATCGAGCCATGGACTCTGCCCATGAGCACCGCGGTGGTCATCCAAGACCTTGACACCACCTCACCCGAGACCCTCCGTTACCCCAACCAAAGATACGAGCGGAAAGGACCGGCCTTTCGCACTCCTAGGCGACCCCTAGCGCTCGGCCAAAACTGGTCCTGCTGCTGGGCGTGAGACGAGCTCGGTCTTGTTGCTAGGCGCGAGAGGAGCTCGGTCCTGCTGCTGGGCACGAGACGAGCGATGGACCGCAGCCGGGGGAGGGTCAACCCTCCGACGAAGGTAGTGACCGGACTATGAGGAGAGGGATCGAAGGTCGAAACGAGCCACCTACAAACGAGCCGACGCCGGAAAGCCACCCGCCGCGGCAGCCGACCCGTCGTAAACCCGGCCTGGCGAATGGAAGCCACTCAGAGGGCCGAGCCACGTTGCCGCCGCCACCCACAGCCGGAGCAACAGCCATGCCGGGCCGGTGCCCCAACCCGTGCCGCCCGCCGGAAAAACCAGATCCGGCCGGCATGCTCCGCCACCATGCCGCAGCTATCCCTGCCCAGCAGCAAGGGAAGAGCATGCCACGGACCAAGCCGCCCGCAGCCCTCACCGCACGACGGACCGCCGGCGACAGATCCGGCCGGATCTAGCCGTGGCCGTCCCGCGCGCACCACCCGACTTGACCCCCGCAGCCGCTGCACACCAGCGGAGTGGTAGGATGGCTCCATGTCGCCGCCAGTGCCGTCGAGCCCTGCAGAAGGCCGGCGCTCCCATCGGCCTGCTGTCCCGCGCCAGCCAGGGACTCCGAGCGGAGGGAGGGCGCTTCGCGGCGGCAGGGGAGGACGCGGGGGGGGGGGGGGTGGTTTCCCCCGCGCGGGAGCGGCACGGGGACCTAGTGAGTCACACCTAGTGGCTATTCTGTAAGATTTCATACTATGTACATGCACCAGTCACTTCCAGGGAGATACCAATTCCAAAATCGGTATTGCTACCAGAAAATGTGTATTGATACCAACATTGACTAAATTTTATTTGGGGCATGCGTCCCTCATTATTCTTCTTCTAAGACATGGCCTCTACTAATTGTTGTTTAAGGGAAGCTGTACTCCAAAAACTGTACTCATCAGTATCTGCAGTTGCAGTCTGCAGGGGCATTTTGTAAAATACATTTTGAGAACTCGGTTGCCTTTTTGCAGTTTGATGTATATCTATGTAAACTGAAAAATACATTATTTCTCTTGTCCCCACCCTTCTAGTAGTTATTGGAACGGGTGCCTGACTTTTTTTAGACTACGAATGGGCCCTAACTTTGCTGGATGCTACTTGTATTAGAATCTAGTCCCCTAATTTTCAAGGTATTACTGAAAATGCCGCATTTTGTTTTCTGTATGAACACAGACTAGAAGAGACTGTAAGAGAAGGAGAGGCCCTTTTGCTAACAGAGAAGCAGCAAATGGAAGAAGCTAGTGCCGCACTAGCTGAATCTCAGCTACGAGATCAAGCTTGTATGATCAAGATTGAAGAGGCTGAAAAACAAATCACTCTGCTCCAGGAAAATGTTGAAAGGTTTGTCCCAAGTGTACCTTTGAGCAGTGATTCTATCTAGTCATCAGCAATCATCACATTGATACTCTTTAGTTTGTACTCCCTCTGTCCCAAAATAAGTGACTTAACTTTGTACTAACTTTAGTATAAAGTTAGTATAAACTTGAGTCACTTATTTTGGGACGGAGGGAGTACCTCCTATGAGTTCATAGTTATTCTTAAACCATTCTTTTGGTGGGTGCACGGGCAGTTACTGAACATGTTTTCATCCTTCTATACGGTGTGATCTGATAGCTTGCACCCTGTTCTGGAATGCAGATTCGAATATAGCATGTCAGATCTGCAGTCTTCACTGACAATTGAGAAGCAACAACATGAGGCAAGTGTGGTAGAACTAGCTGAAGCACAAGGTAAAATTGAGGAACTTCTGAGAGAAGTTGGGGACGCTAATGAAAAGTCTACTCTGCTTCAGACTACTGTACAAAGGTTTTTTGGTTCCCCTTTACAACCTACTCTACATAGGAATCCTTCTTATCAATCATAATATTATGAATTTGTCAACATATTAAAATAATAGTTTTTGACCGGGATTTTTAAATAATATTCATTTCTCTTTCCATGTATATAGGCTTGAAGAAAGATTAACCGAGAATGATGCTCTATCAACTACAGAAAGACAAGAAAGTGAAGCAACTAAGAAATTACTCAATGAAGTTCAGGGTAAAAATGAGGAATTACTCAAGAAACTTGAAGATACTGGAAAAAATATTGTTCATTATCAAGACACCACCCAAAGGTGTGTTGCTTGATATTTACCGCCTTATTTCGAAACCTGAGGGTTCATTTCTGATTCGTTTTCTAGCATCCAAATCTGAGCTACTAACTTTACACTCTTGTGATCTTGCTGTCGGAGAACTGTGTCTATTATCGCACCATTGTCACAGCTGATTATTTGTTCCATGTTGATTTAGACTTGAGGAAAATCTGGTGGCAGTGGAGATTTCGTTGAAAGCTGAAAGGCAGCAAAATGATGTGATCATGAAACAACTAGCAGATGCCCAGGTAGAAATTGTAGAGCTACAGAGGAACCTTGAAGGTGCTGATAAGAGAAACAGTCTGCTTCAGGATTCTTTACAGAGGTTCCTTTCTTACCTTAAATTTATTACTCAGTGTGGTATCATCTCAAAACAATTAATAATCGTATTTGTCAAGATTGTTCCCATTCTTCTGCGAGACAACACATCTAGTTAGCATGCATCGGCAGGGATAATCGACGTGCACTATTTCCTCCTATCAGTAAGAGTCGGTCTTTTGTTTTAACTAGGGTGAATCCTTCTTCCGAGTTTGACAACATTTTTTCTAGAATAAAAATAACAATACTTTGCTGACTAGTGTCAGGAAAAACATGCAATACATAAAGAATTTATGTAAACATGGTGTAAAAGAAAGGAGAAACAAATGAAGAATATCTAAAGAAGTTGGAAGTTCCTGACATGTCTAAGATACTGTACATGTTACATGCTCGACTAGATGATTATACAAAGTACCAAGTGTGATGGACCTAGCATATCGGTTAGAACTTGTCATTTGTCATGCTTAACTGCTAACATATACTCCCTCCGTCCGGTGAAAAGTGTACGTTTAGATTCAAAATTTGTCCACAAAAGAGTGTACTTCTAACTTCCCAATGCACATTAAAGTACTTCTCTCTCATCACACGGTAATCAAGACCAATAACAATCTACACATGGTCTTCTTAATTTTTACATGCATTTAGCTCATTGGGGGTTGGGTAATTAAATAGGAGAGAGATGATGGCTTGCACCTTTCCAATGCATTTTTTACTTCACTCCATAATTTGTCCTAAAATCTCTAGATGCACACTCTTCACCGGACGGAGGGAGTATTTGAGCAACGGCACCAATATTTCGAGCAGGAGTCCAGTTCTTGCTTTCTCAATTTTCCTGTACACTTGATCAAGTATAAGCTGTGGTCTTAGATATATCATTAGAAAAAGGAAATGTGGTGAAAGTGGGCCATTCCTATTGGAAAAAGATGGTTTGTACAATCAGAGAAGCGCTTTCTTCATCAGATATGATATTGACAGGATAAATACCAACAAACTTCTCTCTTTAACCGCCGGTTATCAAAAAGTGTAGTAGCATTCACTCAAAGCATGACCTGAATCCTGACGCACAAGGGCATCATGCAAGTAGCCAAGTTTTCTTTTCCGTCGAGAAACTGCAATAAACATGGCACCTCGTTTGCTTCATAGAACAAAAAGGTTGTGTACAAATCTGAGAACAGGCTACAGCCAATTGACGAACCATAAAAATATAAGCAAGGTCGATTGGCAGAAGCAGCTGTGGCGTCTTAGCCCCTGCCTTGATTGAGAATTTAGCATTGGCCCTGCCGAAGTCTCTCTGCGGAAAATGTGTGCATCACTCTATTTTTTAAATAACACGCGGACAATTTTTTGCACAATTTTTCATTACTAGGAGAAGAAAATAGTTAGGAGAGTTGGGCAGCTAGTGCGGGGATCAAAGATCAAAACACGACCAAAGATCAAGCAGCACACACAACACAATCAACACCCACTCCAGTTTGCGCAACCATTAAGCCTGCCGCCACCATCTGCTTCGTCCCTGATGTCGTTCTTTACTATCATAATGTCCTTGCTCTCCCCTTGGAAACACCTGGTTACGGTCACACCAAATGGATCAAACATTTAGGGGACCATTGAGTCAAAATCCTTCCTTTTGTGCTTAGGGGGTGCTCTTCTGCATGGCCAGCCGCCATTCTTCCAGGGAGTTTGTCACAGAGGGGATGACAATGACATGCCCTGCACAACAGAGGATAAGATCCCATAGATCGCTGGGCCATGGACATTGAATGAAGAGGTGCTGCGCCTACTCTGGTTCCTGGGAACACAAGTAGTTTTTGTGGCTAGGGTGGCCATGGCGCTCAAGCCTGTCAGTTTCCAGCACCGGTGTTGCAAAGCGAGCCAGAGGAAGAGGCGACAGCTCAGGGGTTCATGAGCCTTCACAGGATTTTGTGGCATGGGAAAATGGCGTGACTAACGAAGAAAGCCCTTACACAGATTTCACCAAGTACTTCCAAGTCTAGGGACCAACTCCATATAACCATGCCCTCTTGGTCGGCTATGAGGTGTTGCCAGCAGCATGGTCCAAAAAGTAAGATACTTGGCTTGGACAGTGGCTATGATGGAGAACTTGACCTTGCCAGGTGCCTGCATCTTCCAGTTTTGCTTCCAGGAATCATACTCGACGGTGCCATAGAAGAGCACCTCGTAGCTGTTGAAGTATATGTGGATTGCCCAACCTTCTCCATCAGTTTGGACTTTTGGTTCTACTGGTTGGTGCATGAAAAAGAGGTCTTGGATTCGAATCTTGCCTTTCACAATTAAAATAAAATAAAAATGCTTGCCCTCTTTCTGTTCATGTATGGCCTTCTCGAGCCACACGTGTGAGGGGGTGTTGAAGTATATGTGGATTGCCCAATCTTCTCCATCAGTTCACACTTTTGTTTCTACTGGTTGGCGCATAGAACTCAGTAGTAGCATCCAGTATCAAAGATTTTTTTGTAACTGGAAGGTAGAAAATCCAAGAAGCTGTTAATGCTAGCTGGCTAGCACTAAAATGATGATTAATTAAGGAAAATAATAATTTATGAGTGCCTGATGATAAGGTGTGCAGGTTAGTTTCTTTCTGTCAAAAGTTATTTTAAGCTTGTCTGATTCTGGCTTGCATTACCAATTATCGTCTTACTCTGAGCTCTATTAGCCTTTCAATATAGGAGAGTTCAGTGTTTTTTTTTCATACACCTAGACTTGATGAAGAATCTACCGCAAGAGATGCTTTATTGGTAGCTGAAAAGCAAGAAAAAGAGGTGACCAAGAAGACACTAACTGAAGCTCTGGATCGAATCGAGGAACTAGTTAAAGAACTTGAGTGTGCTAACAACAGTATGCATCAGCTTCAAGATAGTATACAAAGGTCTGTTTACTCCAAAGCAAGTATCCATGAAACCTCTGAGTGAACCTGTTTCTTACTGTTTTATATCCATGAACGTAGACTTGAACAAAGTGCGTCTGCAAGAGAGGCAGTTTTACTAACAGAGCATCAGGAAAAAGATGCGAAATCTAAAGCACTAGCAGAGGCAGAAGCGAGGATTGATGGTTTGCTGGCGGACATTTCTTCTGCTAATATAAATATTGATCTACTTCAAAAAACTATGAAAAGGTTTGTTTTTTCATGAAGGGAACTTCTTTGTGTAAACTTTACTACTGGAAAATCACTTGCATATCATCCATGCAAACGTCATGCTGCATAGGCTACTCTGGCAGTATTCCATTTCACTTGAGTATTTCACAACCATCCACTTACAATTTCACCAGTGCTTATCTCTTCTCATAAACTTCCTTCCTGCGAGTGTGATAATTAGTCTTCTGAGAGATTGTACCTAAACTTTATAGATGCTTTTTGCTGGCTATCATCCCATTACTGCCCACAGCTCTAGGAATGGAAGGAAATAGTGATAGTTCTTTCCAACATTAGACTAAACATGAAGTACATGCCATGGTTCACTTGTTCTGGGAGCTGGCTGAGAGATAAACTGAACTTACAAAAAAAGAAAGCCAAGGTCACAATATTGTTAAGCATCATGATCTTTCATTTAAGTTGTGCTGCATGTCCTGTAGAATGTGTTTCTTAAAGGCAATATATGGGGGTTATATGCAGCTTGGGGCACAATGTAGTAGATTCTAAGTAATTTGGCATCTGCTTTGATAAGATAGATTCTCCCTCACCGATTTTATGGATCGCACCTGTTATAATTTAAACCTGAACATAGGTTAGAAGAGGGTGCAACAACAACAGATGCTCTTTATTTAGCAGAAAAGCACGCACACGATCAAACCAAGAAAGTGTTCTCAGAAGCTCAAGAAGTAAATCAGGAGCTTCTTAGGAAAGTTGAAGAAGCTGATAAAAACATTGGTCATCTTCTAGAGAATGTGGAAAGGTCTGTTTTTTTGCCCACTTTATTGGTAGGTTAGCATAAGTTGCAGCTAAGTTTGATGATCTGCACTAACTGGTACAATAGAATTCGACTCCTATGGTTTAAGTATTGTGAACTAACACTTATTTCCTTCATTTCAATAAATATAGACTTGAAAAAGATGCAATGACCAGAGAGTCTTTGCTTCTTAAAACAAAGCAAAGTTATGATGACACCATAACTGAGCTATTTGAAGCTCAGGAGAGAAATCAACAGTTAACGAGCAAAATAGAGGACTCGGATAACAAAATCGGTCTACTTGAAGTTTCGGTGAAAAGGTTTAATCTCTTTGCTTTTAAGTATATGTAAGATTGAAACCAACATTAGTTGGTTTGTCAATTCTACTTAACCACTTCTAGAATTGTCTCCTATCACTGTGCATGACTATCTCTCGCATTATGTTAGGTAGTTCTTAGTGTAATTTTTCTCTTCTTTGGACGTAGACTTGAAGAAAGTACATCGGTTGTGGATTCTCAATTGGCAATAGAAAGACATGAAAACAGCAAATTAAGGAGTGAACTATCTGATGCTCTCCTAAGGATCGATGAATTACTAAATGAAGCGCAAGATAACCATGCAAGTCTAGCAGAGCGTGATGATATGATAAAGAGGTCTGCCATTTCTTGTATAGGATTAAATCAGGCTTCTCTTCTGACCCCAGAGCACTAACGTTATATTTTATCTTTGATTGCATAACACAACGATGTGTTCTATCATTACACACGTAGACTTGAAGAAAATGTCAGCACAAAGGAGACTTTGTTGCTAACTGAAAGAGAACAAAATGCTTCAACCTCAAAACTGCTTGCAGAAGAACAGTTGAAAATTGCTGAATTAATAAAGAATATTGAAGAGGCACATAGAAAATCTGACAGCCTTCAGAGTACAATAGAAAGGTCAGGTTCTGTACTTCTTTCAATGTTGTGGTGTGTGTTCACGCGTGTTTTGGTGGCGGGGGTGGGTGGGTCACTACATGCTGGTTGTAACATCCTATATTTTTTCGATTAGAGTTGCAATCATGCACCAACTTTTCTTTGTCAAATTTACATGTTATGTAATATCACAGAAATGTTTTCCCTCTTCACATTGATAGGCTTGAAGAAGATGGCACTGCCAAAGATGTCTTGCTGCTAACAGAAAAGCAAGCACACGAGGCAACTCGGAAAACTCTAGTTGAAGCTCAGGAAAGAAATGAAGAATTGCTCCAGAAAATTCACGATGATGATAAAAATATTCTTCAGCTTCAATTTACTATACAGAGGTACATGATAGTTCCTTAGGGCACTACTTTTTATCATGAAGCCCATGTCCTCTAAAAATACTAGGTATATCAATCTTTTTTTTCATGTACAAACACAGGCTTGAAGAAAACACAGCTACGAAGGAGAATTTGTTGTTGAGAGAAAGAGAACAAAATGATGCAACAACTAAGGCGCAAATTGAGAGCCAAGAAAGAAGTGAAGAGTTACTAAAGAAATTTGTGGATGTTGACAGGAAAATTGATCTTCTTCAAGATAGCATAGAAAGGTACTTCATCATCTTAGCCTTTGATGTATAGCTGTACGTTTAGTACATACTTATTTTTCTGTTTTTGTTATGAGATGTTAATGTTTGATATTCATTTCTTCAACATAATTAGGCTTGGAGAAAGTTCAACAACAAAGGATGCTTTGTTACTATCTGAGAGACAAGAGAAGGATGCAATGAAGAAAGAACTTGCTGAAGCTGGAGAGAGAAATGGAGAGTTATTAATGAAAATTGAAGATACTAACGAAAAAATTGAACACCTTCAGAATACCATAATTAAGTACGTGTCTTCATTAATGCTTCTTGTATGATTTTATTATTCTACACTTAGTCGCCCACATATTTATACACTATTTCAGCCACTTCAATCTTACGATGTCCGAAATTTGATTGGTATACTGTTAAATATTTCCAGTTCTCAGATTTATGACATAGTTTTATGTTTACCAATAAAACAGGCTTGAAGAAGATATAGCAGCAAAAGATGTTTCGTTAGAAGCTGCACGGCAAGAAAATGACTCAATCAGAAAATCTCTTACTGAAGCTCAAGAAAGAAATGAGGAATTACTCAGAAAAATTAGTGATAATGAGTACCGGATCCACTTACTTCAAGACACAGTGCAAAAGTTAGTATACTTATTCTGTATGCAGTGCACTGTCACTGAGTTTCTAACTAGAATAACATCATTACATGATTGCTAGTATTGTATGTTCATAAAAAATCATTGATGTTATCCTTTACAAGTCTAAGTCTTTTCCTGAAACCAGGATTCAAGTAGATGCAATATCAAGATTGTCTTCGTTTGTGATGGAAAAACAAGATAGTGATGTTGCCAAGAGAGCTCTTACTGAAGCTCAGGCAAGAAATGAAGATTTATTGAAGAGAAATGAAGACCTCCTTAACAGGAATGATGATTTGATTAAAAAAATTGAGGAGTCAGGCAAAGTTATAACTCACCTTCAGGAGTCCCTGCAAAGGTGCATATGCATTTTTTTTATGTTTCATTTTTTCAAGAATAGTGGTCAGGTTCTGCTTCCTATTTTGTACCTCAATCAAACAATTCTTTGCGATCTTTCCATAAACAGAATTGAAGGAAAAGCAGCCAACTTAGAGGCTGAGAATCATGTTCTCCGTCAGCAAGCAACTGCTACTCCACCTTCTACTGCCAAATCGCAACCCTCACGTTCAAAGATCACAAGGATTCATGTAATGTACCTTTAGTGGGCCTGACATATATATGATGATTATTCGATCCTCATAACTGATATTGTTAGTACATTTTGCAGAGAAGCCCAGAGAATGGGCATGTTTTGAACGGTGAACTAAGGCAGGCTGAGATGAGGCCATCAGCTGGCATGTCAGAAGCAACACCCCCAGTAGTGAGTTATAGCAACTACGTATCTGCATATAATTTCTACAAAATTGCATTTAATTGAATGTCTAAACAATAATATAGGGCAATGCTCCTGACTCGAGTAATCAAAAAGACTTTGAACACGGAGAAAAACTGCAAAGAGTGCTTAATCATAAACATCAGGTATTCTACAAATTTGACGCTGATTCTTCGTGTTCAATTGAACTTTCAACCTACTTTTGAGATGATCATTTGTTGCTTTTTGGAAGTCTCCGCAGCCCCAGCAGCCCCAAGATGACCAGCAGTGGTTACTTACTTGCATTCCACAATATCTCGGATTTTCTGGGAGCAAGCCTGTTGCCACTCTTCTTATATACCAGTGTCTTCTTCACTGGAGATCATTTGAAGCCATGAAGACTGGTGTATTTGACAGAATTCTGCAGGCTATAAACTCTGCAATAGAGGTTCCTCACACTTCTTTGGATTCGAATAGCATCTTTCCTCATTTAAATGCACCATCGATGACATGGAGTACAACTTCTGCTTGTTGCAACAAGCTAGGAGAGAATGTCATTTATTGGATGCCCTATTGCAGCAGAATTGGAATTAATCTCATTTATCCAATTTTCTGTTGTGCAACATCTAACATGTACATAAAATAATAATTGGCAAGATTAGGATCCATGTTCTCTCAGAGTGCCTTGAATAATTGATATAACATGAAAATATGGAAATTAACTACAGTAAAAAAACTTTTCAAATTGCTTGCAAAACTACACTTCATGCAATTGGTGTAGAGTTTGGCTACTTGTCCTGATGTCGGCTTTCCCTCTCTTGAAGGCTGAACATGATGTGAGAACATTGGCATATTGGTTGTCCAACTTATCTGCATTAACAGTTCTCCTTCAACGATCATTCAAAACTACCAGGACCGCACTCTCAACCCCGCAAAGGCGAAGATTTTCGTCTGAGAGGATATTTCATACAAGTCAAACGTCAAATGCTGGGCTTGCTTATCTCGGCGGGCAATCAGTTGTTGGAGCTACCGGATTACCCCAAGTTGAAGCAAAATATCCAGCTTTGCTCTTTAAACAGCAGCTTGTGGATCTAATTGAGAAGGTTTATGGTATGATAAGTGACAGCGTGAAGAAGGAACTAAACCCTTTACTTGAATTGTGCATCCAGGTGCTGTTACATGCTCTCATTTTTTGGAAGAAAATTAAAGAAGCTTCGTCCTTTTCTATTTAAAGATGGTTAACTGTTGAATCTCTTCAGGATCCACGAACTTCTCACTCAAATCTGGCAAAAAGCAATACAAATGGCTTGGGACAACAGAACCAATTAGCACATTGGTTAAGCATCGTGAAAGTCCTCGCCAACTATTTGGATGTATTAAAGGCGAACCATGTAGGTGCAAAATGATCATGGACCCATGGTATCCTTTCATAAAATTGTCTAAATGCATTTTGTCTTATCTGGTTGAATTTGCAGGTCCCATCAATTTTGGTGCATAAATTGTTCGTACAGATATTTTCACTGATTGATGTTCAGCTATTTAACAGGTTAACACTTTGTCCTAGACTCATGTATTCACATATGTATAAGCTTCTCTTAAGATCTTCCCCTTGGAAACAGGCTCCTTTTGCGGCGTGAGTGCTGTTCATTTAGCAACGGGGAATATGTCAAAGCTGGACTAGCTGAGCTAAAACACTGGTCTGATAATGCTACTCGAGAGGTATTCACTTCCCTGTTTTCAAATGGATTTTCCAAAGCTATTGGCTTATCTGTTGTATTTGACGCAGTTTGCAGGTTCGGCCTGGGAGGCATTGAAGCATATCAGACAGGCTGTTGATTTCTTGGTGCGCGTTCTTTTTTACTTACTGAATATTAATTCCTCAATAGTGTTTTATTCACAAATACATTTTATTCCTACTCTTCTGTTTTGCCAGGTGATTTCTCTAAAACCAATGAGAACACTAAGAGAGATACGTGCTGATGTGTGCCAAGTAAGTATTTGATTTGACTGACATTCTTTTCTCTTAATAAGAAAGGAAGATTCTTCCACTGCCAGTCCTTACCCCTATAAGTTGTACTTCTAATATTTGTATGAATTCTTGCAGGCCCTCACCATACAGCAGCTAGAGCGCATAGTTGGTATGTACTTGGATGATGTCAATGGTACAAACACTATTTCAGCAGAGGTGAGATGATGTGCCCTCGGATGCGATCATACCATCACTTAAGCCCCAAATCTAATCAGAATCTGAAGTTAATCATGCGACTCTGAACTTGAGTGCACTTGGGGCGAGAGTAATATCATTACCTCCTAGGATGTCCTTATGTAGCAACCTCATCCAGCTCCACTTAAAAAATACACAATTTGGTCTTTTCTACAATATTGATTTGTTTCTCATTTACAAATGAACTGTTAAATGATATGTGATTTCTGCTTATCTATTTGTAGTTTGCTTCAAGCTTGAAAGCTGCAGCGCGTGAGGAAGCAAATACTGTCACAACTTTCTCTATACTGCTAGATGATGATTCTAGGTTTGTTACATTTGACAAAAAATAGCATCTTTCAGCTTAAGGCCTCCTAATGTTTATGGCTCATCGTTTCACCGTTTCATTCCTCAAATGCAGTATACCTTTTTCACTTGATGATATTACAAAGACAATGCCAATCATTGAGATGGCTGATGATGACTTGCTACCGTTTGTCCATGAAAACCCAGGCTTTGCGTTTTTATTGCAAAGAGGGGAATAGTTATTTTTCTCACCCTGGAGCCTTCGGCAGCTGTGGATAAATCAGGAGTTCCTGTTTGTAGGTTGTACAGTATGCGTGATTCTTTTTATACCAGATAGCAAGCCATTGAGGAGTAGTTCCTAGGAGAGCTTAGATATCTGATTTCGATTGATTGGTTCGTTGATTGTAAATTTGTGTCCAGTTTTTCATGCCATGCTTTCTTTTCGATTATGTTGGGCTTGTATACCAAGGGGACAAGGGAAAAAGTCCCTGTATAAGCTTAGTATAATACAAAGTTTTGCTGTAATTAGTGAAGCTGTACGTGTGTTGTAAATTGTTACAGAAAATGAATATCATTGTTCTGCTGGTATAGAATAATGGCATTGTGGTTGGCTTGTTCGTCCCTTCAATTCTAATTCTTTATTATTTGTTCAGCTACTTTCCTCTGTGCTAGACTTACACTTGAAGATTTATTATGGGTTGTTAATCTAAACGAGTAGATGAGGATCATTTATCACCACAGAGAAAGATGCACCTACTAATACCATTGTGTTTTGAGTATTCTATATCGAAAATCAGTTTCTGAGCCCGGGCTTAGATGATCCTGATATCATCACCTTCTGTTCACATAGGGATGTGCGCTCCAAGCTGTATTTTTTCACTGTATTCCTCTAGAAATAGGATCGACTGAGGACGCATTGATTGTCACGGACCAGAATCAGTGCGCACGGCTCAGCCTATTTCCTGAGCCCACCCAAGCCGTCTCACACCGACAGCTGCACAAAACCACTTGCCACCCCATATCATAAATGCATCTAGTAGCCACGCCCCTTTCCACCCAACACACCCAGCTGCTCAAATTTTCCCCATCCCCGTATTTGCTTGTCAGCTGGTCACTAGGTATGTTCTGTATACCACAAGGCACACAACTAATCACCTCATCCGTGCCACCATCGTTTATGCAGATGTACCGATTCCTCGTAACAAAACTCTAAATTCATATATTGCAGCATCCTTCTCCAAAGGATAAGGCGAGTCGGTCACGACCCCCTTCTTTATGAATTCTTAGTCTCAGATATGTTGTCAATTCTCTTTTCGTTCAATTCTATAATACCCTAAACACTTATTGTCCCGAACCAGGCATATGCATTTCCTCCCAAAACATTTTTATTCCTTTTGCTTATGCCTCAACTGCAAATGCTCGAGCCCGCTTCAGTCATAGAACCAAAAAAACTTTTTTGCATGCACGAATATACAATCCAGAAATGGTTTGCGAACACCCAACAACCTTTCTGGCCTTTTGTTGTTCGCTGATGAGAAAGAAGGGGGGAAAGAAAAACCTCAAGTGTGCATGGACAGATTTAGGGAGGCTCTGGACTTTTGTGGTTTGGAGGACTTGGGTTTCGAGGGCGACAAGTTCACCTGGCGGAACAACAATCACCGCTGGGAAGATTACATCCAACAGAGGTTGGATAGAGCGGTGGCGAATAAGGACTGGAGGAATCATTTTGAGAAGTTCAGGGTGATCAATGGGGACCAACGGCACTCGGACCATAGACCGGTAATCATTACAACCGAGGCGGAGGAAAGGGGAGGGATTTTGAGTGCGGGAGGCGGCGAGGAGACGAAGGGCAGGAACCACAAGTTTAAGTTTGAGGCACAATGGTTGGAAGAGGAGGGGTGCGATCAGATGATCAAGGAGGCATGGAGAGAAGCTATGGATAATGGGGCACAATGTGTCAAAGATGGGCTTAAGGAGGTGGCTGGTATACTCCATCGGTGGAGTGGAAACACACTTGGCTGTTTGGAAAAAAGACTAAAGAAAGCAAAGAAAGAAGTGGAGAGATGGAGGCGCATGCCAGTGAGTAAGGAGAAGGTGGCAGGTGAGGAAGTTGCACGATACAGGGTGGAGAGGCTGGAGGAGCAGAGGAACATTTACTGGAAACAGCGTGCACACACAAACTGGTTACGTAAGGGGGATCGCAACACCTCTTTCTTCCATGCGCAAGTCAAGGAGCGAAGGAGAATTAACAGAATTGGGAAATTAAGAAGAGATGATGGGAGCTGGGCAGTGAAGGAAGATGAGAAGAAGGAGCTTATCACTAACTATTTTTCTAAGCTTTTCAGGTTAGATGGTGCTACAAATCATGATGAAGTGCTCCAAACTATTGAGAGCAGGGTCACGAGGGAGATGAATGATGCCTTGATGGCAAATTTCGGCCTGGATGAGGTCAAGGCTGCACTTAAGGACATTGGGGATCTAAAAGCCCCGGGTGAGAATGGCATGCCGGCCCTGTTTTACAAGCATTACTGGGAGGATGTGGGCGACAAAATAACCAACGAAGTCTTGGCCTTTCTGAATGGGGGCCCTATGCCGGCTGATTGGAACAACACCTCCATCACTTTGATTCCAAAGGTGAAGAACCCTGACTGCATCCAAAATTTGAGACCGATCAGCCTCTGCAATGTGGTGTACAAGATTATCTCCAAGATCCTATCAAAGAGACTCAAAGGTATCCTCCCGGAGATCATTTCCCCAGCTCAAAGTGCCTTTGTGCCTGGTAGGCTTCTGACTGATAATGTGTTGCTTGCATATGAGACAATTCATTACATGCGCAACAAAAGGCGGGGCAATGAGGCGTATGCAGCAGTGAAACTGGACATGAGTAAGGCGTATGACCGCGTGGAGTGGCATTTCTTGGAGGCAATGATGCTTAAGTTGGGATTTCAAAGGAGGTTTGTGGGGCTGATCATGAAGTGTGTTAGGAAGGTCAAGTACAGAATCAAGATCAATGGGGATATGTCTGATGAGGTGATCCCTCTGAGAGGGCTTCGACAAGGAGACCCGTTGTCCCCTTACCTCTTCTTGTTGTGCGCCGAGGCCTTCTCAAGCCTATTGCAGAAAGCTGAAAATGAGAACAAAATTGAGGGAGTTCGGGTGTGTCCTAATGCCCCAAGCATTTCTCACCTTCTGTTCGCAGACGACTCCCTCATCCTCTTCAAGGCAAACAAGGAGAGTGCCGAGCATATCCAACACATTCTGCGGGTGTATGAAGCTAGCTCAGGGCAGACCATCAACAAGGACAAATCTGCCGCTTTCTTTAGTTCCAATGTGAGGGCAAAGGACAAAGAGGATGTGATGAGAATCTTGGGAATCTCAAAGGAAGCGCTCAATGAGAGATACCTGGGCATGCCAATCCATGTGGGGAAGTCCAGAACAAAAACTTTCAAACATTTGATTGATAGAGTTCTACAACGAATCAGTGGATGGCAAGAAAAGCTCTTGTCACGGGCAGGGAAGGAGCTCCTAATTAAGGCTGTGGCTCAAGCCATTCCACTGTTCACTATGTCCTGTTTTGACCTTACAAAGACCATTTGCGATCAGATTAGCACCGATGTCTGTAAATTCTGGTGGAGCCAGCAAGATAAAACAAATAAGATGCATTGGCTCAGCTGGGAGAAGCTGACGAAACCCAAGGCGGAAGGCGGTTTGGGCTTTCGGGAAATCTATAGCTTCAATATGGCCATGCTCGCGCGACAAGGGTGGAGAATGCTGCAACACACTGAGTCCCTCTGTGCACAGGTGTTGGGTGCCAAATATTTCCCTGATGGCAACATCCTCAATGCGGTGGAAACAAGCAATATGTCATACACTTGGCGGAGTATTTTGAAAGGGATCGAAACTCTGAAGAAAGGCCTGATTCGGCGGGTTGGAGATGGCAATGCAATCAGCATATGAAAGGACCCTTGGATCCCAAGGGGAATGACGAGGCGGCCCTCGACCCCAAGAGGATCAACTTTGCTATCCAAAGTCTGCGAGCTCATCGACCCAACAACTGGGTCCTGGGATGAGGAACTTGTCAGAACATCTTTTAACGAGGACGACTCCACGTGGATTTTGGCCATTCCTACAAACTGTGAGAATGGGGACCTGTCGGCGTGGCATTTTGATAGCAAAGGAAAATTCTCAGTCAAGTCTGCCTATTGGGTTCATGTGAATGATAGGAACTTGGAGGGGCGAAGGGGTGTGGCTTCTGTGGCGGATGAGTCAAACAAAATTTCCCCTTGGAAGAAAATCTGGAAGATGACTATCCCGGGCAAGATTAAGCACTTTATGTGGAGGCTGGCTCATAATTCGATGGTTGTGTGCGTAAATCTCTGCCGAAGAGGGATGGATGTTTCCTTGCGCTGCCCCGTTTGTCAAGCTCAAGGCGAGGATGGAGGCCATCTTCTGTTCAAATGTAAACTTGCAAGGGACCTCTGGAGACTGTGTGGGATGGAAGAGGAGAGAATCTTGCTTATGAACCAGGCAGCCTTGCAAATGATGGAACAACTAACATCTTTCAAGGCAGAGACACAAGCCATGATTGCGACCCTCATGTGGAACTGGTGGTGTGAGCGCAATAATCGCAGAGAAGGGGAGAAGGGGCGGCAGATTGAGGAACTGGCTTGGGTTACCCAACATCAAGTTAGAGAGTTCTGCAATCTTCAGGTTGATGCCCCGATTTTAGTCCTGGCCCGAGCAAGTTATTGGAAGCCCCCGCCTGAGGAGTGGATCAAAATCAACATTGATGGCTCTTTCAAGCCTGAAGAGAGGAAAGGAGGATGGGGGGCAGTCTTCAGAGACCATATGGGGAAGTGGTGGCGTGTGCGTCTGGTTATTGTCCAAATCTCCAAAATGCTATGCATGCGGAGGCACTTGCAGCGGTTGCTGGGCTTCAGCTAGCGTCTGAGATGGGAATGGGACGAGTGTATCTGGAGACGGATGCCCTTTTGCTGAAGGAGGCCCTTGATGATGGCGGGACTGACTTCTCTTGCATTGGCGTGGTGGTTGATCAGCTGAAGGATTTCATTCGCTGTAACTTTATAGAGTGTAGATCCGTTTACTGTCCTAGAATCTGTAATCAGGTTGCTCATGCTCTAGCAGCAAGAGGTGTACTGATGGCTGGAGAGCCTGCCGGTGTTACTGACGGACTCGATCCGTATGTATCCGGTTTGGTGGCGAGCGATTTGGCTTCGCTCACTGTTTAATGCAATGCATTGAATTTTAAAAAAAAACTTTCTGGCCGAGACTCTGTGCCACCAAGCTAAACGTAACTAAATTCATGCACGCACAAGCACTATCCAATTTTGCCACAAATAATTCAGTTCGTCCAACACGGTGACACAACACTTTCCAAGCAAATAGTTCAGTCATTACATTGTCCTACCTCGACGCAGGTCACCCAGTTCCACATACTTAAATACAGGTCCACATAATTAAACACAAGCATGTCCATAGGTCCCCAAACTTACAATCTGCTCCATAGTTTGTTCGCGTCGCTACATGGCTTCCCTACTTAAACCTCCACATCTAACGACAAAGAGGACGCACAGCCAAAACATCTCGACGGGCTGCACGCAGACTGCAAGTACTTCTCATTCGTCATCAGTCAACGATCTCCTGATACAGGAAGTCCGGGAGTTCTCCTTTGTTACCCTTCGTGCCCACTATCTCAGTATGCAATATTCTTTTGTAGATGCTCAATCTGGCCCTATGGCAAACAGACATTGTTTGTGAAAGAGTTAGCTTTTTTTTTCATTTTGACAGTCTTACCATGTTCAAAGTAACTTGCGAATCGAGTAGTAGCCTCATTTCTTTTACCTGAGTATATAAGAGTCCTTCGCAGGTACAGACCCGTGAAATTCAGGACATACTACACGGCATATATACCACTGTCTTCCCTGCAATCAAAAACACAGCAGTCAATAGGGGTTTTAAAGTGCATAAACTGTGGTAAGGCCACACAATCTGCCAACAAGGTATCTTTTGCGGTGTCTCACACACCTGCTACATGGCTCGTGCTGCGCCACCAGCGGGTACACAAAATACCACCCAGCTGTCTCTACCAATCCAGCACCATAAAAGTCATTGAACATGGTGCAGAACCTTTGCTGAAACTTCCTTGCCAAGGGCTCGTGCTTGATCTTCATCGCATCTGACGGATCCGTCTCAGTTGGATCAAGCACCATCACAACTTTCATATCCTTGTCCAGGATGTACACTGACCTGCAATCCATGTAATTAACCGGAAACATGAACTGAAAGTTGTCCGCCAAGAACCAGAATAAGTAAGCCAGGTAGCAAACAACTGATTGCGAAGTGTTAGGTATTGTTCTGAAGACATTTCACGTACCTTTTTAAGCTAGTCAATTCTGTGGCCCATCTTTTTACAGTCCATCATCAGGTAGATGTACTCCCCAGTCTTTTGCTTCATCATCCTTACAAAGCTCCACCGCCCTTGCATGCCCAAAACATGCCTGAATGGCAACACAAACTGTTTACAAAGCTAGCGGTTTAAAACTTTCTTGCGGATCCGAGGTCACTAATCTGTCAACTGCATCCAGTTCCTCTCAGCCAGTGAAAACCATCACCGAATACCTCGCAGTCGGAATCAACATTCCCACCGATCGCCGCCGACGGGTTTTGGTGGTGGGGGGCGTCTGCCGATGTGTGGGGGTGGTGGTAGGCGGCCAGGGCATGAGTGTGGGAGGGGCGAGGAGAGGGGTCACTGCCAGACAGACGGCTCAGCTTTCCATGGATCAGAAAAAACACTAACGTCCTGGGCCACGGCCCGGCCTACACCCACGCCCCCGTTATCGCAGTACGTGCAGGGCCCACGTACGTCACACTGTGTCGTACGGTATTCCAACTTCCCAGCATTTTTCAAAAATCGCATCTGACGCGGCTGACCGATTTTCCCGCATCCCGAGCTCGGAACGGAAGGCGAAGATATCAGGAGCAGCTGGGCTCGGGCACCAAAACGCCTTGTGCATTCTATATCTTCTACTTACTCCGTCCCAGAGTATTCTATATCTTTTACTTGCTCCATCCCATAATATAAGAACGTTTATGCAAGCCTTGTATTTGGACAGAGGGAGTATATCTAAATAGTTAGCCCCTAGCCTAAAAATAAATAAATAGTTAGCCCTCACTATTAGATTTTTCTACACATATGTGCTTTCATATTACCTTAATTACCCATGGCTATCCAATCAAAATTGTATGACATCAGCAGGTCATGTATGTATTTAAAAGTTACATATTTTGCATTAATCTATGGTGCCAACAATGCCATATTATCAAGTCATGCATGTTACTTCTTTTGTTCAGAATTAAGTGTCGCTCAAGCCAACCAGCAGAACAATGAAATATGCCTAGATATATCTATTTGAGCGATAGTTAGTTTTGGACAGAGGGAGTATATTTTTGCATTAATCTATCCATGCAAACGGTGCCGCCTCATCAACAACAACTTACCAATATGACAATTAACAAGTAGTGGTGACAAACTTTTTTTTTTGGTAAAAACAAGTGAACATGTGATCTAGTTTCGAAGTCTTCGTGAGACAAGCTCAATAGTGAAGACAAATGGCTAATCGGATTAACCATTTTTGAGATAAATCATTTAAAAAAAATTACATTTTAGAATTGAGCCGACAATAGGTGATACACATTATATGATGCGTTACAACAAGGTAGCAAGCTAAGCAAGGCAATAAATAAACAAGCAATAACAACATGTAAAGTTAGAGTAAAGAGACAACCCAAAGTGATAGAGACGAATATGTAATGTGAAGTTCACACTCTTTGGAGTGCTAATATATGTTGAACAAATGTGGAACAACTAATGCTCCCATGACAACAGATGCCTCACCTTCCCTGAGAACATTGAACAACAAACTCCCAAATTCCCTCTCAATATGGGTAACTCTTTGGGAGAGCTGCAAACCCTCAAAAATGAGCCCGGGGCACATACACACAACTTGGAAGCTCTCGAAATAACACCCCATCTAGTGAATCGATTAACTTTAGTTTTGCTTTGGTGAAGTAGTAGATAGAGGACTCCTCTTGTAGATTAGTAAAGCTGGAAACAATGGGAATAGGTAGTATCATGCATGTCAATTAGGCATTTTTGTTGAGGTGGCACACAATTAAATGAGAAAAGAGAAAATTGAGTATCATAATATGATACCATACCATATAAATGGTGTACTAATGAAAGCGCGGGTTTACTCCCAGAGGGGGGGGGGGTTGAATGGGAGATTTTTAGAAGTTTATCAAACTCTGATGAATTTGAAGAAGATCAGAATGAAGAAATAGAAACACGAGGGAACTAAATCATCACAGTAACATAAAACATGGATACAAGATACATACATGTGAAGAACATGTAATCATACAAGCATAAAAGCATGAGAAAGATGAACTGAAAAAATGGAAAACAACATGATGAAAGTATTCAATAATGGAAATACGTAAGGTAAAGGGTGAGGAATTTGAAACCAGGTAGGCTCGGTGAAGACACAATGATTTGGTAGACCAGTTCCAGTTGTTGTATCGACTGTACGTCTGGTTGAGACGGCTGAGACGAACTCAGAGGACACTTAGTCCTCACTGTATTCCTCTTGAGCCAAGGTCACTTAGACCTCTATAGGATCAAAAGTATGTCTAGAGGGGGCAGGGGTGATTAGACTACTAGACCAAATAAAAACTTATCCTTTCCCAATTTTAGTTGTGGGCAAGTTTTAGCAATTCTACCAAATCAAATACACCCTACACATGCAAGTCTAAAAGTTGTGCAACGGAAAGTAAAGACTTTGCATATGAACATAAATGAGGGATTGGAGATTTCAAACGCAATGAAGACACAATGATTTTTGGCATGGTTTTGATAGGTGGTGCTATCATACATCCACGTTGATGGAGATTTCAACCCACGAAGGGTGACAGTTGTGCGAGTCCACAAAGGGCTCCACCGGCGAAGGGTCCACTAAGAACCAACCTTGTATATTCCACCATGGTGATTGTGCTTCAAATGACAGTCTCCTCAACACTCAATCTCTCTCTCTCATAGATTTGGCTTGGGTAGGAGAAGGATTGGAGTGGAAAGCAACTTGAAAAGGCTAGAAATCAAGGTTCAATTGGTAGGATTGGAATCACTTGGTCTCAACACACGAGTAGGTGGTTCTCTCTCAGAAAATGAATGGTGGAAGTTGTGTTTCACTCTGATGGCTCTCTTAGAGAGTAAGTGGGGATGGAGGGGTATAAATAGCCTTCACCCAAAATCCAACCGTTACACATTTTTAACCCAGATCGGTGAGACCGATTAGTGTAAAAAATATGAACGTTCGGCTTTTTGGTGGGACCGAAGTGCAATGGCTAGGGCAAAACTTTGTTTCGGAATTTCCGATTGTTTCAACTCGGTGATTCCGAAGTTCAACAATGTCAGTCCAAAAACTTGGCAAGGCTACCTCGATGGGGCCGAGATCCATTTTTGGTCAAACCATATTGCTAGGGTTTTGGATGTGGCAAAGTGTGGGTTCATCTCGGTGAGTCCGGAGTGGATGATATCGGTGGGACCGAGCACTACTACAGGATGCTGCTAACGCGACACTATGATCAGTGACCCTTTGACGAAACTATGTGATATATTAATCGCAAACGGTGATGTAAAAAACCCGTCAAAAAAGATGCAAAACATTTGGGATGGCGGAGACATCGAACACGGTTCAGATTTTAATTGCGTGTGCGATGCGGGGCATACGATTGATCAATACGAACTATTTGCGATGATACTGAACAACAGAAACAGGCAGCCATATCAAGGTGTGTGCGATATACGACATACAGTTTGCTCCGATGAACCGTTTGTGATGATCGAGTTGAACACAAATGATTCGGCATAATAAGGTGTGTGTGATACCCGACAAATAGGTCGGTAATCAAAATTGTGTGCGATCATTATAGACAGGCCATACAATCTTTTTTTATGAATTGTGTGCTCGTCAGGGCACACAATTCAAGAAACCAACCTGTGGGCGATAATGTGGAAGATCTCTGTCGAATACGTATTACTAACCGTCCACGATGAGATTGACAGGATAAACAGAGATAACGAATTAATATGAGCGAACGGAAGTAGTCTGCTTAATTTAGTCCTTCTTCTTCTTGTTGTTGTTGTTGGATGGCCCCACAACATTGTCTTGGCGAGAACGCTTCTTGCCGCTGAACGTTGGCTTTTATCGCCGCCTCCGTCATCATCATCGTTGATGTCGTCATTGTCCTCCTCCTCGTTCGACCATTCCTCATCATCATCATCGTCGTCCTCTTCTTCGTCCTCCGACGGCTGCTCTTCCATCTGGTTGTCGTCTGACGACTTCGATGGCGATGTCCCTTCCATGATCCAGATATAATCGAGGTCTGGTCTCGACGCTGGACCCATGGAAGACGAGCGGGACGATGATTCCTATGTTGACCTATCATCGGGTGCCAGACTGCTAGTCGAACTGTCGTCCTCGCTGTCACTCGACATGGCTGCGGTCGTATAAAACCGCGAGAAAGCGAGATTGTAGAGTGTGTGCAAGTGTGTAGCGCGGCCTGCCGGGGACGATGAAGATGGTGGTCACTTAAGCGGGGTATGCAGAGAAGAGGAATGCCAACTGAAGCGGGGGTTGACGTATTATCTAACCGCTGATATAATCAACCGTAATTATTTGTACCAAATCGCTCCAAATTCCCGGGGTTGCGCAGTTCTCAATGTGATAATTAATTACGCACACACGTTGGAGCGTCCAAATATGAAACAAGCATTTTTTGTAGTACTTCTACTCCCTCCGTACCGGCGACCTAGGTGGGGAAAACGAGAGAACTTGATGATTATTTGGTAAGCAATACCATTGCGTGCAGAGAACTGACCATTGCATGCATGTTAAGTAGTCTAAAGTCATTGAATGCATACTAGCCGCATGACTCCTATTGGTTGATTTCCTTTTTCAGGACGAAAACAAGGAACGAGTTTTGGAATTATGCATCAGTACCGGTACGAACGGAGTAGGACAGTTGGCAAGCAATACATTGAGCTCTTGTTATTGATGAAGCCAATAATAATCAAACTACAATGGAAAAGAAAAAAGACAAATGAAAATATCTGCATGAATCTTTGCGTAACATCAATGGCATATGACCTAGATGTGCATTACTTAGAGCACATCTAGATGTTCCTTAGCAATACCGTCAAACAAAATCCCTAATCATCAATGCAAACAGCACATAGAACATGGCTAATGCAACAACCACAACTACACATGCTAGTTCATTCTTGTCTCTTGCTTTCATCTGTTGCCTGTGATTGATTCTTTATTGCTTCATCGTACTGATTGTACATTCCAGATCAGCCAGTTTCTTATTCAGCTTTACGTTATCTTCTGCAACCTTGGTGATAACACTCCGAGCCCTGCCATGCCATTCTTCATCCAGCCAGTTAACAGAGGCACAAGCCTCATATCCCTGCCAATGTTAAATAGTAATCAGGAAGAGCGGTGACATTAACTCAAGTAAAATGATGAACTTAGCACTAACCTCTAAGGGGCAACTGAGAAACCGCCTACCAATGTCGAATCCCTTCGTGCATGCACATTGAGCGGGTGTGTGCTCGTGCACACAACTTAGCTTTTGGTACTTCTCGGTGGTGCAAAACTCGGAGTCGAACTCGTGTTGCGGGAGTCTGGAGTAATGCTCCGGATTCGGCGACATATCACTTTCCTGGGGAGGGGGTCATTCAGGATGGATTCAGCAAGGAGCTACTTTGGACATGCTAGAAAAGATCGGGATAGAATGGAACCTGACATGACGATTCAGATCCATAGTACACCTGGCTTCTGATGACCTTAGGAAAGTGCTCGGCCGTGACCGCTGTCGTGGCGGCTCTACCGAGAGCGGCGATACGAGCAGGAGTAGTCGCACCAAAACCATCAACACCACTCGTCCGCATTCCCCCAATGCCAGTGCCACGTGAGGGAATTTGTAGGTTATCTAGGGATTTGGGGGAAATGGGGAAACAGCGGGGATAAGCTAACGGCCGGAAACTACTTATGGGAACTATATGTTGTAGACGGCACACTGTTTATACATGTCGTTTGTGTTAGGTATTACAACTTCACACACGATTTTCGCATCAAGCCGTCTGAGAAGACAACGTACGTGAGACACGGTTGCCGTGACATAACCGTATGTGATGTACTACCCTATGCATATAATTGAGTTACAATAATACCATGTAAACAACCACTTTGCGGATATCCATCAAAAAATAAAACAACCGCTCTGCAGATAGAGATGGCAGCAGCGGCGACCTAGGCAGCGGCTACCAGATAAGAGATCAATCCTCGGTCGGTGGGCGGTGGCTGCGTCATAGGAGGTCAATCCTTGGTCTGTGGTGGGTGATAGGAGGAGCTCAACCATTGAGGTAGGCGGCGGCGTGATTGGAGCACATCCATCGCGGTCGATGGCGGGATAGTGGAGGTCGAACTTCAGGTGGTAGCCGCACTAAGCTTTGCTCCTCGACCCTGCTGTCTCGATGTGCCGCCGCATCGCGCTTCTCTGTCTTCTGGGTGGAGGTCGCCGCGCGACTAATTAATTAAGATATTCTTTTCGTGAGTGGCTTAATTAAGGTATTCAATTCCTAAGGGTAGTGCTATAATACTCTGCGTGTAAATTGACTGACCATTAATTTTTGTCATTGCACATCTGGATAACAATATGGAACACCCTTAGTAATTATGAAAATAAAAATTTGTGAGTTATGCACGCATCTTTGGGCATCAGCTAATCCGTGTATTAATGTTGTCATTTTGTTTTTAATTACCCTCCGTGTGGTGCAGATGGAACGATAATGCATGATGAATCGGAGAAGCTCATATTTTATAAGTGGCATGGCAGAGTTCAGGAATTTGGTTGAAAGTACAGAGAAGAGAATTGGTGATGAGGATTACAGCTTGTGTCCATGTACTGATTGTGCCAATACAGAGTCACGTAAAGTTGCAGGTGTCGAGTGGCACTTACTCTCTCGGGGATTCATGGATGGATATACACGTTGGACCAGACACGGTGAAGAGCAGGTCATGGATGAACATACCCATGGTTGCGAGATGCCAAACCCCGGTCAGTGTCACAGGGATGTTGAATCTAACATCGGGGCGGAGGCGTCAAGCTACCAATGGAACACCGGAAAGCCGAAACGCCCACTGGAAAACCAAGATGACGAAGCAGACGACGACGATCTTGATATGCCAGATTGCTACTATGATTGTAGATTTCAAGGGCCCAAAAAAGGATATGATTGGGTACAAGGATCTGCCAACCATTAATGCACACTTCAAGAAAGAATTGTATCCAGGTTGCAAAAAGAAATATCCCAAGTTGAGTACCACCCCAGTGCTTCTCAGATTTAAAGCAGCAAATGGTCTATCAAACAAGGGCTTCATAGAGTTGTTAGGTATTTTCAAACAAATTCTTCCGAAAGATAATGTGCTCCCCAGAAGCACGAACGAAGCGAAGAAAACTGTTTTCCCATTGGAACTTGAAGTACAGAAGATACACGCTTGTGAGAATGATTGTATATTGTACCGTGGTGAGTACAAATATTTGCGTGCATGTCCAACATGCATGCATGCACGATACAAGCACAGGAGAGCAAAGGACAAGTACAAATTGGACAGCGAGATCAAGACAGGAATCCCGTTCAAGGTTGTTTGGTACTTGTCTTTAATTCCAAGGTTGAGGCGTTTGTTTGCAAACCCTAGAGAGGCAAAGAGGTTGCGATGGCATCATGATGATCGAACTGCGGATAAATATATGAGGCACCCGAAAGATGGGGCTCACTAGGAATTAATCGACAACAAGTTTGAATACTTTGCCAGGGATCCTAGAAGTATAAGGCCCGGGGAGTGTACCGACGGGATGAATCCTTTTGGCGATATGAGCACCAACCACAGCACATGGCCCGAAGCAACCTGGAAACAACATCGACATTTACTTTCAGCTACTAGTAGAAGAACTGCTGACAGTGTGGGTAGATGCGCTTGCTGTAAAATGTTATGATGCTTACAAAAAGGAGATTTTCGATCTTCATGCTGCTGCACACCATTCAAGATATGTCGGCATTAGGCAACACATCTGGGATAAAAACAAAGGGGGATGTAGGGTGTGTCACATGCATGGATTGGACAGCTAGCATATTTCTTCCCAACTTGCGCAAAACCGTCTATTTGTGTCATCGTAGGTTCTTACGGAGAAATCACCCACACCGAAAGATGAAAGCCGAATTTGATGGTATGGCAGAGGTAGATGTGGGTCCAAGACCCTATGCTGGGTAGGTGGTCCACAATATGGCTAAGCAAATTAATGTTGTGCTTGGCAAGAAGCACACTTTGACGGTGAAACAAACGCCCAAGGGTCAAGTGTTTAAGAAGAAATCAGTGTTCTAGAAATTACCTTACTGGGAGATTCTATGTGTACATCACTGCATCGATGGCATGCATGTAGAGAAGAACGTATGTGTAAGCATCCTTGGTATTCTTCTCAAGATTAAAGGTAAAACAAAGGATGGTGACGGTGCACGGCTCGATATGCTTGCTGATCAATCAAATCGCAAGAGTGAAGAAGAAGATGATAAGAAATTCATCCACGCTCACCAGAGTTACAATTTCAGTACAAAAGAAGCAACAAAGTTCTTCACCTATTTGTTGTCAGTTAAGACACCCTCGTCCTACTCCTCAAACATCAGAAGTCTCGTGGATGTGAGATCAGGTAAAATGAAGTTGGGACACATGAAGTCACATGATTGCCACGTAATGTTGACACAAATCCTCCCGGTGGCCATCAGGAATCTGATGGACAAAGATATAAGAAACACACTCATTGAGATCTATGATTTCTTCAACCAACTATGGCAGAAAGTTGTAGACCCCGAAGAGTTGGATCATATGCAAGAGAATATTGCAAGAATATTGTCCAAGCTAGAGATGTTTTTCCCACCATCATTCTTTGATGTCATGGTCCATCTCACCGTGCACCTTGTCGATGAGATAACGTATTGTGGTCCTGTGTTTCTTCGCAACATGTATCCCTTCGAGCAGTTCATGGGAATACCGAAGCACTATTGTCGAAACCGAAACCATCCAGAGGCAAGCATCCCACAAGGTTACCATGGAGGAGGTGGTTGAGTTTTACACCGAATACATGAAACAAAGACCTATACATTTGCCCCTCTCCCGCCACGAGGGAAGGTTGAAAGGTAAGCCGGTCGTTGCTGGCACGCAAAAGGCTGCACCTAGAGAATTGGTAGAGAAAGCCCATTTGATGGTACTGCTTCACAGCCCAGTTCTCAACGTTTATGCCGAAGAACACTTGGCGGAGATACGTCAAAGCTTCTTACCAATGGTGTATTCATTAGATGCGGAGATGAAGGACCACACAAAGAACTACGCCGAATGGCTGAAGAATCGTTTGGCACAAGGATCCATTGATGACATTGCTACGTGGTTGGCACAAAATCCATCACCTATGGTGTTGACGTACCAAGCATATGACATAAATGGCTACACGCTCTACACTGAGGAACATGATGAGAAGATCTCATATCAGAACAACTTTGTTCGAATAGAATGCATGACTATAAATGAAGCTGACAAAATGGCATACTATGGAACCATCAAAGAGATTTGGGAGCTTAACTGTGTGAAAGTTAAGGTGACATTATTCAGGTGCACATGGATACCTCTTAGTCAGGTAAAGGTTGATGATTATAGGAAGACCTGTGTTAACAGGACAATGATGGCATATCACACGGACCCGTTCATTCTTGCCAGCAATGCTACCCAGATTTTCTATGTGGAAGACCCCTTGCATAAGAACTGCCATGTAGTGATGCATGGAAAGAGGAGGGTACTGGGTGTCGAGAATGTTGCTGATGAGGACGAGTATGATGAATTTGCTGAGTTGCCAGCCAAGGGATCACACACCCCTCTAACAGAGAAGCGTAAAACCATCAGAAAACCCAAGTTCATTTGGGGTCAACATAATGATCCCAGTTCCCCCATGTACATGGGAATTAAGACGTAAGACTAGTTTTTATGCCAACCCTACAACTTAATTCGTTCAATTTAGAACTGTCGCATGTACTGAATTTGTGAGTTATGCCCGGTTTTCTGTTGATGTAAGAACCGTTAATATGTTAACCTTGATATGTTGTAAGCTCAGGCAATGAATATGAACTTATTATTATTATTATTATTATTATTATTATTATTATTATTATTATTATTATTATTATTATTATTATTATTATTATTATTATACCATAGAGGTAGCACACTCAATTGATCTCACTCCGGTATGTATGAACAGAAGATATGCAAACTGGCTTGCGAATAGCACACGGTTCACTCACGAAAGCCATGTGCCGACACTACTACAGGATGCTGCTAACGCGACACTACGTTCAGAGACCCTTCAAAGAAATTGTGTGCGATGCAATAATCGCAAACGGTGGTGTAAAATAACCGTAAAAAAAGATGCAAAACATTTACGATGACGGATGCATCAAACACAGTTCAAATGTTAGTTGCGTGTGCGATGCATGGCATACGGTTCAGTTCAATTAACTGTTTGCGATGAGGAGGAACAAAAGAAATGGGCAGACAGATGAAGGTGTGTGTGTGCGATATACGACATACGGTTGACTCAGATAAACTGTTTGTGATTAGGCAACACAAAAGAAACGGTCATCCATATCAAGGTGTGTGCGATATACGGCATGCAGTTCACTCGGATGAACTATTTGCGTTGAGACAAGAGAACATAAATGGTTCAATACAACAAGATGTGTGTGATACGCGGCAAACAAGTCTGTAAATAGAAATGTGTGCGAAGACCGATAATAACACTGACATGTCAGGACCCCGATCCTAAGTCACACTGATCTAGCTTGTAACACGTCATATCACTTTGCGGCCTCACGCACGGTATCCCCACGGGTGCCACCTTACCTGGCCCGGGACCGTTTGAGCATTTTGGCACACATATATGACAGTGTCGCTAGCATCCATATGACAGAGAACCCGGGCCGGCATGGCTAGTTATAAACCAAAAGTGGCACTAAATTATAGAGACAGGCATCCATGACCCAACAACGAACGTGTCGGTCATCAACGTATGAACCCAAGTCGTAGCATGCTACATGGACTTAAAGGAACAACGCGTGACATTTCCCCTAAGGGACAGACACATGAACGAAGAAGGACACATGCCGACCAGCCTACGTGTTCCGAGCAGTAGCAAGCTACCAAGGCTCAGTGGAAGCACTAGGAGGCATTTCCCTGTAAGATAGGCTACCAAAGGTAAACAACTCGGTGTCGGATCCGACACATACCAAGCATTTCAATCATACACACAATATGCTCAATATGTGCAAATACAACATTGCATCACAACAGAACTCTATGACTCAAAGTACTTTATTTAAGAGGCTCCGAAGAGCCATACATAACATATCCATATAGGTAGGGGTCACATGACCCAACACTCAAGTCATACAATCATACAAGCACAAGCGGAAGCTAACATGTCTGAGTACAGACAACTTGGAAATAAAACAGGCTTGGTGTAGCCTGACTATCTACAAGGCCCTTCACAAGCTCAGGATCTCCATCTGTGTAGCAAGCTACTCGTCGACGTCAACGTCTATGTAAAACCCATCAGAAGGGGCAGGGTTCTCCTCTACAACAGTTATTAAGCAAACATGAGTACAGAGGTACTCAGCAAGTCTTACAACAGAACCTATCATACATGCATCATTATCAACAAGGGTAGTGGAGTTCATAGCAGCAAACCAGCTTTGACTCTTGGCTAACCTATACTACGACTCTCAGCAGATTGCAAGATAAGACTACGTACACGAGTCCTCTACGGAAGGCCATCCACGGCATTCACACTTGTCTTGAGGCTTTTAGTAGTATCCATCAACTTGTCTATGAACTGTATAAGTAACCAAGTGGTCCGTACCGCGAACAACGGCTATTCGAATAGATTGGTAACCCTGCAGGGGTGTACTTCTTCACACAAGCTTCCACCACTTATCGCCGTTTACTTGACATGTACTCGGCAACCTTCAAGCGGAAGCCCAGCGAGGGTGTCGGCCACGACCTGACTAACTACACAAGTCCCTAGTCCAGGTTTATCGCCTATTTGGGGTCCATCCGTGGGGAGATCCGGCCGGGGTGTCGCTCACGGCCCCAAACGATGTGTACAGGGTTCCCGAGTCACCAAACGGGCGACCGGTACACCGTGCCACGTACCTGCCGCATCACAGCCCACCCTGAGGGTCAGCGCTGTGCACGACCACCAGTAAACTACAAACACCAGAAACTAGTTGCAACTCCTGGACAGAGGACAAGGGCAGTTAATAAGTCGAGAGGGCTTGGAGCGCCCGGAGCCCAATGCCTGGTAGTAGCTGTAACTTGAATCACACATACAGATCTCGGGTCCTATGGATGGTTCCAATGAAACAACCCACCACGTACTCCTACATGGCCTTTCATCGATACCTTTACCAAACATGTTCCACACTTCCCTCTCTTTATCGAGTATGATTATTTCACTCTGATCCATCACCCAGATGGACCAGACCTGACACAACTCTAAGCATAGCAGGCAACATAAACAAATAGCATGGTGGAACACACATCACATGTCTCAATCAACTCCTACACATGCTAGTGGGTTTCAACTATTTACTGTGGCAATGACAGGTCATGCAAAGGAATAGGGTTCAACTACCGCAGCAAGTAGAAGTTCACATGCTGTTGCCTTAATGCAGTAAAAGAGAGCAGGAGCAAGAAGATAGGTTTGTATCAGAATGATCAATGGGTTGCTTGCCTGACAGAGTGGTTGTCGGGTACCGCTCTTCAGTTGGATACGCAGAAGTATCCTCGGGAGCAGGACCTACCACGGAGAACACCGACGATACAATCAATATACAAACAAATGCAACAATATGATGCATGCTCATGACATGGCAAGATGAATGTGTTTTGGGCTAATGCATCTATAAACAGAAAGGTTTGAGCTCATTTGAATCAAAGATTCAAATGTATACCCAAACTATTATTTATTAAAGTGCATTATCATGTTTTAATGTGAATAGCAAGGTTAACTTGCTTAAACATGCATGAAACCAGTACCATTGGAAAGATTGATTTTTTCTGATCAATTTTCATATATAAATCTTTTCCATCTGAGCTACTATTGAATTTATATGATTTTTTTGAAGTTTAGAGCATTTTCTGGAATTTCCTGAATTGTTTTAAATCAATTAATCCCAGAAAAGCATTTACTGCATCAGCATGACATCATGCTGACGTCAGCAAGTCAACATGGCGGTCCAAGTCAAACCTGACCAGTGGGACCCACTGGTCAGTGTCACAGTTAGTTAACTAACTAATTAGGATTAGTTTAGGCACTAACCTAGGTTTGACTAACAGGCAGGGTCCACATGTTAGTGACCCAGGGGAGTCAAACCCCTGGTCAAACTGGGTTGACTCATCGGCGGCGAGGCCAGACGCGGCGGTGGGGTGCGGACTTCGTGCTCCGGCGACCAAATCGACGGCGGAGCACGTCTACGTGCTGCTGGTGAGGTGCCGCAACGAGTGGTGGTGGTGGTTGGCCTCAGGGTCGCCGGAAACGACGCTGGCGACGAGTCCAGCGGCTACCGGAGTTCGGGCGAGGACGAACTCGTCGGTGCGGTGCTCTTGGAGGCGCGTGGATTGGTCCTACAGCATCTACGCGAGACGGTGAAGCTAGTGGGCACGATGGTCGGACCGTTAGGTGGCCGGAGGCACGTCGGCGACGAGCTCCACAGCGACGCGTGTAGGTGAGCTTCGTGCAGTCGGTACAGGGCTCGAGGAAAAAATGAGAGGATGGGGAGGTAGCTGGGCTCACGGCGGTTGCAGCAAGCGTCGAAGCGGGCTCGGGGAAGGTCGGAGCTGAGCGGGCGGCGATGGCGATCTCAGCGGCCGGAGTTGGGGAAGACGGGGTCGGGGGCGACTCCAGAGCGGGCGAGCGCTCGGGGCTCGGCCTGCTCGACGTAATCGACGACGGCAGAGCGAACGGACACGGTGACGCGGCACAGGGACGACGACGGACGAGGTTATCACGACGGCGCGGGCGCGGCAGCGTCGGCCATGGTGCGGGGGGAGCGAGGGAGAGGAGCTAGGGAGGAGGAGGCGTGTCTGCGAGCTCGGGGGAGAGGTGGGTGATCGATCCAGGCCAACAGAATGGCGAGGGGAGGAGGCAGGGCGGCGGGCAGCTGCGTGGTGCGCGCTGGTGCCGGCGTCGAGCACCTGCCTGCCTGCCTGGCCGAGCCAAGCAGCTCACTGGAGCGGTGGCTGGGCTGGGCCGGCAGGTGGGCCTGCTAGGTGGCGCCAGGTAAGTCCTTCTCTCTCCTCTCTTTTCTATTTATTTCTGTTTGTTTTCTTTTGCAACTTTGTTGAATTAATAAAAATGCTAGAACATTTTTATAAATCATGAAACTAGTCATGCCCACTGTATATAATATGAACAACATGGAACATTTTAGTTTATGATTATTTGGGCACCTAAATTATTTTATAGCATTTAAATGCCCAAATGCAATTACAATATGAATTAATCCAGAGACCTTTGGATGTCCTAGAAAATTGTGCACCATTTTTGGCAGAGGTTTAAGACCAAGGCAAAGATGATGAACATTTTTGAAGGGCATTTTGGGTACATTGGAAAAGATTTTATTAAACCCTAGTTGTTAGAAGAGGGGTGCTGGGGTTTCTGTCATTCCCATTTCAATTTTCTGTAGAAAGTAAACATCATGCACACTCTAGCTAGTCCTAAAGCAAGCACTGACTAGGGATGCGACATGACAATTGCTTCTAATAAGACGCATGTGATATGCTCTGTCTACACAACATCTATTGGCCATTGGGCAACGGGCGGTCATCCGAGTACGCCATAAGGATGCGAAGAGGGCATCCTATATCAGTAAGGACTAGTTGTTCCACCAATAGCTAATCTAAGAGAACTCTCAAGTTAACTGTGCTCAAGCTGGAGCAGCCATGAGATGGGTGACCGGATGGGAAGTTGTCTTGATGTTAATACCACTGATGGGATGTATCTTAAAGGTCCATTAAGGATATTTATGACACATCCCATCAGTGGAATTAACCTCAAGGTTCTTGTTTTGTTTTTGTTTTTGTTTTTAACACATGTTAAAGAAGGTCTACTGCATTACTTTTTGAGAATGTGCGATACGTGGCATACAGTTGATCCATCCGACCTGTTTGTGATGGAATAAGCCGCGTGTGTTGTGGGCAAACACTTGCCAGTATACAACTATTTATGATTGATGAATTCATCACCGATGGCTTCCGTAGTGTGGTTCGTGTTCATCTGATCATCATCTACTTCTTGTGCTAGCTCGATGGTCCTTATATGCTAAGTTTCCATTAATTGATGGCATTTTATGAACACGGCAACGTTTCCCGCCATTTACTCACCTGTTTCCCGCCACCCAGCGATATTGCGCATAAACCTAGGCGGCGCGCAAAGCACGGAGGCAATAAGCGCAGCCTGTAGCACATCCATTTTTCCCCAAGCATGCTAACCCACCACCGCGCCACCTCTTCCATCAACCTCGCCAATAAGGAAAACGAGAAGGTGCCATGGCCTATCAAGGCCGAGGTGCTCCCCGGCAATGCGATGGACGACGCCGTGATGCACGTCATAGCCAGGGTTGAGCAGACCCTTGGCGCATGGCGCTTGAGCGCCGTGGATCAAGATATGCATGTCAGCGCCGAGAAGCTGCAGCTCGCCGCACAACATGATCGATGGCACGCAGCAGAACAAGCTAGGCACGTCCGCACCGATAGGGTGCGGCTCGCCGCACGGCGAGACCATTGGAGCGTCACAGAGCGAGAGGCACGACGCGTCGCACAACAAGAGCGGATCCATCGGTGCTTGCCTACTGTCGACACGGCGTTGCAGCTAGGTACACGTCCCATCAGTACCCCATTCCTGCTAGGAGTGGGCAGAGGCCCTCTGCGCCGTACTTGCACCAACAGCCGACCGTGCCATACTTGCACCAGACGCCCACCGCGCCGTTCGCATGGGTCGCGCAATTCGCCTTGTCCGTGGCCCGCTTGATGCCAACGCGTTGGTCGGTAGGCTCGACCGCCTCCTTGGCCTAGGTGTTCACCTCGGTGCAGTAGAGGAACATGGCCGTCGCATCCTCGAGCTGGTGATCTCCGATGAAATAGCCAACTTGGAGCTCGAGATCGCGCTCCAGATGTACCGCAAGCGTGTCGACCACTTGGACGAATGCCTGCACGAGTTCAGGCAGAGCTAAGATCTACCGTAGGCAAGGGCTGCTGGTTATGGTCTCATGGACGCGTTTTATTTTGTTGAGTCGTTTTGACGTGGATATATATGTATTAACAGCAATCATAGTATTGCTCTGTTAATTGCTCTGTTTCAATGTGTGTACTCCGCTTTCCGTTCTTATATGTTATGTTTCAATGTGTGTATATACGCTTTCCATTATGTATATATGGATGATAACAATTAGATTCAAATTAGTATACAAAAATAGATAGAAAATGGAATTCATAATATATATATATATATATATATATATATATATATATATATATATATATATATATATATATATATATTAATTGTTCATTAGTTCATCACAGTTTATATATAGTATCATCACATATACGTGATGATACTTAACTACTAGG
Organism: Secale cereale; assembly: GCA_902687465.1. NCBI lineage: Eukaryota > Viridiplantae > Streptophyta > Magnoliopsida > Poales > Poaceae > Secale > Secale cereale. The sequence goes on from LR738711.1 coordinate 662,055,858, forward strand.
TAGAATGCATAAAATTGAAAACGAACAATACTAAAACTAATAATCATTCCCGATGCACGGCGTCTTCCCAGCGCGGAGGCAGTATTCCGCCTCCTCCGCCTCGCAGCGCTTGACGTACCAATCTGCCTCTTGCTGGTGAACGAGCGCGGACGATCTTGTCATTTCGTTGGGCGCCCACAAGAGCTCCTCATCGATGGCACACTGGAGCTTATCGGCCCACCTCCATGCAGCGATGAGGCGCCTAGCCCTTTGACCTTCCTCGCGAAGTACCCGTCTTCGTACACCTCCTCCGCACGACGACGCGCCCGCCCCAAAAGCTCCACTTTCTCCTTTTTCCAGGCGGCATCACGGGCTTCACAGACCGCCTGGTACATGGCTTCCTCCTCCGCTATCTCCTTCTTGAACGCCACTTGCCTGGCTTTCTCAGCCGACGACAATGACTTCCATAGACAAAGATTGTATAGGCCCCAAAACCAATCCAAATTTGGGGGTTCGGCGCAATCTTGTCCGACAATGCTTAGGGGTCCACCTAGTCTCTACTCTTAGATTGAGCGTCCTCAGGGGCGGCGACTCCTTGTCGGCGCGTGGGCAGATTGGCAGCGTCATGGCAGAGCTTTGAGAGAGAGAGAGGGGGTGAGCGAGGGGACGATGTAGATGATAATGCAGGCGGGACGACGTGAGCAAGGTAGTATTTATTGGCGGCCGGAATCTAGATCGACGGGAACAATACACACGTCGGTCGCCGGAATATACGAGTACTGCAGTTAGAATTACACATGATTCCCGCATTAGAATCCGTGTGTGAACATAATAGCTGACGGTTTCCAATACTGAACCGTGTCTGGTTAATAAATCCCGCTATTCACCTTCCAAACCCCGGGGCGCGAAATAGAGTGCCAATCGTGTGGGGGGCGGTTGTCTTGTCAGATCTGTACATTTTCTTTTTTGAACACCAGATATTTACATCGTTTGAAGATTTTTTAACTCGCACACAAGTACACAAAAATATGATTTTCCAAACCGCTATGGTTAGCCGTTGCATGTAGATGTTGTTCAAATTTGAATTACGGTCATTAAATGGCTATAAAATCACTTAAATGTCTTTAAAAGGTCAAATGACCCCTAAAAATTTTCAAATTTTCACATGACAGTGGTATTAGTGCACGTTAAACTTATAAAAAAATTGAAGGCCGTAAGGGGAAGCTATCTCCCGTTCGTCATCAAACATGCATTGTTCCCTCTCGGAACTACTAGCCTTCTAGTGTGTTGCTCTGGTTTGTTAGGGGTGTGTGTCCAAACTTTCGTCAAATAGGTCAATTCTTTTACCACATCATCTTGGTTGCATGACATTACATCAAGCAAGGTTTCATGTTTCTAATCATTTTTTAATTTTTTGGAATTTAAATGCCATGTCACTCCATGCATACATATGTGTCCATGCCGTGAGACCAATATGTTTGAACATTCCTTCTAATTTACTGCACGTGGAATTAACTCGCACACAAGTACAGAAATATGATTTTTCAAACTGTTATGGTTAGCCGTTGCATGTAGATGTAGTTCTAATTTGAATTACAGTGATTAAATGGCTAGAAAACCACTTAAATATCTTCAAAAGGTCAAATGATCCCTGAGTTTTTCCAAAATTTCACATGACAGTTGTATTAGTGCACGTTACACGTAGAAAAATTTTGAAGGCCGTAAGAGGAAGCTATCTCCCGTCCGTCATCAAACATGCATTGTTCCCTCTCGGAACCACGAGCCATCTAGTGCGTTGCTCCGATTTGTGAGGGATGTGTGTCCAAACTTCCGTCAAACATGCCAATTTTTTTACCACATCATCTTGGTGGCATGAAATTACATCAAGCAAGGTTTCATGTTTTTCTAATCATTTTTTAATATTTTGGAATTAAAATACCATGGCACTCCATGCATGCATATGTGTCCATGCCATGAGACCAATATGTTTGAAAATTTCTTCTAATTTACTGCACATGAATTAACTCGCACACAAGTACACAAATATGATTTTTCAAACCGTTATGGTTAAACGTTGCATGTAGATGTAGTTCTAATTTGAATTACGGTTATTAAATGGCTAGAAAATCACTTAAATATCTTCAAAAAGTCAAATGATCCCTGAAATTTTCCAAATTTTCACAGGACAGTTGTATTAGTGCACATTACACGTACAAATAAATTGAAAGCCGTAAGAGGAAGCTATCTCCCGTTCGTCATTGAACATGCATTGTTCCCTCTCGGAACCACGAGCCTTCTATTGAGTTGCTCCGGTTTGCGAGGGGTGTGTGTCCAAACTTTCGTCAAACATGCCAAAAATTTTACAACATCATCTTGGTGGCATGAAATTACATCGAGCAAGGTTTCATGTTTTTCTGATCATTTTTTATTTTTTGGAATTTAATTGCCATGGCACTCCATGCATACATATGTGTCCATGCCGTGAGACCAATATGTTTGAAAATTCCTTCTAAATTACTGCACATGGAATTAACTCGCATACAAGTACACAAATATGATTTTTCAAACCGTTATGGTTACCAGTTGCATGTTGTCGGTGTACTAAGGTAGGGGTGCCTCAGTACCCCAACTTGTGCACGGGGAGGAGCAGCTTCCCGCGGCAGGGCCTACCACGCGCTTGCCGGAGACCTTCCTGCTCCATATAAAACCATTCAAAAACAAAGTATACAAGACAGAAGATCAAGACCCCGGCAAGTGGAGCTTGCCGGGAAGGCCGTTCCAGGCTCAAGATTACCTCACTAGCACAAGACCCTGGCAAGAGGAGCTAGCCAGGAAGGCCAGAAGATTACATCACAGAAGACATGCCTCGGCGCAACATGCGCCCCGGCAGGGCCCGGGGAGCGACAAGCTTCAGAGCCCGGCAAGCTTCCGGGCCCGGCAAGGTCAAGACCCCGGCAAGGTGCTTGCCGGGGAGAGTTGCGCTGTGTGCCCGCGCTCCAGCTCATCGAACCACGCGTCGCCCTGGGGCCACTCCAGGGACGCGTGGCGGATGGCTGTGCAGCCTGGGGGACACGGTGGCACTCCACAGTGGTAAAGCCATCACCGTGGCAAACGGAGACGCAAGGGCGGGTGCTTTTGGGGCCGACGGCGACGGGCATTAAATGCTCTTGTCCCCCACTGTCGAAGTAGGTAGCGACCACTGTTCATGCACTGTTGCTCCACTATTCCCGCACTGTTACAACTACCACCACTATTACATTTTTACCCTTTCTCCTACGTTGACACCTGTCGGTGACCCCTCGAGCTATAAAAGGAGGCCCATGCACAACGTAGGGGAGGTTCGGAACCTAGATCACTCATTCGCTCGATGTAGCTAGTTCTTCAAGCTCCCGAGCTCCAACACTCAATACAATCAAGTAGGAGTAGGGTTTTACGCGTCCATCGCGGCCCGAACCTGGGTAAACTGCCCGCGTGCTCTCCACGATCTGCTCTTTGTGCCGCCTCCGCTCCCTTACCGTACGAACAAGGGGCTCCGGTCCCATAGGTGCTCGTGGTGGACAGTTTCCCCCGACACATGTAGATGTAGTTCTAATTTGAATTACGGCCATTTGGTTAGAAAATCACTTACATGTCATCAAAAGGTCAAATGACCCCTGAATTTTTCCAAAATTTGACATGACAGTTGTATTAGTGCACGTTACACGTAGAAAAAAAATTTGAAGGCCGTAAAAGGAAACTATCTCCCGTTCGTCATCAAACATGCATTGTTCCCTCTCCGAACCACGAGACTTCGTTACTCCGGTTTGTGAGGGGCGTGTGTCCAAATTTTCGTCAAACATGCCATTTTTTTACCACATCATTTTGGTCGCATGACATTACATCAAGCAAGGTTTCATGTTTTTCTGATCATTTTTTTAAATTTTTTAAATTTAAATGCCAATGCACTCCATGCATACATATGTGTCCATGCCGTGAGACCAATATGTTTGAACATTCCTTCTAATTTACTGCACATGGAATTAACTCGCACACAAGTATATACAAATATGATTTTTGAAACCGTTATGGTTAGCAGTTGCATGTAGATGTAGTTCTAATTTGAATTACGGTCATTAAATGGCTAGAAAATCACTTAAATATCTTCAAAAGGTCAAATGATCCCTGAATTTTTCTAAAATTTTCACATGACAGTTGTATTAGTGCACGTTACACATAGAATTTTTTTGAAGGCCGTAAGAGGAAGCTATCTCACGTCCGTCATCAAACATGCATTGTTCCCTCTCGGAAGCACGAGCCATCTAGTGAGTTGCTCCGGTTTGTGAGGGGTGCGTGTCCAAACTTTCGTCAAACACGCCAATTTTTTACCACATCATCTTGGTGGCATGAAATTACATGAAGCAAGGTTTCATGTTTTTCTGATCATTTTTTAATATTTTGGACTTAAAATACCATGACACTCCATGCATGCATATGTGTCCATGCCGTGAGAACAATATGTTTGAAAATTCCTTCTAATTTACTACACATGGAATTAACTCGCACACAAGTACACAAATATGATTTTTCAAACCGTTATGGTTAATCGTTGCATGTAGATGTAGTTCTAATTTTAATTACGGTTATTAAATGGCTAGAAAATCACTTAAATGTCTTCAAAAGGTCAAATGATCCTTGGAATTTTCTAAATTTTCACATGACAGTTGTATTAGTGCACGTTACATGTAGAAAAAATTTGAAGGTCGTAAGAGGAAGCTATCTCCAGTTCGTCATCAAACATGCATTGTCCCCTCTCGGAACCACGAGCCATCTAGTGAGTTGCTCCGGTTTGTGAGGGGTGTGTGTCCAAACTTTCGTCATACATGCCAACTTTTTTACCACATCATCTTGGTGGCATGAAATTATATCAAGCAAGGTTTCATGTTTTTTTGATAATTTTTAAATTTATTGGAATTTAATTGCCATGGCACTCCATGCATACATATGTGTCCATGCCGTGAGACCAATATGTTTGAAAATTCCTTCTAAATTACTACACATGGAATTAACTCGCACACAAGTACACAAATATGATTTTGCAAACCGTTATGGTTAGAAGTTGCATGTAGATGTAGTTCTAATTTGAATTACGACCATTTGGTTAGAAAATCACTTAAATGTCTTCAAAAGGTCAAATGACCCCTGAAATTTTCCAAAATTTGACATGACAGTTGTATTAGTGCACGTTACACGTAGAAATAAATTGAAGTCCGTAAGAGGAAACTATCTCCCGTTCGTCATCAAACATGCATTGTTCCCTCTCGGAACCACGAGCCTTCTAGTGAGTTGCTCCGATTTGTGAGGGGTGTGTGTCCAAAATTTCGTCAAACATGCCAATTTTTTTACCACATCATCTTGATGGCATGAAATTACATCAAGCAAGGTTTCATGTTTTTCTGATCATTTTTTAATTTTTTGGAATTTAAATGCCATGGCACTCTATGCATACATATGTGTCCCTGCCGTGAGACCAATATGTCTGAAAATTCGTTCTAATTTACTACACATGGAATTAACTCGCACATAAGTACACAAATATGATTTTTCAAACCGTTATTGTTAGTCGTTGCATGGAGATGTAGTTCTAATTTGAATTATGGTAATTAAATGGCTAGAAAATCACTTAAATGTCTTCAAAAGGTTAAATGACCCATGAAATTTTTGAAAATTTGACATGACAGTTGTGTTACTGCACGTTACACGTAGATAATTTTTGAAGGCCGTAAGAGGAATCTATCTCCCGTTCGTCATCAAACATGCATTGTTCCCTCTCGGAACCATGAGCCTTCTTGTGAATTGCTCCGGTTTGTGACTAGGGATGGCAATGGGGGCAATCCCCTATGGGGATACCTACAACATCCCCATCCCCATCTATTCCCTATCATCCCATCCCCATCCTTGTTTACATGACTGGGGATGAAATTTCCCCATACCCATGCCCCACTAGGGAACGGGGCCCCATTAGGGTCCCCATCCTCATAAACAAACACTCATATACATAATATGACACCCTATAATCAACATACATAAATGGTGTTGTCCTTGTCCTGCTAATGCATATCTAGGTCATACTAACTTCTTGGTCATGGTGGCAGCTGAGATGAGGATGTGAGATAGGTTTAATGTTATTTTCTAGAGCTTTTTTTGTTTTCGCAAGTTTGTTTGTGAATATTTTGAGGTTGACCGCAGTGTCACAGTTACTAACCGGGTCCCTGATGGGTATTGGGTCTGGGGAATTGGATATCGTCCCCATCCCCATTGTACCCTATGGGGAATAAATTAGTTTGGTAAATATCCCCATGGGGATGTTTTTTGCCCATCCCCACCCCCTAATAGAAGAAATCCCCATGGGTTTGGCGGGTATGGGGCCCCGTTGCCACCCCTATTTGTGAGGGGTGTGTGTCTGAACTTTCGTCAAACATGCCAATTTTTTACCACATCATCTTGGTGGCATGAAATTACATCAACCAAGGTTTCATGTGTTTCTGATCTTTTTTTAATTTTATGGTATTTAAATGCCATGGCACTCCATGCTTAATTGTGTCATAACCGTTAGACCAATATGTTTGAAAATTCCTTCCAATTTACTGCACATGGAATTAAATCGCACACAAGTACACAAAATATGACTTTTCAAACCGTTATGGTTAGCCGTTGCATGTACATGTAGTTGAAATTTCAATTATGGTCATTGAATGGCTAGAAAATCACTTAAATGTCTTAAAAGGTCAAATGACCCCTGAATTTTTCCAAAATTTGACATGACAGTTGTAAGTACCACAAATTTTCTCGTACATTTAAAACACCATTCGTTGCCACTTCACTCCAAATTCGTCATTCACAGCTAATAAAAAATATGCACAACATCACACACGGTTGTTTTGTAGGAACCGTTTGCGATGAAAATTTCCGGGTCTATTTAAGTCTTCCTCCTTAAGCTTCGCTGGCTCATCTGCTCCAGTGCCGGCAACCCCCGAATCCACAAATCCTGATCCCCATTCCCGCACCCTTTCTTGCAAAGATGACGCCATGGAAACCCTTCATGAATGCCCGTACGATGGCCGCCCCCCGAGCACCGCCGCCTGTGCAGAGAGCGCGTCCGCCTACGCCGAGAGTGCCGTTGCATCCGCATTGAGCGCGGCCGCTCCTGCCGAGAGGGCATCCGCGCCAGCCGACATGGCAGCTGCAGCAGCCGAGACAGCTGTAGCTGCTGCTGCGATAGCGGTTGCAAACGCTGAGGGCGCTCAGGCTGCCATCCGTGCCACCGATGTCGCCCTGGCACGGGTCGAGATGATCCACGCCAAGATATTCCAGGCCACCTTGGAATCCAACATGCAATTTGGTCTTTTGTAAGAGCAATGTTTGGGTCAAGTGGCTTTGTTTAATTTCTAAAATTGCTCGATCCAGTAAGTGTGGTCTGTCTGCTGTATGCTCTTTTGTGTGCCCAAATTAGCAAGCGATGTTAAATTATGCAATGACATACCCGGGGAAATTTTCACCAAAATTTGAATTATCAAGCTCATCCCATGCGCGTAAAGCACAAGAATCATTTGCGATGCACACAATCGTTCAAAGTGAATAGTCTTCGGTGGCACCCCGCGCAAAGTTTCCCTCCACATTTTGAAATTTTTGGCCTACCACCGAAATATCTACCCCCTCCTTCCCCACCCCCTTTTCCCCCGACCACAATTCACATTTCCCCTGGTTGCTGCTTCCTTCCTTCCTTTCTAAGCTATAGCCGCTTCCTCGCTTGCTTCCTCATTCTCGCCGTCCCGCATCCTACCACCGGGGTTGCCATGGTCTTCTTCAAAGACCTCTCAAGCGGTTCCTCCTCCTCCTCCGACTCCTTCAGCACCCGGGTATGCCTCTCTTCTCTCTCTCGGGCTATGACTTGGAATGAAGGATTTTACCCGGCGGTCGATTTGAGTCATTTCTTCCTCTTGTAGCTCCCTAGGACCATCAGTTGCAACGAATGGAGCGGGGTGGCTGAAGATCTATCTGCTCGTTGTCACCATCAATCTCCATGCGTGAAGCTAGATGCGTTTGAATCTATGGACAGTGGGAGGAAGTTTCTGGCATGTGTAGTGAAGGCTAGACCCTCTTTTGTTGTTATAAATCATTTGTTAGATGTGATTCAGACACTGTCACGGTCCCAACCCATTCATACGACACCTTCAACCAAACGCATCCTAAGACAGTGTCATAGTTTGTACCTAGTATCTAAAATTGTTGCCATATCATCAGCGGTGCCATTAGAAAATTATTTGGCACCGCTTCAGTAGTTTGTGCAGCCAACTTTAGTCCACACATCCGAGCAGCTAAGCAATAAAATACTAAATCTTTATGGCACGAAGGAACTGTGCATCGGAGCAACTAGGTGCTCCGGAGTCTGGGTCCCTGATTTTTTTCTTCTGCTGCATCGGCTTGCCAGTGCAGGGCACCGATGCGAGATGTAGCAACATTTGTCTTTACACCAGTTTTGGCATACATAGTGGATGACCTTAGTTCTATTAGTTTTATGTTACTAAATTTGTGCAAGTACACACCTGTTAGTATCAATTTACTGTCATCCAAATACCGTCGCTATGCTATTGCAGTTATATTTACCTTCCTCATAAAATTTTCAATTTGTTATTCATTGTACATGAGTAAGAACTTGTAGCATTGTTGTAGTTAATTATAGCTTCTGATGTTTCAGAATTTGCTTGTTGTCTCAGTAGCAATTAATTCATTTGCACATTGATCTATTTGAGAAGATATGTCATAATTAACATGTTTCTTCAGTTTTTCAAAATAAGCATGTTGGGGAACGTAGTATTTTCAAAATTTTCCTACGATCACACAAGATCTATCTACTAGATGCATAGCAATGAGGGGGAGAGTGTGTCTACGTACCCTCGTAGACCGGGAGCAGAAGCGTCTAGTGACACGGTTGATGTAGTCGAACTTCTTCGCGATCCAACCGGTCAAGTATCGAACGTACGGCACCTCCGTGTTCAGCACATGTTCAGCTTGATGATGTCCCACGAGCTCTTGATCCAGTTGAGCTTCACGGGAGAGTTTTGTCAGCACGACGGCATGGTGACGGATATGATGTATCTACCGGCGCAGGGCTTCGCCTAAGCACTGCAACAGTATAATCGAGGTGTGTTTCTGTGGAGGGGAGCACCGCACACGGGTGGGAGAGATCAACTGATCAACTTGTGCGTTCTAGGGTGCCCCCCTGCCCCCGTATATAAAGGAGCAAGGGGAGGGGCCGGACAGCCCTTCTATGGCGCGCCAGGGAGGTAATCCTACTAGGAATAGGATTGCAATCCTATTCCTAGTAGGAGTCCACCAAGAAGGAAGAGAGGGAAAGGAAGGAGAGGGAGAGGTGGCGCCCCCCAATCCTAGTCCAACTAGGATTCCCTGGTGGGGCGCCGGCCAGCCTCTATGGGCTGCCTCTCTTCTTTCCTCAAGGCCCACTATAGACCATCCCCCCTCGTGGGGGGTTCCGGTAACCCCCTCCGGCAATCCGGTTAAATCCAAAACTTTTCCGGAACACTTCCGGTGTCCGAATATAGTCGTCCAATATATCCATCTTTATGTCTCGGACATTCCGAGACTCCTCGTCATGTCCGTGATCTCATCCGGGACTCTGAACTTCCTTCGGTACATCAAAACTCATAAACTCATAATACCGATCATCATCAAACGTTAAGCGTGCGGACCCTACGGGTTCGAGAACTATGTAGACATGACCGAGACTCATTTTCGGTCAATAACCAATAGCGGAACCTGGATGCTCATATTGGTTCCTACATATTCTACGAAGATCTTTATCGGTCAAACCGCATAACAACATACGTTGTTCCTTTTGTCATCGGTATGTTACTTGCCCGAGATTCGATCGTCGGTATCTCTATACCTAGTTCAATCTCGTTACCGGCAAGACTCTTTACTCGTTCTGTAATACATCATCTCGTGACTAACTCATTAGTCATTTGCTTGCAAGGCTTATTATGATGTGCATTACCGAGAGGGCCCAGAGATACCTCTCTGACACTCGGAGTGACAAATCCTAGTCTTGATCTATGCCAACACCACGAATACTTTCGGAGACACCTGTAGAGCATCTTTATGATCACCCAGTTATGTTGTGACGTTTGATAGCACACAAGGTGTTCCTACGGTATTCGGGAGTTGCATAATCTCATAGTCATAGGAACATGTATAAGTCATGAAGAAAGCAATAACAGTAAAACTAAACGATCATAATGCTAAGCTAACGGATGGGTCTAGTCCATCACATCATTCTCCTAATGATGTGATCCCGTTGATCAAATGACAACTCATGTCTATGGCTAGGAAACATAACCATCTTTGACCAATGAGCTAGTCTAGTAGAGGCATACTAGGGACATACTGTTTTGTCTATGTATTCACACATGTATCAAGTTTCCGGTTAATACAATTCTAGCATGAATAAAAGACATTTATCATGATATAAGGAAATACAAATAACATCTTTATTATTGCCTCTAGGGCATATTTCATTCAGTCTCCCACTTGAACTAGAGTCAATAATCTAGATTACAAAGTAATGATCTTCACACCCATGGAGTCCTCGTGCCGATCATGTTTTGCCCGTGGAAGAGGCTTAGTCAACGGGTTTGCAACATTCAGATCCGTATGTATCTTGCAAATGTCTATGTCTCCCTCCTTGACTAGATCGCGGATGGAATTGAAGCGTCTTTTGATGTGCTTTGTTCTCTTGTGAAACCTGGATTCCTTCGCCAAGGCTATTGCTCCAGTGTTGTCACAAAAGATTTTCATTGGACCCGATGCACTAGGTATTACACCTAGATCGGATATGAACTCTTTCATCCAGACTCCTTCATTTGCTGCTTCTGAAGCAGCTATGTATTCCGCTTCACACGTAGATCCCGCCACGACGTTCTGCTTGGAACTGCACCAACTGACAGCTCCACCGTTCAATAAAAATACATATCCGGTTTGTGACTTAGAGTCATCCGGATCAGTGTCAAAGCTAGAATCGACGTAACCGTTTATGATGAGCTCTTTGTCACCTCCATATTCGAGAAACATATCCTTTGTCATTTTCAGGTATTTCAGGATGTTCTTGACCGCTGTCCAGTGATCCACTCCTGGATTACTTTGGTACCTCCCTGCTAGACTTATAGCAAGGCACACATCAGGTCTGGTACACAGCATTGCATACATGATAGATCCTATGGCTGAGGCATGGGGAATGACTTTCATTTTCTCTCTATCTTCTTCAGTGGTCGAGCATTGAGTCTTACTCAACTTCATACCTTGTAACACAGGCAAGAAACCTTTCTTTGACTGATCCATTTTGAACTTCTTCAAAACTTTATCAAGGTATGTGCTTTGTGAAAGTTCAATTATGCGTCTTGATCTATCTCTATAGATCTTGATGCCTAATATATAAGAAGCTTCACCGAGGTATTTCATTGAAAAACTCTTATTCAAGTATCCTTTTATGCTATCCAGAAATTCTATATCATTTCCAATCAACAATATGTCATCCACATATAATATTAGAAATGCTACAGAGCTCCCACTCACTTTCTTGTAAATACAGGCTTCTCCAAAAGTCTGTATAAAACCATATGCCTTGATTACCTCATCAAAGCGTATATTCCAACTCCGAGATGCTTGCACCAGTCCATAGATGAATCGCTGGAGCTTGCATACTTTGTTAGCACCTTTTGGATCGACAAAACCTTCTGGTTGCATCATATACAACTCTTTTTTGAGATATCCATTTAGGAATGTAGTTTTGACATCCATTTGCCAGATTTCATAATCATAAAATGCGGCAATTGCTAACATGATTCGGACAGACTTAAGCATCGCTACAGGTGAAAAAGTCTCATCGTAGTCAACTCCTTGAACTTGTCGAAACCCTTTCGCAACAAGTCGAGCTTTGTAAACAGTAACATTACCGTCTGCGTCGGTCTTCCTCTTGAAGATCCATTTATTTTTCGATGGCTTGCCGATCATCGGGCAAGTCAACCAAAGTCCACACTTTGTTCTCATACATGGATCCCATCTCAGATTTCATGGCCTCGAGCCATTCAGCGGAATCTGGGCTCATCATCCTTCCTCATAGTTCGTAGGTTTATCATGGTCTAGTAACATGACTTCCAGAACTGGGTTGCCGTACCACTCTGGTGCGGAACGTACTCTGGTTGATCTACGACGTTCAGCAGAAACTTGATCTGAAGTTTCATGATCATCATCATTAGCTTCCTCACTAATTGGTGTAGGAATCACTGGAACAATTTTCTGTGATGTACTACTTTCCAATTCAGGAGAAGGTACAATTACCTTATCAAGTTCTACTTTCCTCCCACTCACTTCTTTCGAGAGAAACTCCTTCTTTAGAAAGGATCCATTCTTAGCAATGAATATCTTGCCTTCGGATCTGTGATAGAAGGTGTACCCAACCGTCTCTTTTGGGTATCCTATGAAGACACATTTCTCCGACTTGGGTTCGGGCTTATCAGGTTGAAGCTTTTTCACATAAGCATCGCAGCCCCAAACTTTAAGAAACGACAACTTTGGTTTCTTGCCAAACCATACTTCATAAGGTGTCGTCTCAACGGATTTAGATGGTGCACTATTTAATGTGAATGCAGCTGTCTCTAAAGCATAACCCCAAAACGATAGTGGTAAATTGGTAAGAGACATCATAGATCGCACCATATCCAATAAAGTACGGTTACGACATTCGGACACACCATTGCGCTGTGGTGTTCCGGGTGGCGTGAGTTGTGAAACTATTCCACATTGTTTCAAATGAAGACCAAACTCGTAACTCAAATATTCTCCTCCACGATCAGATCGTATAAACTTTATTTTCTTGTTACGATGATTCTCTACTTCACTCTGAAATTCTTTGAACTTTTCAAATGTTTCACACTTGTGCTTCATTAAGTAGATATACCCATATCTGCTTAAATCATCAGTGAAGGTCAGAAAATAACGATACCCGCCGCGAGCTTCAACAATCATTGGCCCACATACATCAGTATGTATGATTTCCAACAAATCTATTGCTCGCTCCATAGTTCCGGAGAACGGAGTTTTAGTCATCTTGCCAATGAGGCATGGTTCGCAAGCACCAAGTGATTCATAATCAAGTGATTCCAAAAGTCCATCACTATGGAGTTTCTTCATGCGCTTTACACCAATATGACCTAAACAGCAGTGCCACAAATAAGTTGCACTATCATTATTAACTTTGCATCTTTTGGCTTCAATATTATGAATATGTGTATCACTACAATCGAGATCCAATAAGAATAGACCACTCTTCAAGGGTGCATGACCATAAAAGATATTATTCATAAAAATAGAACAACCATTATTCTCCGATTTAAATGAATAACCGTCTCGCAACAAACAAGATCCAGATATAATGTTCATGCTCAACGCTGGCACCAAATAACAATTATTTAGGTCTAAAACTAATCCCGAAGGTAGATGTAGAGGTAGCGTGCCGACGGCGATCACATCGACTTTGGAACCATTTCCCACGCGCATCGTCACCTCGTCCTTAGCCAATCTTCGTTTAATCCGTAGTCCCTGTTTCGAGTTACAAATATTAGCAACTGAACCGGTATCAAATACCCAGGTACTACTACGAGCATTAGTAAGGTACACATCAATAACATGTATATCACATATACCTTTTTTCACCTTGCCATCCTTCTTATCCGCCAAATACTTGGGGCAGTTCCGCTTCCAGTGTCCAGTCCCTTTGCAGTAGAAGCACTCAGTTTCAGGTTTGGCTCGAGACTTGGGTTTCTTCGCGGAAGTAGCAACTGTCTTGCTATTCTTCTTGAAGTTCCCTTCTTTCCCTTGCCCTTTTTCTTGAAACTAGTGGTCTTGTTAACCATCAACACTTGATGCTCCTTTTTGATTTCTACCTCCGCAGCCTTGAGCATAGCGAAGAGCTCGGGAATTGTCTTCTACATCCCTTGCATATTATAGTTCATCATGAAGCCTTTATAGCTTGGTGGCAGTGATTGAAGAACTCTATCAATAACACTATCCTCGTCAACTTTGCAACCAAGTTGAGTCATATGATTGTAGTACCCAGACATTATGAGCAAGTGTTCACTGATAGAACTATTCTCCTCCATCTTGCAGCTATAGAACTTATTGGAAATCTCATATTTCTCAATCCGGGCATTTGCTTGAAATATTAACTTCAACTCTTGGAACATCTCATATGGTCCATGACGTTCAAAACGTCATTGAAGTCCCGGTTCTAAGCTGTAAAGCATGGCACACTGAACTATCGTGTAGTCATCAGACCGCGTCTGCCAGACGTTCAAAGCGTCTACATTAGCGGGAGGGGGCTTGTCACCTAGCGGTGCTTCAAGGACATAATTTTTCTGTGCGGCAATGAGGATAATCCTCAAGTTACGGACCCAGTCCATGTAATTGCTACCATCATCTTTCAACTTAGCTTTCTCTAGGAATGCATTAAAATTCAAAGGAACGGTAGCACGGGCCATTGATCTACAACAACATAGATATGCAAAAACTATCAGGACTAAGTTCATGATAAATTTAAAGTTCAATTAATTACTTAAAGAACTCCCACTTAGATAGACATCCCTCCGGTCATCTAAATGATCACGTGCTCCAAACCAACTAAACCATGTCCGATCATCACGTGAGATGGAGTAGTTTCAATGGTGAACATCTTATGTTGATCATATCTACTATATGATTCACGCTCAACCTTTCGGTTTCTAGTGTTCCGAGGCCATATCTGCATATGCTAGGCTCGTCAAGTTTAACCCGAGTATTCTGCGTGTGCAAAACTGGCTTACACCCGTTGTATTTGAACGTAGAGCTTATCACACCCGATCATCACGTGGTGTCTCGGCACGACGAACTTTCGCAACGGTGCATACTCAGGGAGAACACTTATACCTTGAAATTTAGTAAGGGATCATCTTATAATGCTACCGTCGCTCTAAGCAAAATAAGAAGCATAATAAGATAAACATCACATGCAATCAAAATATGTGACATGATATGGCCATCATCATCTTGTGCTTTTGATCTCCATCTCCAAAGCACCGTCATGATCACCTTCATCACCGGCGCGACACCTTGATCTCCAACGTAGCATCGTTATCGTCTCGCCAACTATTGCTTCTACGACTATCGCTACCGCTTAGTAATAAAGTAAAGCAATTACATGGCGATTGCATTTCATACAATAAAGCGACAACCATATGGCTCCTGCCAGTTGCCGATAACATTACAAAACATGATCATCTCATACAAAACCGTATATCTCATCATGTCTTGACCATATCACATCACAACATGCCCTACAAAGACAAGTTAGACGTCCTCTACTTTGTTGTTGCAAGTTTTACGTGGCTGCTACGGGCTTAGAAAGAACCATTCTTACCTACGCATACAAAACCACAACGATGTTTCATCAAGTATGTGCTGTTTTAACCTTCACAAGGACCCGGCGTAGCCACACTTGATTCAGCTAAAGTGAGAGAGACAGACACCCGACAGTCACCTTTAAGCAACGAGTGCTCATAACGGTGAAACCAGTCTCGCGTAAGCGTACGCGTAATGTCGGTCCGGGCCGCTTCATCTCACAATACCACCAAAGCAAAGTATGACATGCTGGTAAGCAGTATGACTAGTATTGCCCACAACTCATTGTGTTCTACTCGTGCATATCATCTACGCATAGACCTGGCTCTGATACCACTGTTGGGGAACGTAGTATTTTCAAAATTTTCCTACGATCACACAAGATCTATCTAGTAGATGCATAGCAACGAGGGGGAGAGTGTGTCTACGTACCCTCGTAGACCGGGAGCGGAAGCGTCTAGTGACGCGGTTGATGTAGTCGAACTTCTTCGCGATCCAACCGATCAAGTACCGAACGTACGGCACCTCCGCGTTCAGCACACGTTCAGCTTGATGACGTCCCACGAGCTCTTGATCCAGTTGAGCTTCACGGGAGAGTTTCGTCAGCACGACGGCGTGGTGACGGATATGATGTATCTACCGGTGCAGGGCTTTGCCTAAGCACTGCAACGGTATAATCGAGGTGTGTTTCTGTGGAGGGGAGCACCGCACATGGTTGGGAGAGATCAACTGATCAACTTGTGTGTTCTAGGGTCCCCCCTGCCCCCGTATATAAAGGAGCAAGGGGAGGGGCCGGCCAGCCCTTCTATGGCGCGCCAGGGAGGCAATCCTACTAGGAATAGGATTGCAATCCTATTCCTAGTAGGAGTCCACCAAGAAGGAAGAGAGGGAAAAGAAGGAGAGGGAGAGGTGGCGCCCCCCAATCCTAGTCCAACTAGGATTCCCTGGTGGGGCGCCAGCCAGCCTCTATGGGCTGCCTCTCTTCTTTCCTCAAGGCCCACTATGGACCATCCCCCCACGTGGGGGGTTCCGGTAACCCCCTCCGGCAATCCGGTTAAATCCGAAACTTTTCCGGAACACTTCCGGTGTCCGAATATAGTCGTCCAATATATCAATCTCTATGTCTCGGACATTCCGAGACTCCTCGTCATGTCCGTGATCTCATCCGGGACTCCGAACTTCCTTCGGTACATCAAAACTCATAAACTCATAATACCGATCGTCATCAAACGTTAAGCGTGCGGACCCTATGGGTTCGAGAACTATGTAGACATAAATGTGACTCATTTTCGGTCAATAACCAATAGCGGAACCTGGATGCTCATATTGGTTCCTACATATTCTATGAAGATCTTTATTGGTCAAACAACATAACAACATACGTTGTTCCTTTTGTCATCGGTATGTTACTTGCCCAAGATTCGATCGTCGGTATCTCTATACCTAATTCAATCTTGTTACCGGCGAGTCTCTTTACTCATTCCGTAATACATCATCTCGTGACTAACTCATTAGTCATTTCCTTGCAAGGCTTATTATGATGTGCATTACCGAGAGGGCCCAGAGATACCTCTCTGACACTCAGAGTGACAAATCCTAGTCTTGATCTATGCCAACACCACGAATACTTTCGGAGACACCTGTAGAGCATCTTTATGATCACCCAGTTATGTTGTGACGTTTGATAGAACACAAGGTGTTCCTACGGTATTCGGGAGTTGCATAATCTCATAGTCATAGGAACATGTATAAGTCATGAAGAAAGCAATAGCAGTAAAACTAAACGATCATAGTGCTAAGCTAACGGATGGGTCTAGTCCATCACATCATTCTCCTAATGATGTGATCCCGTTGATCAAACGACAACTCATGTCTATGGCTAGGAAACATAACCATCTTTGACCAATGAGCTAGTCTAGTAGAGGCATACTAGGGACATACTGTTTTGTCTATGTATTCACACATGTATCAAGTTTCCGGTTAATACAATTCTAGCATGAATAAAAGACATTTATCATGATATAAGGAAATACAAATAACATCTTTATTATTGCCTCTAGGGCATATTTCCTTCAAAGCATTGGTGATTTTCTATGTTATTATAAGTCCATTTCCCCTACAATTGTTACAGATCTAGTTTTAAATATTATAGGATGCACGAAAGTTTTCTTACTTGGAGTGGGTTGATCAAGAGTGGCCAGAGTCTTTGAAGATGTGCCTAGCAAAGCTCTGGAGCATGTATGAGGAAGAGAACATAAAAGGCTTAGAGAAAGTGTTGTCAACGCTGTAGAATATTTGAAGATACGGGCTAAAAAGAGGAAGGTGGAGAATGAGCTTAGATTTATTAGATCAGACTTTGCTATGATGGTGTTGGCGAAGGAGGAGGCACTTTCGTAGTTGGCCAGTGCAAAATAGGTTCTTACTGAACTGAAAGCAGAGTTGGATAAGATGAGCCTAGATGATCTCGATTAGGGAAATGAATATATTGTTCTAATATTGTTCTTGTGAAGTTGAACTAGCTATATGTTGTACTGTGTTGTTTTCAAGTAGCTATCATACTGTGACTTTAAAATATATTTATGTGCCTGATATGAAATTGGCAAACAGCTGTTCAATATGAAATGTGAATCTGCCTAATACTGGAATTATTAATTGTAAACTATTAAAACTTCTAAATGTGTCATGGAACTTTGCAAACAGTTCTAGCAGTAAAAGCGCTTGTGATGGATAGCCCAATGCCACACAGTTTCCTTCATCAAATCATGTGTGATGTAGTTGATAGAAGCAAACGGTTAACCAAGGCAGAGCTTCTGTGATGGCTACACCTATCACACACGAGCCTATAAATAAACTTGTGTGGGATGTACATACGAACATAAACGTTTTCCCTTGATTGACTGTGTGGGATGTACATACGAATGGAAACATTTTCCCTGGATTGACTGTGTGGGATGTACATTCGAACGGAA
This sequence comes from Secale cereale, assembly GCA_902687465.1. Lineage (NCBI taxonomy): Eukaryota > Viridiplantae > Streptophyta > Magnoliopsida > Poales > Poaceae > Secale > Secale cereale. The sequence goes on from LR738711.1 coordinate 662,074,289, forward strand.
ACGTTTTCCCTGGATTGACTGTGTGGGATGTACATACGAACCGAAACATTTTCCCTAGATTGACTGTGTGGGATGTACATAAGAACAAAAACGTATTCCTTGGATTGACTGTGTGTGATATACTACGAACGGAAATGTTTTTCTGGGATTCACCGTGTGGGATGTACATACAAACGGAAATGATTGGGTTTTGATGCCTCGCCCGATCGCACATGAGCTCATTTTCCCCCAGCCTGTGCGCCAGGAGGGCCTATCCCCGACGATTTCTGGGCCGTGAGGAAAGGACCCCCCTATCGCCCGCACTCACTTGGCGACAATTCCAAATGCCGTCGCGAAAAGGGGTTAAAAACCGTTTGTATAGCACCGACGCGTACCAGTGCGACTAAACCATGACCGACCCCCCATGCCGCGTGCGCGATCTGAGTCATGCGTTCTGATTGGCCAGAACCCAAACCCCACGGATCATACGTCTGCACCGTTGGATTCCCCCTGATCGAACGACAATCCTCATCCCTTTCGACAACACATGCAATTCCGGTTGTGACTTTATTTATATGCACAAAATGCACGTTATATTCAATTTTTTTTCTTAAATATAGAAAACGATACCTGAAATGCGCCAGAAAATCAAACCCATGGTATGGTGATTGTGTACCGTGGAAATTTTTATGAGGCCAAACGATGAAGTCACTGGCCACTAGAGTTTGAATTGACATATCTCCTTTTGGAAACCATGATCCTTCTTGTGAGATGCCCCCGTTTCAAAGGAGTGATCATCAAAACTTGTGCCAAAGTTTACTAAAAAAATTCCACGGGGTCGTGAGAGCACGCTACAGGCACACACCGATTTTGATGATGTCCGGACTCCATCTGAATTTCCTGTAATTAAAATACCAACTAGGCCTAAGCCGGTGGCCACACCTTGCGGCCGAAATGTTTGAATCTTCTCCCCGCTTCTCGGTCAATGAATGAAAACTCGCAAAGCGACGCGTAAATGATTTGTACACCTTCTTTCTAATTAAGACTACCCACGGTGGGAGTAACATAGGTGGTAACATCACACACAACTCTAGGCAAAACAGATGATGTAGCGAGTAATTAATGAGGAAATAGGGGCATGTGGTAACATAGCTAGTTACTATAACATCACACATACCAAGACAAGATGAGTCTACAACCTAATAAATAAAGTGTTGCATGACACCACACATATGTTACTCCGCACTATAGAGGTAATAACATAGACTAGTAACATACGCATGTTACTAGTCTAAGTTAGTACCCATTGTGACTAGTCTAACTAACACCCACATGTAGTTGTAGTAGATTTTGACTTTATATGCACTAAATGGAAGGTAAGTGCAAAAAATGACTTAAATATAGTAGGCGAGACCTGAAATGGGCCAAAAAATTAAACCAAGGGTATACCCGTGAGTCTTGACCATGATTTTTTTTTCGACGCAGAACGATGTAGTCACTCACGATTTGGAGTCCGAAGTGCCACGTCTCCTTTTGGAAACTATGATCCTTCTTGTGAGATGCTCCGATATGGAAGGTGCGAGCACCAAAACTTATGCCAAACTTTACCTTTTTTTTTCATGCGATCGTGAGAGCACGCCATGGTGACACAATGATTTTCGTTATTTCTGGACTATATTTGCATTTCCTGTAATTAAATTACCAACAAGGACTACGCCGCTGGCCGCACCCTGCGGCCGAACTGTTTGAAGTTTTTTCCCATTTCTTGTACAATGAATGAAAACTCGCAAAGCGACACACAAATGATCTTGCTAACACCCACGTGTACTTGCGAACGAGATCTCAAATGCACTAGAAAATCGAAGCATAGGGTGCAATGGTGATTTCTTACCATGGAAAATAATTTGAGGCGAAACGATGAACTCATGTTTAAATTCAAACGAAAATATGCTGTTAGATCATGTAAATATTTTCAAATAGCACACGGTTCACTCACGAAAGCCTCATGCCTATTAAATCGTGGCCGACGCCCCCTGCCGCGCGCGCGATCTGAGTTGTGCGTTCTAATTGGCAAGAACCCAAACCCCATGGATCGTATGTATGTACCGTTGGATTCTCCCTGATTGAATGACAATCCTCACCCCTTTCGACAGCACATGCAATTCCGGTTGTGATTTTATTTTTTATCCACAAAATGCACATTAATTTCAAAAAATGTCTTAAATATAGCAAGCGATACCTGAAATGCGTTAGAAAGTCAAACCCGTGGTATAATAGTGATTGCGTACCATGAATTTTTTTATGAGGCCAAACGATGAAGTCACCGGCCACTGGGGTTTGAATTGTCACGTCTCCTTTTGGAAACCACGATCCTTCTTGAGAGAAGCTCCGGTTTCCAAAGAGCGATTATCGAAACTTGTGCCAAACTTCACCAATTTTTTCCAGGGGGTCGTGAGAGCACGCCACGGGCACACACCGATTTTGAAAATGTCCAGACTCCATCTGTATTTCCTATAATTAAAATACCAACTAGGCCTAAGCCGGTGGCCGCACCCCGCGGGCGAAATGTTTGAAACTTCTCTACACTTCTTGGACAATGGATGAAAACTCGCAGAGCGACACACAATTGATTTGCACACCTTCTTTGCTAACTAACAACTAGATGTAGTTGTAGTACGGTTTTGATTTTATATGCACTAAGTGCAAGGTAAATGCAAAAAATGACCTAAATATAATAGACGAGACCTGAAACGGGCTAGAAAATCAAACCAAGAGTATATAAATGATTGTTTACCGTGAATTTTTGTTCGAGGTGGAACGATGTAGTCACTCACGATTTGGAGTCCGACGTGTTGCGTCTCCTTTTGGAAACTATGATCCATCTTGTGAGATGCTCCGGTATGGAAGGAGCGAGCACCAAAACTTGTGCCAAACTTTACCAAACTATCGGCGTACAAAAGTAGGGGCACTCTTATTTACCCCTTACTTGTGCACGGGCAGCCAGAGCCCCGCTTGTGGCTGAACATAACAGGGCAGAAGGAGGAAGCCAGGAACGCAGAGTTACCAAAACAACGTCAAGACAGACGACACAAGAAGACCAAGCAAGAAGACAGGCTCCCCTGGCAAGGACTCTTGCCGGGGCAGCCTGCGCACCACCCGACAAGGGCTCTTGCCGGGGCGATCCACCCAGGTGCCTTCGTCGCAGCCACCCTTGAAGCCTATGGGCTCCAACGGTACTAACAACATTAGAGCCAAGGCTCGGGAAGCGCCCACGTGATGGCATGCAGATCTTTGTGAAGACAAAGATCTATGACTCCCAAGAAGAGAACCATAAGACATGGCGATCACGAGGTTCCTTGCCGAGGACGCCCGCGAGGCCCCGGCAAGGCTCCTTGTCGAAGACACCCCGAAGCCCCGGCAAGCCTCTTGCCACAGGGCACTCACGAAGGCCCCTACAAGACCCTTGCCGGGAAAAGAAGCAAGTCTGCGGCAAGCTCCTACCGCCCCGTCGCCGCCCGAGCTCGGCGGCCGACCCGTTGGCCCAGGCAGGCACCCACGTGGATACGTGGTTCGTGGGCCAGCTAGCCAAGCACCTGCGTGGTGGCATGCAGATCTTCGTGAAGACCCTACCATAGCGCCACCTCAGCTGCCTACCTCGCTGGCCTGAACGCGTGTCACGACCAGACAGAGCAGACACGGACGGGACGGGCTTCTTTCCCGTCCTCGATAAAGTAAATAAACACGTAAGCAGCGCATTGAATGCGCCTTGTCCTGTAATGGCGCGGGATAAGCACATACACTGTACACGTTTCCACCTCCTGTGTGCCACTGTGGCAGCCCCTTTTGACTATAAAAGGAGGCCCGCGACATACTGGAGAAGGATTCGGATCCTGAAAAGTTGGATAGGCACCGTAGCTAGCTGAAGGACTCAAGAACACTCAAATATACACCAAAGCAGGACTAGGGTATTACGCATCCTCGCGGCCCGAACCTGGGTAAATGATCGCTGTACTGACTCTTAGACCTACTCTGTGCACAACTCCGCGCCCGCCAACCGTAGAAGGGATTCCAGTGATCCCATAGGTATCGTTCCGTACCGACATCTTTGGTGCGCCAGGTAGGGGGGGTTGTGAAAATCTGGTCTAGTAGTTAGGGTAGCATTCCCCATCACCATGGCTCCTAAGAAGAAGACGATCGTGGCGGTCGGTTCGTCTGCCGCCCAACGGCCCATGCCGGCGCAGGCCGGCGATGGGGTGGTCGCGGATGGGAGCCGAGGTGCGATCCGCGAACACCCGCGCCGTTCCAGCACCCGAAGCCTGGCAAGCGGCGTTGTTCGTGCGCGAGATGACGAGCCACACGCCACCAAGTCCAAGGGTGGAGCTGGGCCCCCGTAGGCGGCGCGGGGCCCTCCAAGAGCAGCGTCGTACCCCACACGGGCGACGCGACGACTTCCAGGACGTCCACAGCAGCGCCCACGATGCGTTCCTCCCAGGTTGCGCGCGATGAGCAGCATCGCCCCGCGGAGGACCCCGGTCGCCGCCGCGGAAAGAGCCCCGCGCATTAGTCACGAGATGCAGAAGATCAGCATGCTCGCCGAGGTGCTGGCAATGGCGATGTGCAGCTGCAGGACCGTGATAGAGCTCCTTCTAACATGGTTAGAAGTCATAACGCATCTCGATCTGCTCAGCTCTCCCCGCCACCCACGCCAGCGGAAGCCTTAGCACGCGCGCAATTGCTCCTCGACTTCCCTCCTGCCGCGGAGAAGCTCGATGAGTGGAGAGCTACCATTCGTAGCCTTGTCGCCATCGCCAACAAGGACGAACCTCGTCCGGTGGGGCCTTCGGGCCGACGCTCTCCCGAGCCACCACACGCCAGCGGTGGAAGGACTGGGGGCGCCGCGGCTACGGTGCACTCTCCTCCTCCTCGCCAGCCATCACGCGTGCCGGCCCGTTGGGACTACGCTTGCGATGACGTATCCGTAGCATCGTCCGAACCACGGACCCGCCGTGATCAGCGCCAAGTTCTTCGAGAGCATGCCCACGAGGACGCTCGAACCACCATCGAGCGCCGACGCGAGGCGCGCCACCAGTCGGATAGACGGGCGGGGTCTGTTGTGGACAACCCATCACCGATAGGATCTGGAGGCTGACCTTACGAGGTAGGCTGCCCAACCTTTACTCGTGAGCTGCGGTGTTTCCAGTGGCCCACCCACCGCACCTTCAAGCCCGACGTCGGTGAGAAGTATAACGACAAGACTCGCCCATCAGAGTTCCTCAGCATCTACACCATCGCGAAGCAGGCCGCTAGGGCACGCGATGACAAGGTGCATGCCAATTATTTCCCGTTGGCACTCAAACCCAACGTCATGTCATGGTTGATGCACTTGCCGGTGGATTCCATTTCTTCCTGGTCGGATTTGTGCCATGAGTTTGTTGGCGCTTTTACGGATGGCCACCAAGCCCATGGCCAGGCAAGCGATTTGCATGTCATCCCCCAGAAAGAAGGTGAAAGCCTGCGCAAGTACATACAGAGGTTCAGCCGAGTGCAGTATAACATCCCAGACGTTCATCCTACCACCGTCGTTAGCGCGTTCCACCAGAACGTGCGCAACCGCAAGATGCGTGAAGAGCTGGCGATGAACAAAGTCAAGGATGTAGCTGAACTTTATGTTCTGGCCAACAAATGAACTCGGGCTAAAGAGGGAAGGAAGTACCCCGGCGAAGACGCCGGTGTGGAAACCGGTTCCTCGGATGAAGACGCCGTCGCCCCAACGAAAAAGGGTCAACGCCGTAACAGGAAACACAAGGGCAAATATGTGATTGCCGTTGAGGTCTCCGATGACGCCGACGCCGCCAAGAAAACCAAAGCAGACAACCCCAGCAAGGAAATCGCCGGGTGTGTCGCCTGCCAAGCCTTGGCGGCCGCCGACAAGCCGGGAAGCTCCGACAAACAATACTGCATGATCCACCGTACCAAAGGCCATGACCTCCAGAACTGCCGACAAGTCGAGCAGCTCACAGAGAAGCAAAAAGCCGAGTACGAGAGGCGAGACAAGGAGAAGGGCCAAGATGGTGCAGAATGATCTGGCAAGAAACGTTGCAGCCGGCCTGGCCGCCGCTTCAAAGATAACCAACAAGAACGACCCGCCCGGGGCCATGACAAGAAGCGAGAAGATGATGATCGCGAAGAGGATGACGAGTCCGGTGAGCAAGAGTTCCAGTAGGCCACGGAGGCCATGTGCGTCGACGACGGTGCCTCCCTGCATTCCTCCCACCGCCAACTTAAACTGTGGGTGCGTGAGATCACATCAGTGGAGCCGTCATTCGATGCCCGGAAGCCACTGAGGTGATCCGGCACTCCTATCATCTTTGACGCCGAGGATCACCCTGACTGCACGACTGCGGTCGAGTGTTTGCCATTGTTGGTCTCACTAACGATACGCAACCTCAAGGTGAAAAAGATGCTGGTTGATAGCGGGGCCGACCTGAACTTGATTTCACCCATCGTGGTCAAAAGGCTGCAAATCCCTGATGGAGACCTTGCGGAGACGGGCTCGTTCCAAGGAGTCAACCTAGGAAGAAGCCGGCCTAAAGGTAAAGTCACGCTGCCCGTGACATTCGGGGGCCAGCTAAACTACATGACAGAGAGGATTGTTTTTGATGTAGCCGAGATCCCCTTGCCTTACAACGGGATCCTCAACCGCCCAGCATTGGCCAAATTCATGGCGGCGTCGCACTATGCCTACAACACGCTGAAGATGCCTGGGCTGATGTCCATCATCACAGCCCCCTCCGACAAGAAGGATGCACTGATCTACGCTGATTAGCTTTACCGGGAGGTAGTTGCAGCGACTGCCGCTAAGGCGCTTGCTCCTGCCTCTGAAGCCCCGGGAGGAAAGAAGACCGGCGAGACATCTCGCGCCTACTCCGGCAAGCGCTCCTCTTCGGAGTGTAGCGTTCCCGTTGAGAACACGCCAGAGAGCTCCGCCGTCAAGAGCAAGAAATCCAGGGCTGCTCCACCAGAAACCAAGCGGGTGTCCGTCGAGGAGGACGGTATGGGAGGGGCTTTCACCATAAGCTCCACCCTCGACAGTAAATAGGAAGACGCGCTCGTCACCTTCCTACGGGCAAATGTCAACGTGTTTGCGTGGCAAGCGTCTGACATCCCCGACGTTCCCAGGGAGGTGATTGAGCACCATCTTGCTGTCTGCCCTCATGAGCGACCCGTCAAGCATAAGGTCAGGAAGCAAGCTCTGGAGTGGCAAGAGTTCATCAGAGAGGAAACCAGGAAGTTAGAAGCAGCCGGCTTAATGAGAGGAGTGCTCCATCCAACGTGGTTTGCCAATCCGGTGGTAGTGCGTGAGGCAAATGGGAAGTGGAGGTTGTGTATAACTACACCGACATTAATAAGGCTTGTCCAAAAGACCCTTTCCCATTGCCTCGCATCGACCAGATTGTGGACTCCATAGCCGGGTGTGACTTGTTATCATTCCTCGATGCTTACTCAGGCTACCACCGGATCTTCATGACGAGAGAAGATGACGAGAAGACAACATTCATCACCCCATGTGGTACGTATTGCTTTATCCGGATGCCTTTCGAATTGAAGAGTGCTGGCTCAACATTTGCGAGGGCGGTCCAGATTGGTTTTGAGCCTCAGATACATAGAAATATGGAAGCTTATATGGTTGATATAGTGGTCAAAACCAAGGACAAATTAACGCTCGTGCGAGATTTGGAAGAGACATTCACGAATCTGCGCAAGATCAACGTTAAGCTGAACCCTGAAAAGTGTGTCGCCGGCGTCCCGTCCGGCAAGCTTCTCGGTTTCTTCGTGTCACAGTGTGGAATTGAAGCAAATCCCAACAAGATCAAGGCCATCGAGCAGATTGAAGTGCCCAGGCGAATCAAGGATGTGCGTCAGCTTGCTGGGTGCGTTGCCGCCATGGGCAGGTTCATCTCCAAATCTACCGAGCGCGCCCTCCCCTTTTTCAAAATTTTGAAAAAGCTGGGCCTGATGGAGTGGACCCCAGAAGCCGAAGCGGCACTGCAAGATTTGAAGAAATACCTCTCCTCTACACCGGTACTGGTCGCGCCTACACCACAAGAACCGTTGCTGCTGTATCTAGCGGCAATGAACCAAGTGGTCAGTGCCGCGCTAGTGGCCCAGAGGGAGGTCAATACGGAGGCGATAGCAGCGACAACACCTGATGCCACTGGGGCCGAAGAGGCGCAACCGGATGGAGTGATGCAGAAGAAGAAGAAGATGCAGCACCCGGTTTACTTTGTCAGCTCCCTATTGCAGGGGGCTAGGTCAAGGTACTCCGGCCTGCAGAAATTGCTCTTCGGCCTCCTTATGGCCTCAAGGAAGCTGCGTCATTACTTCCAAGCACATGAAATCACCGTCGTCACCTGCCTCCCGTTGCAAAGAATATTGCATAAACCATATGCGACTGGGAGGATTGTGGAGTGGGCCCAGGAGCTATCAAGCTTCGGTTTGAAATTTGAAAGCACTTCGACGATTCAGAGTAGAGTCTTGGCAGAGTTTGTTGCAGAATGGACCTCAACGCTCGACGAGGAGATCCAGGAGACTACTCTCCCCGGCAAGGGTGAGAGTCGCGAATGGATTATGTACTTTGATGGGGCTTTTTCACTGCAAGGCACCAGTGCTGGTGTGCTGCTCGTTACACCCACCGGAGAGCACCTCAAGTATGTGATCCAGATGCACTTCCCCAGGGATGTGTCAACAAACAACACTGTCGAGTACGAGGGACTGCTTGCCGGTCTCAGGATCGCAGCGGACCTCAGGATCAAGAAGGTCATCGTCAGAGGAGATTCACAGCTCGTCATCAGGCAAGTAAACAAAGATTACCAGAGCCCGTTGATGGAAGCCTACGTGGATGAAGCAAGGAAACTGGAGGAGCGTTTCGATGGTATACAAGCTGAACACGTCCCCCGAGCAAAGAACGACATCGCCGACTACTTGTCGAAACGCGCCGCCCTCAAACTACCTACGAAACCAGGTACCTTTGTGCTCTGATTATTTCGCCCATCTGTTGAACCATCGAATGAGCCGAGCAAGCGAAGGAAATCAGGCCCCGGCAAGTACTTTCCTACTGAACCTGCAGGGGTGACCGGCAAGAGTGTTGCCGGAGATGCTGAGCCCGCCGTGGGGCAACAGACTCCGGCGGGGCGTCAAGCCCTAGCCGTAGAGGCAATCACTCCCATAGCAGAGGAAATGCCTTTGGTCCTTGCCGTCGAGCCCCAGGCTCCGACATGGGCGCGGCACACCCTCCAATTCCTCCAGACCGGGGAACTTCCTAAAGAGCAGGAAGAAGCGGAGAAAGTAGCCCGTCGGTCTGCCATGTACTAGTTCGTCGACGGCTTCCTATACAGGAAAAGACCGAATGACGTGAAATTGAAGTGTATCACCCGGGAGGAAGGATTGGAGCTATTGGCAGAGATACATGGAGGCATATGTAGCTCCCACATAGGGTCAAGAGCCCTTGCTGGCAAGGCATTCCGGCAGGGTTTCTTTTGGCCCACTGCCCTCCAGGATGCAACGCCACTAGTAACCAAGTGTGAAGCGTGTCAGTTCCATTCGAAGAAACTTCATCAACCAGCTCAAGCTCTCCAAACAATCCCTCTCTCCCGGGCCTTCTCGGTTTGGGGGCTCGACATATTGGGCCCTTTTCCCCGCACTATCGGGGGCTTTGAGTACTTGTACGTAGCAATCGACAAGTTCACAAAGTGGCCAGAGGTGGAAGCAGTGAGAAAGGTGACAACACAGTCGGCCGTCAAGTTCTTCAAGGGTCCGGTCTACCGTTTTGGTGTACCAAACAACATTATCACCGACAACGGTACGCAGTTCACAAGCAACACCTTCATGCAATATATGCAAGACCTCGGCGCCAAAGTCTATTTCGCTTCTGTTGCACATCCACGAAGCAATGGCCAGGCAGAAAGGGCAAATGCCGAAGTATTGCGGGGCCTCCGGACAAGGACTTTTGACAGGTTACATAAGTGCGGAAAGTGCTGGATCGATGAATTACCGACGGTTCTTTGGTCGATCAGAACGATGCCAAATCGAGCCACCAGGCAGACACCCTTCTCCCACGTTTACAGGGCAGAGGCAGTTCTCCCCACAGAACTCACATACGGGTCACCCCGAGTGCTCGCTTATGATGAGCTTGAGCAAGAGCGACTGCGGCAAGATGACGAAACGCTCCTTGAGGAAGATCGTCTTCGGGCGGCTGTACAAGCAGCACGCTACCAGCAAGCCTTGCACCGCTATCATAGCCACAAGGTTCATGCCCGAAGCTTTGAGGAAGGCGACCTTGTTCTTCGGCACATTCAGTCCGCCAAGAATTCCAACAAGTTGATGCCGAAGTGGGAAGGCCCTTATCAAGTAATACGAGTCACCAGGCCTGGTGCAGTCCGATTGGAGACCGAAGATCGGATCCCAGTGAGTAACTCCTGGGACATCGAACATCTTTGGAAGTTTACCCATAAGGCACGATTGCCGGGCCTCCCGGCAAGCCACCCTTTTGTACAAGCCTTACCAGCAAGGCATGTAACCCTTTGTATAAAGCCAGGCGCGGACCCTGAGCATAAATAAATGAAGCGCTGGCGCCCTAAGTTTTAGCATGCATGCTAGGTTGAGTCTCTTTCTCTGTTAGGGTTGATAGAGCTTAGCAGCAGCTAACCCCTAGCATAGAGGTCGAGTTTGCGTCTCTCTGTCTCCCTTCTTTCCTCTTGATCCACATGATCCACGGGCGCCCTTGCTGAGCCATTTGGAAGAAAGGGGCGGGCCGACGCTCCGACCCCGACAAGGCCAAGGTTGCCGAAGGCCGCACAACCAAGGATCAAACCACAACAAGACAAGGTTGCCACGAGCTACGGAAACCAGATAAGTTTTTCACCCCCCCGCTCGGCTGCTCCTTCTTTCCGTATGGATCTTGAACGTACGGAGCTTTGCTCACTCCTATGCCATCGTGCTCCCCTTTTCCTTATGTCCAGCAAACTTTGTCTTGGACCGGGGCTGGGTGGTAGCGTGATGGGAAGGGAGCAAGCAAAGGGCCTGACCCTACGCTGTTACTATTCCCGCCAAAGGCACGGATACAGTTACGAGGCGGGGAAGGAACGACAAGGCTTGTTGCCGGGGCACACTGCTTATCTTAAGATAGCAAGGATCCGTTTCTTGGTGTGGCTCTTGCCCACACAGAAACAAACCCGGTAAACACCCTTCTCTTCATAAATACATTGTAAACAAGTACAATTCGTACGGAATGCATAGATAAGCGAGGGGGGTTACAAGATTTAAATCTTACAGAGGCCCGTAGGCTTAAAAACTAAAAAGAGATAAGATGCCCATGACCCCTTTCTTGTCCCTCTCCTCAGGAAATGGAACAACATGGCGAAGGGCAAAAGAACCGCCTGGGCGAAGCGCAAGCAGCAGAAAGCACCAAGAGAACATCCCGACGACCGTCCCAAAGGAGGCTGATGATGATGGCGCCGGGAGAAGAGCCGAAAGATGGGGCAGTGGGCCGGCAATGCGCGGGTTGACGCCCGCGTACTCCGACATGACGACCGCCACCCACCTTCTCCGGCTTCCCAACGCTAGCCGCCCAAGGAGGCGACCCCGAGAAGTTTGAGGGGCTGGCGGTGCAGATGATGGTGCTGCCAGCACCGCCCAGGGACGGCATGTCCGCCGCCTAGTCGGACCCGTCATCCTCCTGCCCGCCGCCCTCTTCGTCGCTCCCACTGTCCTCCCCATCGCTCTCGCTCGAGGAGGAGTTTTCGTCGTCGGTTGAGCTCTCCACACAACACCCTAGCATGTGTCCTGAGCGCCCGAACACTTTGACGGAGTGCAGATCGCTCTCCGCTAGCCTGAAGCAGAGGACGTGCCCGATCACCAAGCAGTGGGCATGCACAAAGGTCTTCCACCCCCGGCGAAGAAGCATAACGTGAGGAGTAGGAAACCTGGTGTCCACCCACATGGCGCCATGACAACACCCCTCCATGTGAAGCCTTAGACTTGGTGGCTGATCGACCTCCAACGCCCTCGCAAACGCTCCAGGAAGGCGGAGGTGACTGCGCGGCGGCTCGCGCAGCTGTACGATGAACTCGAGCGCCGTGTCCTTGACATGGCCGCGTGGGGAGGCAGGAGGAGACAACGAAGGAGATGAAGACGGAGACGATGACGGCGCGGGTGTCCCCTAACCCCGTCTGCCTCTGCCTCGACCGCCTCATCGGCCGCGGCCCCGACCGGTGCTTATGCCTCCAGCATGCCACCCATCTGAGGCATCCGGCTCCTCTTTGACCTCCGCCACCCTCTGACGGGAAGACGACCTGGTAGCTTCCGCAGAGGAACGTCCACGACCGCGCCCTCTCAGCATACCTTGGGGAGGGAAGGAATCAAATAGGAAGAAGTTGGGTGGAGAGGTGAGAAGCGCCGCTCCTCTCCTCCCCTCTTTACAGAAGGGCGACCGACCGAATCAACCAGTCCAAACGCCGAAGGAATGAGGGAACATGACCGACCCGCTGCTCCAATCAGCAGCGTCCCCCCCTCAGCATTAATGCCCACGCCCTCCACGTCCGCCGCTTGCCCTCCCCGATGCATGAGGGATATGTGGCGAGCGGATCGGGAGTTGGGTGACGCATGGTATGGCCGTTTCGCACCCCCGTGATCATGGAGCGACCCTAGTCCACTTAGTAAATAGGCCGTGCCCCCACGACTTCCTCTATTCTTTATGAGGGGGGCGTGAACCGCCTCTTTACTATTTTTGGAGCCACAAGATGACGCAAGCACGCTGCGGTCATCCCATGTGCGGCCCTCACGTCGGCACAGATCGTGGGGAAGCACAACCATCGGAGGAGTTACTGCGGTAAAAGGAATCCAGCCTCACTGCCCGCGCACCGTTCTGGGCCTAGCCCAACAACACGTTGCGCTTATGAATGGCCCATGCCCGGGGCTCCTGTCGGTGTACAAAAGTAGGGACACTCTTTTTTACCCCTTACTTGTGCACGGGCAGTCAGAGCCCCGCCTATGGCCGAACATAACCGGGCAGAAGGAGGAAGCCAGGAACACAGAGTTACCAAAACAACGTCAAGACAGACGGCACAAGAAGACCAAGCAAGAAGATAGGCTGCCCCGGCAAGGACTCTTGCCGGGACACCTGCGCACCACCCGACAAGGGCTCTTGCCGGGGTGATCCACCCAGGTGCCACCGTCGCAGCCACCCTTGAATCCTATGGGCTCCAACGGTAATAACAACATTAGAGCCAAGGCTCGGGAAGCGCCCACGTGATGGCATGCAGATCTTTGTGAAGACAAAGATCTATGACACCCAAGAAGAGAAGCAGAAGACATGGCAATCACGAGGTTCCTTGCCGAGGACGCCCGTGAGGCCCCGACAAGGCTCCTTGCCGAAGACACTCCGAAGCCCCGGCAAGCCTCTTGCCACATGGCACTCACGGAGGCCCCGACAAGACCCTTGCTGGGAACAGAAGCAAGTCTGCGGAAGCTCCTGCTGCCCCGTCGCCACCCCAGCTCGGTGGCCGACCCGCTGGCCCAGGTAGGCACCCACGTGGATAAGTGGTTCCTAGGCCAGCTAGCCAAGCACCTGCATGGTGGCATGCAGATCTTCGTGAAGACCCTACCACATCACCACCTCAGCTGCCTGCCTCGTTGGCCTGAATGCGTCTCGTGACCAGACAGAGCAGCCACGGACGGGACGGGCTTCTTTCCCGTCCCCGATAAAGTAAATAGACACCTAAGCAGCGCATTGAATGCGCCTTGTCCTGTAATGGCATGGGATAAGCACATACACTGTACACGTTTCCACCTCCTGTGTGCCACTGTGGCAGCCCCTTTTAACTATAAATGGAGGCCCGCGACATACTGGAGAAGGAATCGGATCCTGAAAAGTTGGATTGGCACCATAGCTAGCTGAAGGACTCAAGAACACTCAAATATGCACCAAAGCAGGACTAGGGTATTACGCATCCTTGCGGCCCAAACCTGGGTAAACGATCGCTGTGCTGACTCTTAGACCTACTCTTTGCACAACTCCACGCCCGCCAACCGTAGAAGGGATTCCAGTGATCCCATAGGTGTCGTTCCGTACCGACATCTTTACATTCTGGCCGACAGATGCGCTCGGGCTGAAGAGGGAAGGAAGTACCCCGGCGAAGACGCCGATGTGGAAACTGGTTCCTCAGACGAAGACGCCGCCGCCCCAACAAAAAAGGGTGGATGCCATAACAGGAAACGCAAGGGCAAAGCCGTGCTTGCCGTTGAGGTCTCCGACGACGCAGGCGCCGCCAAGAAAACCAAAGCAGACGACCCCGGCAAGGAAATCGCCGGGTGTGTCGCCTGCCGAGTCTTGGCGGCCGCTAACAAGCCGGGAAGCTCCGACAAACAATACTGCAAGATCCACCGTACCAAAGGCCATGACCTCCAGAACTGCCGACAAGTCGAGCAGCTCGCGGAGAAACAAAAATCCGAGTACGAGAGGCAAGACAAGGAGAAGGGCCAAGATGGTGCAGGAGGATCTGGCAAGAAACGTGGCGGCCAGCCTGGCCGTCGCGGCAAAGATGTGCGTCGATGGCGGTGCCTCCCTGCATTCCTCCCACCGCCAACTTAAAAAGTGAGCGCGTGAGATCACAGCAGCAGAGCCTTCATTCGATGCCCAGAAGCCACTGAGGTGGTCCGACACTCCTATCATCTTTGACGCCGAGGATCACCCTGACCGCACGACTGTGGTCAGGTGTTTGCCATTGTTGGTCTCACCAACGATACACAACCTCAAGGTGACAAAGATGCTGGTTGATGGCGGGGCCGGCCTGAACTTGATTTCACCCATCGTGGTCAAAAGGCTGCAAATCCCTGATGGAGACCTCGAGGAGACGGGCTCGTTCCAAGGAGTCAACCTAGGAAGAAGCCAGCCTAAGAGTAAAGTCACGCTGCCGGTGACATTCGGGGGCGAGCTAAACTACATGACGGAGAGGATTGTTTTTGATGTAGCCGAGATCCCCTTGCCTTACAACGGGATCCTCGGCCGCCCAACATTGGCCAAATTCATGGCAACGTCGTACTACGCCTACAACACGCTGAAGATGCCTGGGCCGATGTCCATCATCACCGCCCCCTCCGACAAGAAGGATGCACCGATCTGCGCCGATCAGCTTTACCGGGAGGCAGTTGCAGCGACTGCCGCTAAGGCGCTTGCTCCTGCCTCTGAAGCCCCGGGAGGAAAGAAGACCGATGAGACATCTCGCGCCTACTATGGCAAGCGCTCCTCTTCGGAGTGTAGCGTTCCCGTTGAGAACACGCCAGAGAGCTCCACCGTCAAGAGCAAGAAATCCAGGGCTACTCCACCAGAAACCTACCGGGTGTCCGTCGAGGAGGACGACACGGGAGGGGCTTTCACCATAAGCTCCGCCCTCGACAGTAAATAGGAAGACGCGCTCGTCACCTTCCTATGGGCAAATGTCGACGTGTTTGCGTGGCAAGCGTCTGACATCCCCGACGTTCCCAGGGAGGTGATTGAGCACCATCTTGCTGTCTGCCCTCATGAGCGACCCGTCAAGCAGAAGGTCAGGAAGCAAGCTCTGGAGCGGCAAGAGTTCATCATAGAGGCAACCAGGAAGTTAGAAGCAGTCGGCTTAATGAGAGGAGTGCTCCATCCAACGTGGTTTGCCAATCCGGTGGTAGTGCGCAAGGCAAATGGGAAGTGGCGGTTGTGTATAGACTACACTGACATTAATAAGGCTTGTCCAAAAGACCCTTTCCAATTGCCACGCATCGACCAGATTGTGGACTCCATAGCCGGGTGTGACTTGTTATCATACCTCGACGCTTACTCAGGCTACCACCGGATCTTCATGACGAGAGAAGATGAAGAGAGGACAACATTCATCACCCCATGTGGTACGTATTGCTTTATGCGGATTCCTTTCGGATTGAAGAGTGCTGGCAAAACATTTGCGAGGGCGGTCCATATTGGTTTTGATCCTGAGCTACATAGAAATATGGAAGCTTATATGGATGATATAGTGGTCAAAACCAAGGACAAATTAACGCTCGTGCGGGATTTGGAAGAGACATTCACGAATCTGTGCAAGATCAACCTTAAGCTGAACCCTGAAAAGTGTGTCTTCGGCGTCCCGTCCGGCAAGCTTCTTGGTTTCTTCGTGTCACAGTGTGGAATTGAAGCAAACCCCGACAAGATCAAGGCCATCGAGCAGATTGAAGCGCCCAGGCAAATCAAGGATGTGCGTCGGCTTGCTGGGTGAGTTGCCGCCATGGGCAGGTTCATCTCCAAATCTGCCGAGCGCGCCCTCCCCTTTTTCAAAATTTTGAAAAAGCCGGGCCCGATGGAGTGGACCCCAGAAGCCGAAGCGGCACTGCAAGATTTGAAGAAATACCTCTCCTCTACACCGGTATTGGTCGCGCCTAAACCACAAGAACCGTTGCTGCTGTATCTAGCAGCAACGAACCAAGTGGTCAGTGCCGCGCTAGTGGCCGAGTGGGAGGTCAATACGGAAGTGATATCAGCGACAGCACCTGATGCCACTGTGGCCGAAGAGGCGCAGCCGGATGGAGTGATGTAGAAGAAGAAGATGATGCAACACCCAGTTTACTTTGTCAGCTCCCTATTGTAGGGGGCTAGGTCAAGGTACTCCCGCGTGCAGAAATTTCTCTTCGGCCTCCTTATGGCCTCAAGGAAGCAGCGTCATTACTTCCAAGCGCATGAAATCACCGTCGTCACCCGCCTCCCGTTGCAACGAATATTGCATAACCCAGATATGACTGGGAGGATTGTGGAGTGGGCCCTGGAGCTATCAAGCTTCGGTTTGAAATTTGAAAGCACTTCGACGATTCAGAGTAGAGTCTTGGAAGAGTTTCTTGTAGAATGGACCTCAATGCCCGACGAGGAGATCTAGGAGACTACTCTCCCTGGCAAGGGTGAGAGTCGCGACTGGATTATGTACTTTTACGGGGCTTTTTTGCTGCAAGGCGCCGGTTCTGGTGTGCTGCTCGTTGCACCCACCGGAGAGCACCTCAAGTATGTGATCCAGATGCACTTCCCCAGGGAGGTGTCAACAAACAACACTTTCGAGTATGAGGGACTGCTTGCCGGTCTCAAGATCGCAGCAGACCTCGGGATCAAGAAGCTCATCGCCAGAGGAGATTCGTAGCTCGTTGTCAGGCAAGTAAACAGAGATTACCATAGCCCGTTGATGGAAGCCTACGTGGATGAAGTAAGGAAATTGGAGGA
Organism: Secale cereale; assembly: GCA_902687465.1. Classification (NCBI taxonomy): domain Eukaryota; kingdom Viridiplantae; phylum Streptophyta; class Magnoliopsida; order Poales; family Poaceae; genus Secale; species Secale cereale. The sequence goes on from LR738711.1 coordinate 662,091,552, forward strand.
GCGTTTCGATGGTATACAAGCTGAACACGTCCCCAGAGCGGAGAATGACATCGCCGACTACTTGTCGAAACGTGTCGCCATCAAACTACCTATGGAACCAGGTACCTTTGTGCTCCGATTATTTCGCCCATCTGTTGAACCATCGACTGAGCCGAGCAAGCGAAGGAAATCAGGCCCCGACAAGTACTTTCCTGCCGAACCCGCAGGGGTGACCTGCAAGAGTGTTGCCGGAGACGCTGAGCCTGCCGTGGGGCAACAGACTCCGGCGGGGCGTCAAGCCCTAGCCGTAGAGGCAATCACTCCCATAGCAGAGGAAATGCCTTTGGTCCTTGCCGTCGAGCCCCAGGCTCCGACATGGGCGCGGCATACCGTCCAATTCCTCTAGAGCGGGGAACTTCGTGAAGAGGAGGAAGAAGCGGAGAAAGTAGCCCATTGGTCTGCCATGTACCAGTTCGTCGACGACGTCCTGTACAGGAAATGACCGAACGGTGTGAAATTGAAGTGTATCACCCAGGAGGAAGGACTGGAGCTGTTGGCAGAGATACCTGGAGGCATATGTGGCGCCCACATAGGGTCAAGAGCCCTTGCCAACAAGGCATTCCAGTAGGGTTTCTTTTGGCCCACTGCCTTCCAAGATGCAACGACACTAGTAACCAAGTGTGAAGTGTGTCAGTTCCATTCGAAGAAACTTCATAAACCAGCTCAAGCTCTCCAAATAATCCCTCTCTCCTGGGCCTTCTCGGTCTGGGGGCTCGACATATTGGGCCCTTTTCCCCGCGCTGTCGGGGGCTTTGAGTACTTGTACGTAGCAATCGACAAGTTCACAAAGTGGCCAGAGGTGGAAGCAGTGAGAAAGGTGACAACACAGTCGGCCGTCAAGTTCATCAAGGGCCTGGTCTGCTGTTTTGGTGTACCAAACAGAATTATCACCGACAACGGTACACAGTTCACAAGCAACACCTTCATGCAATATATGCAAGCCCTCGGCGGCAAAGTCTGTTTCGCTTCTATTGCACATCCATGAAGCAACGGCCAGGCAGAAAGGGAAAATGCTGAAGTACTGCGGGGCCTCCGGACAAGGACTTTTGATAGGCTACACAAGTGTGGAATGCGCTGGATCGATGAATTGTTGGTGGTTCTTTGGTCGATGAGAACGACGCCAAATCGAGCCACCGGCCAGACACCCTTCTCCCACGTTTACCGGGCGGAGGCAATTCTTGCCATAGAACTCACATACGGGTCACCCTGAGTGCTCGCTTATGATGAGCTTGAGCAAGAGCGACTGCGGCAAGATGATGCAATGCTCCTCGAGGAAGATCGTCTTCGGGCGGCTGTACAAGCAGCATACTACCAGCAAGCCTTGCGCCGCTATCATAGCCGCAAGATTCATGCCCAAAGCTTTGAGGAAGGCGACCTTGTTCTTTGGGACGTTCAATCGGCCAAGAATTCCAACAAGTTGATGCCGAAGTGGGAAGGCCCTTATCGAGTAATACGAGTCACCAGGCCTGGCGCAGTCCGCCTGGAGACCGAAGATGGGATCCCAGTGAGTAACTCCTGGAACATCGAACATCTTCGCAAGTTTTACCCGTAAGGCGCGGTTGCTGGGCCTCCCGGCAGGCCACCCTTTTGTACAAGCCTTACCGGCAAGGCATGTAACCCTTTGTACAAAGCCAGGCGCGGACCCTGAGCATAAATAAATGACGCGTTTGTGCCCTAAGTTTTAGCATGCATGCTAGGTTGAGTCTCTTTCTCTGTTAGGGTTGATAGAGCTTAGCAGTGGCTAACCCCTAGCATAGAGGTCGAGTTTGCGTCTCTCTGTCTCCTTTCTTTCCTCTTGATCCACAGGATCCACGGGCGCCCTTGCTGAGCCGTTTGGAAGAAAGGGGCGGGCCGACGCTCCGACCCCGGCAAGGCCAAGGTTGCCGGAGGCCGCACAACCAAGGATCAAACCACAACAAGACAAGGTTGCCAGGAGCTACATAACCCAGATAAGTCTTTCACCCCCCGCTCCTTCTTTTCGTACGGAACTTGAACGTACGGAGCTTCGCTCACTCCTATGCAATCGTGCTCCCCTTTTCCTTATGTCCAGCAAACTTTGTCTTGGACCGGGGCTGGGTGGTAGCGTGATGGGAAGGGAGCAAGCAAAGGGCCTGACCCTGCCCCGTTACTATTCCCGCCAAAGGCACGGATACAGTTACGACGCGGGGAAGGAACGGCAAGGCTTGTTGCCAGGGCACATTGCTTATCTTAAGATAACAAGGATCCGTTCCTTGGTGTGGCTTTTGCCCGCGCAGAAACAAGCCCGGCAAACACCCTTCTCTTCATAAATACGTTGTAAACAAGTACAATTCATACAGAATGCATACATAAGCGAGGGGGGTTACAGGATTTAAATCTTACAGAGGCCCGTAGGGTTAAAACTAAAAAGAGATAAGATGCTCATGACCCCTTTCTTGTCCCTCTCCTCGGGAAATGGAACAAGATGGCGAAGGGCAAAAGAAGCGCCTGGGCGAAGCGCAAGCAGCAGAAAGCACCAAAAGAACATCCCGGCGGCCGTCCCAAAGGAGGCTGATGATGATGGCGCCGGGAGAAGAGCCGAAAGATGGGGCAGCGGGCCGGCAATGCACGGGTTGACGCCCGCGTACTCTGACATGACGACCGCCGCCCACCTTCTCCGGCCTCCCAACGCCAGCCACCCAAGGAGGCGACCCCGAGAAGTTCGAGGGGCTGGCGATGCAGATGAAGGTGCTGCCAGCATCGCCCAGGGACGGCGTGTCCGCCGCCTAGTCGGACCCATCATCCTCCTGCCCGCCACCCTCGTCGTCGCTGCCGCTGTCCTCCCCATCGCTCTCGCTCGAGGAGGAGTTTTCTTCATGGGTTGAACTCTCCACACAACACCCTAGCCTGTGTCCCGAGCGCTCGAAGACTTTGACGAAGAGCAGATCGCTCTCCGCTAGCCTGAAGCAGAGGACGTGCTCCTTCACCAAGCAGTGGACGTAGATAATTTTTGAAGGCCGTAAGAGGAAGCTATCTCCCGTTCGTCATCAAACATGCATTGTTCCCTCTCAGAACCATGAGCCTTCTTGTGAATTGCTCCGGTTTGTGAGGGGTGTGTGTCTGAACTTTCGTCAAACAAGCCAATTTTTTACCACATCATCTTGGTGGCATGAAATTACATCAACCAAGGTTTCATGTGTTTCTGATCCTTTTTTAATTTTATGGTATTTAAATGCCATGGCACTCCATGCTTAATTGTGTCATAACCGTTAGACCAATATGTTTGAAAATTCCTTCCAATTTACTGCACATGGAATTAAATCGCACACAAGTACACAAAATATGACTTTTCAAACCGTTATGGTTAGCCGTTGCATGTACATGTAGTTGAAATTTCAATTATGGTCATTGAATGGCTAGAAAATCACTTAAATGTCTTAAAAGGTCAAATGACCCCTGAAATTTTCCAAAATTTGACATGATAGTTGTATTAGTACCACAAATTTTCTCGTACATTTAAAACACCATCCGTTGCCACTTTACTCCAAATTCGTCATTCACAGCTAATAAATAAAAAGCACAACATCACACACGGTTGTTTTGTAGGAACCGTTTGCGATGAAAATTTCTGGGTCTATTTAAGTCTTCCTCCTTAAGCTTCGCTGGCTCATCTGCTCCAGTGCCGGCAACCCCCGAATCCACAAATCCTGATCCCCATTCCCGCACCCTTTCTTGCAAAGATGACACCATGGAAACCCTTCACGAATGCCCGTACGATGCCCCCTAGAGTATCGCCGCCTGCGTAGAGAGCGCGGCCGCCTACGCCGAGAGTGCCGCCGCATCCGCATTGAGCGCGGCCACTTCTACCGAGAGGGCATCTGCGACAGCCGACATGGCAGCTGCAGCAGCCGAGACGGCTGTAGCTACTGCTGCGATAGCGGTTGCAAACGCCGAGGGCGCTCAAGCTGCCATCCGTGCCACCGATGTTGCCCTGGCACGGGTCGAGGTGATCCACGCCAAGATATTCCAGGCCACCTTGGTGGCTGATCGACCTCCAACGCCCTCGCAAACGCTCCAGGAAGGCGGAGGCGACTGCACGGCGGCTTGCACAGCTGTATGATGAACTCCAGCGCCGTGTCCTTGACATGGCCGCGTGGGGAGGCAGGAGGAGACGACAAATGATGTGAAGACGGAGACGACGACGGCGTGGGTGTCCCCCGACCCCGTCTGCCTCTGCCTCGACCGCCTCGCCGGCCGCGGCCCCGGCCGGTGCTACTGCCTCCAGCATGCCCCCCATCTGAGGCATCCGGCTCCTCTTTGACCCCCGCCACCCTCTGACGGGAAGACGACCTGGTCGCTTCTGCAGAGGAACGTCCACGACCACGCCCTCTCGGCATACCTTGGGGAGGGAAGGAATCAAATAGGAAGAAGATGGGTGGAGAGGTGACAAGCGCCGCTCCTCTCCTCCCCTCTTTATAGAAGGGCGACCACCCGAATCAACTAGTCCAAACGTCGAAGGAATGAGGGAACAGGACCGACCCGCTGCTCCAATCAGCAGCGTCCCCCCCTCTGCATTAATGCCCACGCCCTCCACATCCGCCGCTTGCCCTCCCCGATGCATGAGGGATACGTGGCGAGCGGATCGGGAGTTGGGTGACGCGTGGTATGGCCGTTTCGCACCCCCGTGATCGTGGAGCGACCCGAGTCGACTTAGTAAATAGGCCGTGCCCCCACGACTTCCTCTATTCTTTATGAGGGGGTGCAAATCGCCTCACTATTTTTGGAGCCACAAGATGACGCAAGAACGCTGTGGTCATCCCACGCGCGACCCCCACGTTGGCACAGATCATGGGGAAGCGCAACCATCGGAGGAGTTACTGCGGTAAAAGGAATCCAGTCTCACTGCCCGCGCACCATTCTGGGCCTAGCCCAATAACGCGTTGCGCTTATGAATGGCCCATGCCCGAGGGCTCCTGTCGGTGTACAAAAGTAGGGGAACTCTTTTTTACCCCTTACTTGTGCACGGGCAGTGAGAGCCCCGCCTGTGGCCGAACATAACAGGGCAGAAGGAGGAAGCCAGGAACGCAGAGTTACCAAAACAACGCCAAGACAGACATCGCAAGAAGACCAAGCAAGAATACAGGCTCCCCCGGCAAGGACTCTCGCCAGGGCAGCCTGCGCACCACCCGGCAAGGGCTCTTGCCGGGGCGATCCGCCCAGGTGCCTCCGTCGCAGCCACCCTTGAAGCCTATGGGCTCCAACGGTACTAACAACTTTAGAGCCAAGGCTTGGGAAGCTCCCACGTGATGGCATGCAGATCTTTGTGAAGACAAAGATCTATGACTCCCAAGAAGAGAACCAGAAGACATGGCGATCATGAGGTTCCTTGCCGAGGACGCCCGCGAGGCCCCGACAAGGCTCCTTGACGAAGACACCCCGAAGCCCCGACAAGCCTCTTGCTGCAGGGCACTCACGGATGCCCCGGCAAGACCCTTACCGGGAACAGAAGCAAGTCTGCGGCAAGCTCCTGTCGCCCCGTCGCTGCCCCAGCTCGGCGGCCGACCGACTGGCCGAGGCAGGCACCCACGTGGATACGTGGTTCCTGGGCCAGCTAGCCAAGCACCTGCGTGGTGGCATGCAGATCTTCGCGAAGACCCTACTGCAACGCCACCTCAGTTGCCTGCCTCACTAGCCTGGACGTGTGTCGCGACCAGACAGAGCGGCCACGGACGGGACAAGCTTCTTTCCCGTCCCCGGTAAAGTAAATAGACACCTAAGCAGCGCATTGAATGCGCCTTGTCCCGTAATGGTGCGGGATAAGCACATACAATGTACACCTTTTTCCACCTCCTGTGTGCCACTGTGGCAGCCCCTTTTAACTATAAAAGGAGGCCTGTGGCATACTCGAGAAGGATTCGGATCCTGAAAAGCTGGATAGGCACCATAGCTAGCTGATGGACTCAAGAACACTCAAATATACACCAAAGCAGGACTAGGGTATTACGCATCCTCGCGGCCCGAACCTGGGTAAACGATCGCTGTGCTGACTCTTATACCTGCTCTTTGCACAACTCCGCGCCCTCCAACCGTAGAAGGGATTCCTGTGATCCCATATGTGTCGTTCCGTACCGACACAAATTTTTCCATGCGATCGTGAGAGCACGTCCCTTTGACACAATGATTTTCGTTATTTATGGACTCTATATGCATTTCCTGTAACTAAAATACCAACAAGGCCTACGCCTCTGGCCGCACCCTACGGCCGAACTGTTTAAAATTTTTCCCTGTTTCCCGGAGAATGAATGAAAACTCCCAAAGCAACACACAAATGATCTTGATAACACCCATATGTAGTTGTGACTATATCAAATGACTCAAATATAGCAAACGGTATCTCAAAGGCACCAGATAATCAAACCATAGGGTAAAATCACTAGTACAACGAGGTGCTATACAAACGGTTTTTAACCCCTTTCCGCGACAGCGTTTTGAACTGTCGCCAAGTGAGTGACTGCGATAGGGGGGGGTCCTTCCCACACGACCCAGAAACCGTCGGGGATAGGGAGCCTTGATGCATACAGTTGTCCCTATAAAACTGTTTCTGATATCTCGAATATCCCAAATGCTCCATCCTTGCTACTAATTTGTGCTCGCATTCCCATCGCAGTCGGTATTCTGTGGTGCTACATTTATGATGCGCGACCCATCACAAATAGTTCATGATTATAGAACGTGTACGATAAGCATCCAATCACACACGTTTACTTTTCCTCGCCTGTATGCGATTCGATGTAAGAGCGCATTCAGTTTTCCCTATAAAACTGTATGCGAAGCTTGAATACATCCCACACGATTCATCCGTCGTACCCATGTCGGATGAAGACCTATCGCACACGTTCTTCTATGATCAAATGTTTGCGATGCACACAACATCATAAATAGTCCATAATTGCCAAGCGTGTGTGATAAGTTGACTTTCGCAAATATTTAATAAGAAGGAACTGTGTGCGATCCTGTTGTTAATCGCACTTGTTTTTTCTTGGCTGATCGTGTGGGCAGTAGAGATTGATCGCACATGTAGTGGACCCGAGAAACATGCCTGATCTCCACGTCTATCGCAGGCGTTCCCCTTTCGCAAACCTCGTGTAGTGTAATCCCTAATTTAATCCCAAATTGAAAATTCACATATTTTGAATTTGAAAGTAGGAAATCACTTATTTCATATTGAACCATGTTTATTACAAATATAGGTTCAACCACGAATGCATAATTTGATGCACAGGTACATATACTAAAGAACTATAGAAGCACCAAGTAAAGAATGATGAACCATAGTTGTACTAAAGACTGTAAAGATAGAGGCAAAAGACATTCTGGTTGCTGGAGAATGTGAAGTGGAATGCCCATATTGTGCCCTCCTCCATGCGTAATGCGCGCATGACTCTAGGCCAACCCCTTGTGATGGCTGCCTATCCATCCTTCACTATCTTCATTAGGATTTCTCGTTGCTCATTGTAGTCTGGATGAAATACTTTAACCTTCATTGCATGTCCACCAATCATGTACTTTGCGAGGTAATCTTGAGTAAACTGCTTCGGGAACCACTACGAACGAAAAATATTCAAACATTGTTGTCTAACAACTCATTATGGGCAGTAAAAAGAGAAGGCTACAGAGTTTGTACTTACCATCCTACAACTCACTATTGTGTTGGATAGAGTGTAAAAGAATAATTTGCTTGCCACCATTCGTATCTTTTTGCTAATAAAGTAATAATCCTTGTCAGTTTCCTCACTTGATGCTTGTTCATGAATATCTCATTACACCATATGCAAAAAGGGTCGATGCATGGATCCTTGCCAAGGGCATATGTACTACAAGCAAAAAGTCAATATTAGAAGCTAACAAGTGTCCAGGCCTGGATCTACACGCACTACATTATGGAACGATGGGGGAGTACAAGCCAAGGGATGAAACTGAAAGCACAAGTGCTCCCTGGGTGATTTTGGTAATTGATGCCAACATATCTCTTGTTGGACTAATACCTTTACCTAGTATATTTCAGATGAGCTCAATAGTGGAGTGGCATGGACAAGAGGATGTGGAACCCCTTCAAGATGCTAAGGACAGAAGATTGGCAAAAGCTCAAATCTCAAGACTCTCCACTTTCATTTTAGTGATTCAAGATCACATTGAGTCTATAGGAAAGCCAATACTATTAAAAGGGGATGAGGTGTTGCTTAATGGCTTGCTTGTTCAAAGTGCTTAGTGATATGCTCCAAAGACCTCAACCACTTTCTCATTCCACATGTGTCCTAAACCTAAAGTCAAACTCGGCCCCACCAATTTGATCTATCTGGCGCCACCGAGTTCACTTGACAAAGCCACTTCCAAAACCCTAATCAGTTCGGTCTCATCGATAGGGATCTCGGTCTCACCGAGATGGAAATGTAAACTCTCTATTTCCTATTTGCAACATTTCGGTCTAACCGATATGTGAGAATTGGTCTCACCGATTTAGCATTTCAAACTCTCTATTACCTATTTGTAACGTTTCGGTCTCACCGAAATGAGCGAATCGGTCCCACCGAGTTTGCCTGACCAACTCAATGTTTGCCTATTAAAGAAATCAGTCTCACCGAGTTGATGTGATCGGTCTCACTGAGATTATGTTATGCCCTAACCCTAATGAAATCGGTCTCACCGAGTTGATCATGTCGGTCCCACCAAAAAGCCTAATGTTCACATTTTGAACTAAATTGGTCCGACCGAGTTTCATGATTTGGTCCCACCAAGTTTGGTAAATTGTGTGCAACGGTTAGATTTTGTGTGTAGGCTATATATACCCCTCTACCCACTCTTCATTTGTGGGGAGATCCATCATAACGTGCCTACACTTCCAGCATACATTTTCTGAGAAAGAACCACCTACTCATGTGTTGAGACCAAGATATTCTAATCCTACCATATGAATCTTGATCTCTAGACTTTCCCAAGTTGCTTTCCAATCAAATCTTCTTACCACTATATCCAAATCTATGAGAGAGAGTTGAGTGTTGGCGAGACTATCATTTGAAGCATAAGAGCAAGGAGTTCATCATCAACACACCATATATTACCTTTTGGAGAGTGGTGTCTCCTAGATTGGTTAGGTGTCACTTGGGAGCCTCCGACAAGATTGAGGAGTTGAACCAAGGAGTTTGTAAGGGCAATGAGATCGCCTACTTCGTGAAGATCTACCTTATTGAGGCAAGTCCTTCATGGGCGATGTCCATGGCGTGATAGACAAGCTTGCTTCTTCGTGGACCCTTCGTGGGTGGAGCCCTCCGTGGACTCGCGCAGCCGTTACCCTTCGTGGGTTGAAGTCTCCATCAACATGGATGTACGATAGCACCACCTATCGGAACCACGCCAAAAACATCCGTGTCTCCAATTGCGTTTGCACACACCAATCCCATCCCTTTACGTTCTTGCAACATGCATTCTTTACTTTCCGCTGCTCATATACTCTTGCCATGCTTGCTTGAAACGTATTGTGTATGTCTGAAATTTTGCAAAAAACTCTACCTCAACTTAAAGATTTTAAAAACTACTACTTTTATTGGTGAATGTCTAATCACCCCCCTCTAGACACCTCTTCTTTGATCCTCTCAATTGGTATCAGAGCCTTGTTCTCCATTGCTTTGGTCTAATCACTATTGGAGGAAGATGGAAGAGTCTACGATCGAGAGTATTAGACGTAGAGTGCCTATGCTTGATGGAGAATTTTATAAGGAAATCGACAAATGACATGCTTGAGATCTTCAATGAATATCATTTGACCAACTACATTGTTAGTCCTCATGTGCCCCCCATTGATCCTTTGAATCCCACTTCCAATGAACATCTTGACATGATTCGAAATCTTAGAATTGTTGATCTTATCACTAGGGGATTGCCTAGAAACTTGCTTCTGTGCTTACCAACTTTCAAATGTGCTTACACTATATGGAAATTCCTTAAGGAACGATTTCCAGACTACTCCTTGAAAAATCTAGACGTGATCCTTCAAAAGTCCATTGCTTTAAATAAGATGAACTCTAGTGATCCCAAATTTGATGAATGTTTATTTGAGCTTGGTGACCTTATGTGTGCCAAAGGAGATGTAGGAATCATTAGTAATATCATCTCGGAAGTCATTAGAATTCATAAAGATGAACATTGTCATGATCACACAACTAATGAATCACTCTCTCTAGGTGTTGATCTATCATAAGACAATGTTGAACATGGTTATTATGATGAGGATGATGATAATGACTTTGACCTTGATGAAGAAATGAGGCATTTTGGTCTTATGGCTAATCTTCGTGGTTACGCAGCCGAAGGAAAGGAATGGGTGCTTGATAGTGGATGCACGGATCATATGACCGGAGATAGGGACATGTTTGATGAGCTTGCCATAAATGATGGTCCATGAAAGTATGTTACCTTTGGTGACAAATCTAAGGGTAAAGTTGTTGGCCTTGGTAAGGTGGCCATATCCAATGATAGCTCCATCAACAATGTCATGCTTGTAGAATCTCTCGGATATAATCTTCTTTCTGTGTCTAGATTAGCTGATTTTTGTTTAAATGTGCTATTCACTCATGTTGATTGCTTTCGTAGAGATAATCATAATATGGTTGTCGACATTCTGGGAACGGGGGTACCCAGACTTGCCTGCCTGCGGCCCAAAGCGTGGCTCATCCAGCGGCCTGGTACGGCCCATCTTCATCAGCAACCACTGACGCAAGACCTCCTCTGGGGCGGCCTCACTAGGCTGGCTCCCGAGGAGCGGAGATATCAAGGCAAGGAACACCTCGCGAGGTTCGTGTGACGTGAGCCATGACGACCAAGGCCAGGCAGGCGCTAGCGGGTACAAGAAGCCAGTTTCCTCTTTGGTGTTAAAGGGGCAAGCGTAGGCGAGGAGTCCCGAGGCGTCAGGCAAAGGTTTCCATATCGGTGCAATGAGACCAAGACCAGTAGGACGGAAGAAGAAGGTCACCACGGAGCCCACGACGACATCGCCACTACAGCCTTTGGCAGGCAAATACCACCTTTTGTCAGGATAGCTTGTACTAGCTGCCCCCCTTCAAACTTGGTTGTTGTGGGATCCCTTCCCGCTCAATATTTGGGAGGAGGACCCGGGCCTCTATAAATAGGACTAGCCACCACCATAGAGTGGGGAATCATTCATACCACCCTTACACCCACTAGCTCACCGAGCCCAAGAACACCTCGTCAGGAGGCTGTTATTCCCGTGTACTTGTTCATCCACAGCCTACAAGGCAATCCACCACACCACACTGGAGTAGGGTATTACACCACAATGGTGGCCCGAACAAGTATAAATCCTCGTGTCTCTTGTTCTTCGGGTTTGACGAGCTAGGCCTAGGAATCGGTGCGAGAGCAAGCTAGAGCGGGAAGGAGAGATCTTCGTGCGCACCCCAGTGTTCGAACCTCAAGGGTTTACCGGAACCCACGACCCGACATTTGGCGCGCCAGGTAGGGGTGCGCCGAATCCTCTCTTCCGTCGTTCGGCTCGCCACTGCTCCGCTGTCTCGATGGCCGACGATCAGGGGCTCATGCCGACCGCCGGGTGGCCTGGCCCGCGCGGGCAGCGCTGTCCGCTCAAGAAGACCTCAACTTCGCGCTCCAGGCAGCCCGCACACCACCTAACTCCATCGGCCGCGGGCGGCGCGGAACTGCAACTTCCGCCCTCCCACCACGGCGCGCGCGCGCCACTGCGTGATCTTCAAACTACGCCGCGGCGACAGCACCGCACACCCGATAGGAGCAGGCGAACATGCGGGCCGCACTCATCATGGCGCTAGAGCTGTTACGGTGCAGGCTGGCCAAGGGCGGCCGCGACATGCTGCTGGAACGTGTCGCCAAACTGCTGGAATGCGCCTGTAGGGGCGCGCCGCCTTTCTGCTCCTTGCCCATGCCTCAGGTTGTGGATGAGGCGCGCGCGAGGTCCCGTCAAGCTTGCGTGCCCCCTGGGGCGATGGGGGGGGGGCCTGACGACGCCGACATGGGCGCTGACGCTAGGAGTGGATTTTGAACCGAGTCGAGCCAGCTCGACTCGACTCGCTAAAGCTCGTTTCATTAACGAGCTAGTTCGACTCGAGTCGTTACTATAACGAGCTCAAATCCAAGATTGACTCGACTCGTATAACTCGCGAGCTGGCTCGTTTAACTTGTTAAGCTCATTAAAGATATGAATATAAAACCTTATAAAAATGTTAAAAATATCAATTGGGAATTTAACATGTAAATATATGGACATGTACATGAGAGTCTCTAGGGAGGTCGGGCCTTGAGCGGCCTGGCCTTATGCCGGAACACAAGGTGTTTACTGGTTGTTTTTACTATCCCTAAAAACCATTGTTTTTTACCAAGCCTAACGAGTTACACGAGTACTCGTTAGATCGGCTCGTTTAACTTGGCCTTTAAACGATCTCAAACTAAAGCTCGGCTCGACTCGTTATTGTTCGAGTTTGAGTCGATTTGAGCCGAGTCACAAGCTACTCATTTAGCTCGCGAGCTTCGAGCTTTTTTTCCAGCCCTAGCTGGCGCCACCCGTCCTACCACTGCAACTTCATTACAGGCAGGAGCAAGCGCTGGCGGCCTACTGCGAGGGCGCGCCGGAGTGAAACCCAGCAGCCGCAAGGACCAGGTGCCACGGCTGGAAGCTCAAGGCGCGGGGCACTCAGGTGGTGTCCTTGGTGGGGCAACCGACGATACCTTTGTGTCCCGCATGGTGAACCCGGAGTACGCGTTCGGGGAGGGCCCCAATGCCTTCCTCGGGCCGAGATGGAACGACGAGGCGCTTGTAGCAAGAGATTACCACGAGTCGCCTAGAGGCTTCGCCGAACCCTTCAGCGATGATGACGGGGTGCAACAGGTATCGCAGTAGCAGGCGTGCACTAACAATGGGCTGCAGGTGGACCAGACCACGACGGTGGTCGGAGACCCAAGGGCGGCGGTTCCGCCCCCGGCTGGAGCAGAAAGCTGGGGGCTACGCATGGAGGGCCTAGAGCCACGGCCTCCCCCGCGCCGTGTGGAGCAAGGCCCCCTACGGAGGTTGGTCCTCTGCCGAGGGAAGCGTTGGCGAGCTGTTCCCCCCGGCAGAGGGCCCGTGGCCGCCGGGGGTGCCGCTAGCGTCCCCCTTGCCCCTTAGCCTCATCCTGGTTTCCAGACGCCCCATCGGTGGTCGGGGGCGGCACAAGGCGGGCCCCTCGCCTGGCGATATGAAGTAAGGCTCACGCGTGTGAAGGTCTCCGCTCGTGACACTCTCACGTAATAATGAGTGGGGCTGTACATGCCCCGGAGTGTCCGGAGTGCCGCCCTCGGGCCTCGAGGGCTCCCGCCCATGTCCTAGTGGAAGCACCATGCTCCGCGCTGGCCGTCAACACTGTCCCCCAATGACTATGCTCAGGACCAGTGATAGCACTTAGCTCCGCGCTGGTGGAAGAGAAGAAGACTACTAGGTGCCGGACGCGACTATTTGCTTTCCTCTCCTTTTCTTTGTAACTTGGTTCGCCGCCCTTTCAAATTGAATTTGAAATCTTTCTCGTTGCCAAAAGTGGAGGGAATTTTCCTTTGATTTATGTTGGTTCTATTGCTTTCTAGTCATGTACCTCGTTTTTAAGGCTTGCGCTTCGAGCCCTCCGGCTCGGGGCCCAGATGGTCGATCCCACCGGGCAGATCTCTGTAACCTCGGCAGGACCCCCTCGGGGCAAGAGCGTACACGCCGCAAAATTGCTGCGTAGGCATCCTGCCGTGGTCTGCAGGACGCCCCTGGCCACGATCCCTAGAGCGGGGCCGCATGCTGCTCAGGAAGCTCAGGGCCGCGGACCCCTAGTGATCTGTCCCAAAAGAGAGGCATGCCAATGGCCTTGCAACCTACATGAGGACATGTAGGATCAAGGTGAGTTATGTGACAACCCTGCTCAAGAGCTCGCAAACTTGTGGAAGCACGTCCTAGGTTCGGCTTTAAGGAGGGAAAAAGAAGAGTAGAACATCAGTTTACATATATAGGGGGCTCCCCCCATCAAAATTCTCTCACACCCTGCGGGGCCGTGTCCTAGTCCTTGCGTGCAGGATCGAAGCAGAGGAGCACGAGCTCAATCAGACATGTCACTCGCCGTGTCGTCCGAGTCGCTCTCGTGCACACTGCCGGCGCTGTCACTGGCACCGTCTTCACCATCGTCAACCATGCCGCCTTCGTATGCCACGACCACAGCCGCGTCGTCCTCAGTGGCAAAGGCCCTGACCAAAGCATCCATGTTGTCATCCACCCAGTGCGCCAGGTTGTCTCGGATGGCCCCGGGCACTGGGGCGATGGCGGCATCAAAATCAAAGTGGGGGTCGATGTTCTGGAGATGACTAAAGATAAGGGAGAACGCGCGCCCGAGGAGGCCTCGACTCTTTTCTTGAACAAGCTCGTGGGCCCTCGCGGCCCGGTCCTCCAAGCGCGTCACAACACTGACAAAGAAGCAGAGATGGCTGCGTAGTCGTCCACGTGAGGATGAGGGGCACACTCTTCGCAAATGGCGCCCAGAGCCCGGTTGGCCCTCACCCTGAGGTCCTGGAGCATAGGGGCGTGCTCGTGCTGCAGCGTCTGCCGGCGACACGCCTCTTCCCTGCACTTCCGCGCGAGGGATTCAGCATCAGCAACCTGCTGCTCGAGCGAGAGCAGTTCGACGCGGGTGGAGGCCAACTCGGCATGGACAGAGACCAGGGCCGCTGCGGTAGCCTTCTCGCGCCACTCCGCCTCATCCTTCCGTGCCCTGAGGGCGGTGGTCCTACCCTTAGCTTCGGCCTCCAAGTACTCCAGCTTCAGGGCATACTCATTAGCGAGACCCTCGCGGGCCTCCGCCACCCTACGGTCGACTTCCTCCTGGATCCTGGCCTCGCGTGTGCTAGCATCATCTTCCACTTGGGCGACCAAGTGCTCCCTCGTCTCCAACCGCTCGAGCTCGAGGCTGCACTCGTGGCCTCGAACATCAACGCTTCTTCAAGCCTTAAGATCTCCTCCTCTTCGAAAGGCGCCCCTTTCATCGATGCCAAGGCGGCCCTGCGCACCTCAGCTCGCTGCTCCAGGGAGGCGTTCAGGGCATGGAGCTCCTGCCTGCGCTTCTCTGCAACCTCGCGGCGGTGGTCAGCCTCCCTGGCCTCCTCCAGGGCTCGGGCGCTGGCCTCATGCGAGCTTGCAAGGGACGCCTCGGCCTTCGCGTTGGCACGCTCGTGGTGGAGACGCCCGAGGTTGATGGCCACCTTCAGTCGATGCCATTCGTCCACCAGCCGGAGGCCCTCGGTTTCAAGGCGGGCATCAAAATCCACAAGCTCTCCCCCAAGTCGATTCGGCGCACTCAACACCTCTTGGAAAAGCTCATGACGGACAGCGCCCCGCTTGCGCTCAAACTCGAACGCGCGACCGGGTTCGTCCTCCGCACTGGAGGTCATTGAAGAAGTTCGAGGAGGCTTGTCCCCTCCCGATGGGGGCTTGAGGTCGCCTCCTTTCTAGTCGTCTTTCGGGCTCAGCCGGGGCCCGGAGGGGCGGAGGCTCATTGCTCAAAGAAGACGCCAGGGCCGAGGGCACCTAGCCGCGATCAATAACCAGGGGAGGAGCTCTTGGCATGCCTTCCGCACCCCAGGCAGGACCGTGAAGGAGGAACGACAAGAATGCAGGGTCGAGCTGCCAGGCCGGCGCATACGCCCCCTGGTCGACCTTGCGCCAAAGGCGGCAGGCTGGCTGAGGGTGCTCAGGATCAGCGGAGGACTCGGGGCAGGAGGGGGCCGCTTCTCGGGAGATTTTGTCGCCTTAGCAGAAGGGGCCCTGAGGAACCACGACCAGGAGGGAAAGCAGCACTCAGGGAATTACAAAGATAAGGTACTCACTCATCTATGGCAATATACTTCCTCTGCTTCAATGACCAGAAGGCATCACCGCTGCAGCTTGGATATCCCTTCCTCTTGTGAAGTGCGTCGAAGTTTGGCCGGAACCAGCCGAAGCCCTGGATGCGGTCACCAGCGCCGGGCACGACCGGTGTGGCTCCTGAGGAGGCGCCCTCAGGAACGCTGGGCCGTGGGGGGCCCCGGCCCCCGCCTCGTGGCGACTCGCTGGGGCCTCGGGGGCTTTGGCCTCACGAGCACCGGGCTGCACCGACCGCTCGGCCGCTCCCTCTGGGCGGCTCTCCCGAGCCCCAGGGGACGGCGCTTCAGGAGCCCCAGGAGACGCCGACGCCGGAGCAGCCATACCAGCAGCACTCGGCGGCAATCACCCTCCCTCCCGTGCCCTCTTCTGGGGCGAGCGAAGCGCCGGCAGCGGGCAGGGGAGCCATGCGGGCAGGGCTTTCGCGAGGCCACGCATGGCCAACCGGGCGAAGTCCCCATTCGTCGAAGGAGGGCATCTGCTTCACAAACTCCACCTCATTCGAGCAGCAGTACAGAAGACAACCTTCCTTCCGCAAGCGGGCTGGCGCTGGGTCGCCCATCAGAAGCTCGAGCACTGTGCGCCGTACCTCGAGAGGAAGAGCAGGCGTTTGAAGCCTCATGCGATCCCCGTAGCCGGAGAAGGTCCACATTGGCCGAGAGTGGCGCTGAGGTGGAGCGATGCGGCACTGGATGTACTCCTTCACCACCATGGGCGCCGTCACCCCAAGCTTCTTCAACCTAGCCAGCCGGTGCCAAATGTGGGTTAGCCACTGGGCGGCAAACTTCTCGTGTTTCCAGCCAGAGCTTGGAGCAGTCGGGATCCACGGAAGAAGCAGCAGAGGGCCGTGCACACCAACATCCACGAACTGTTGGGGAACGTAGTATTTCAAAAAAATTCCTACGATCACGCAAGATCTATCTACTAGAAGCATAGCAACGAGTGGGGAGAGTGTGTTTACGTACCCTCGTAGATCGAAAGCGGAAGCGTCTCGTGACGCCGTTGATGTAGTCGAACATCTTCGCGATCCAACCGATCCTACACCGAATGTACGGCACCTCCGTGTTCAGCACACGTTCAGCTTGATGACATCCCACGAGCTCTTGATCCAGTTGATCTTCACGAGAGAGTTTTGTCAGCACGACGGTGTGGTGACGGTGATGATGAAGCTACAGGCGCACGGCTTCGCCTAAGCACTGCAACGATATGACCGAGGTGTGTAACTGTGGGGAGGGGCACCGCACACGGCTAGAATCAACTTGTGTGTCTATGGGGTGCCCTCCTCCCCACGTATATAAAGGAGTGGAGGAGGGCAGGGCCCAGCCCTCTCTATGGCGCGCCCTAGGGTAGTCCTACTCCCATCGGGAGTAGGATTCCCCCCTTCCCTAGTTGGAGTAGGAGAGGAAGGAAGGAGGAGAGGGAGAAGAAGGAAAGGGGGCCCGGCCCCCTCCCAATTCGGATTGGGCTTGTGGGGGGTGCGCCCCCACCTTGGCCGCCTCCTCCTCCTTTCTACTATGGCCCATTAAGGCCCATCAACTCCCCGGTGGTTCCGGTAGCCCCCCGGTACTCTGGTATATGCCCGAACTCATCCGGAACCATTCCGATGTCCAAATATTGGCCTCCAATATATCGATATTTATGTCTCGGACATTCCGAGACACCTCATCATGCCCGTGATCATATCCGGGACTCCGAACTACCTTCAGTACATCAAAACACATAAACTCATAATACCTATCATCATCAAACGTTAAGTGTGCTACGAGTCCGAGAACTATGTACGCATGACCGAGACTCATCTCCGGTCAATAACCAATAGCAGAACCTGGATGCTGATATTGGTTCCTACATATTCTACGAAGATCTTTATCGGTCAAACCGCATAACAACATACGTTGTTCCCTTTGTCATCGGTATGTTACTTGCCCGAGATTCGATCATCGGTATCACCATACCTTGTTAATCTCGTTACCGGAAAGTATCTTTACTCGTTCTGTAATACATCATCTCGTGACTAACTCATTAGTAATTTGCTTGCAAGGCTTATTATGATGTGTATTACCGAGAGGGCCTAGAGATACCTCTCCGACACTCGGAGTGACAAATCCTATTCTCGGTCTATGCCAACACCACAAACACCTTCGAAGACACCTGTAGAGCATCTTTATAATCACCCAGTTACGTTGTGATGTTTGATAGCATACAAGGTGTCCCTCTGGTATTCGGGAGTTGCATAATCTCATAGTCATAGGAACATGTATAAGTTATGAAGAAAGCAATAGCAGTAAAACTAAACGATGAAGTTGCTAAGCTAACGGATGGGTCCTGTCCATCACATCATTCTCCTAATGATGTAATCCCATTGATCAAATGACAACTCATGTCTATGGCTAGGAAACATAACCATCTTCGATCAATGAGCTAGTCTAGTAGAGGCATACTAGGGACACCCTGTTTTGTCTATGTATTCACACATGTACTAAGTTTCCGGTTAATACGATTCTAGCATGAATAATAAACATTTATCATGATATAAGGAAATACAAATAACAACTTTATTATTGCCTCTAGGGCATATTTCCTTCAGTGTCCCACTTGAACTAGAGTCAATAATCTAGATTACATAGTAATGATTCTAATATCCATGGAGTCTTGGTGCTGATCATGTTTTGCTCGTGGAAGAGGCTTCGTCAACGGGTCTGCGACATTCAGATCCGTATGTATCTTGCAAATTTCTATGTTTCCCTCCTTAACTTGATCGCGGATGGAATTGAAGCGTCTCTTGATGTGCTTGGTTCTCTTGTGAAACCTGGATTTCTTCGCCAAGGCTATTGCTCCAGTGTTGTCACAGAAGATTTTCATTGGACCCGATGCACTAGGTATTACACCTAGATTGGATATGAACTCGTTCATCCAGACTCCTTCATTTGCTGCTTCCGAAGAAGTTATGCACTCCGCTTCACACGTAGATCCCGCCACGACGCTCTACTTGGAACTGCACCAACTGACAGCTCCACCGTTCAATAAAAACACATATCCGGTTTGTGACTTAGAGTCATCTGGATCAGTGTCAAAGTTTGAATCAACGTAACCATTTACGACAAGCTCTTTGTCACCTCCATAAACGAGAAACATATCCTTTGTCCTTTTCAGGTACTTCAGGATGTTCTTGACCGATGCCGAGTGATCCACTCCTGGATTACTTTGGTACCTCCATGCTAAACTTATAGCAAGGCACACATCAGGTCTGGTACACAGCATTGCATACATGATAGATCCTATGGCTGAGGCATAGGGAATGACTTTCATTTTCTCTCTATCTTCTGTAGTGGTCGGGCATTGAGTCTTACTCAACTTCACACCTTGTAACACAGGCAAGAACCCTTTCTTTGACTGATCCATTTTGAATTTCTTCAAAACTTTATCAAGGTATGTGCTTTGTGAAAGTCTAAGTAAGCGTCTTGATCTATCTCTATAGATCTTGATGCCTAATATATAAGTAGCTTCACCGAGGTCTTTCATTGAAATATTCTTATTCAAGTATCCTTTTATGCCATTCAGAAATTCTATATCATTTCCAATCAACAATATGTCATCTACATATAATATTAGAAATTCTACAGAGCTCTCACTCACTTTCTTGTAAATACATGCTTTCCAAAAGTCTGTATAAAACCATATGCTTTGATCACCTCATCAAAGCGTATATTCCAACTCCGAGATGCTTGCACCAGTCCATAGATGGATCACTGGAGCTTGCACACTTTGTTAGCACCTTTAGGATCGACAAAACCTTCTAGTTGCATCATATACAACTCCTCTTTGAGGTATCCATTAAGGAATGCAGTTTTGACATCCATTTGCCAGATTTCATAATCATAAAATGTGGCAATTGCTAACATGATTCGAACAGACTTAAGCATCGCTACAGGTGAGAAAGTCGCATTGTAGTCAACTCCTTGAACTTGTCGAAAACCATTCGCAACAAGTCGAGCTTTGTAGATAGTAACATTACCGTCGGCGTCGGTCTTCCTCTTGAAGACCCATTTATATTCAATGGTTTGCGGATCATCACGCAAGTCAACCAAAGTCCACACTTTGTTCTCATACATGGATCCCATCTCAGATTTCATGGCCTCAAGCCATTTTGCGGAATCTGGCCTCATCATCGCTTCCTCATAGTTCGTAGGTTCATCATGGTCTAGTAACATGACTTCCAAAACCGGGTTGTCGTACCACTCTGGCGCGGAACGCACTCTGGTTGACCTACGAGGTTACGTAGTAACTTGATCCGAAGTTTCATGATCATCATCATTAGCTTCCTCACTAATTGGTGTAGGAATCACTGGAACTAGTTTTTGTGATGTACTAATTTAAAATTCGGGAGAAGGTACAATTACCTCATCAAGTTCTACTTTCCTCCCACTCACTTCTTTCGAGAGAAACTCCTTCTCTAGAAAATATCCATTCTTAGCAACGAATATCTTGCCTTCGAATCTGTGATATAAGGTGTACCCAACAGTCTCCTTTGGGTATCCTATGAACACACATTTCTTCGACTTGGGTTCGAGCTTACCAGGTTGAAGATTTTTCACATAAGCATCACATCCCCAAATTTAAGAAACGACAACTTTGGTTTCTTGCCAAACCACAGTTCATAAGGCGTCGACTCAACGGATTTAGATGGTGCCCTATTTAACGTAAATGTAGTTGTCTCGAAAGCATAACCCCAAAACGATAGTGGTAAATCGATAAAAGACATCATAGATCGTACCATATCTAATAAAGTATGGTTACGACGTTCGGACACACCATTACGCTTTGGTGTTCCGGGTGGCGTGAGTCATGAAACTATTCCACATTGTTTCAAATGAAGACCAAACTTGTAACTCAAATATTCGCTGGTGGCGGGCCGCGACACGCTCCTACTACGGCCTGGTACGGCCCAACTGATCGACCGACTGCTCAAGGCCCTCACGAGGGGGCTATGCCTCGCGAGGAGAACGACACCAAGACCCCCTCATGAGCGGCCTCGGCTAGGTTGCTCCGGAGGGGCGGAGAACCCAAGGCCAAGCCTGCCTTGGGAGGAGGCAGTGACGCAAGCAGTGACGCACCACGCCAGCGGGTGCCAACGCATGCCAGCGGTGCAGTTGCCGTTTTGGTGCAAAGGAGACAGCGCAGGCGCAGGTTCCCGAGGGGCGAGACAAAGGTTTCCCCTTCGGTGCAACAAGACCGATGACCGCAAGGACGACAGGGAGGATGTCACCACCGAGCCCACCACCGCGTCATCGTCTAGTCTCTTTGCAGGCGAAGGCAACTTTTGTGAGGATAGGAGCGTCCTTGTGTTCCCGCTCAAAATGGCCGTTGTGGGATCCCTTCCCGCCAAAACATTTCGGGGGTAGAGGACCCTGGCTGCCTATATAAGTAGCTAGGATCTCCACTATGGAGGCATTCTCATCTGATCTGGAGAGACCCCACCTACGCATCAAGGAGCAAGAACACTTGCCTTCCGACCCTCTTGAGCTCTCCTCCTGAGCTCAAGAACCACTGTACTTGTTCATACTCAAGCCCTCCTGAGGCTAATCCACGAAAGCAGGACGTAGGGTTTTACACCGCAAGGTGGCCTGAACCTGGGTAAACTCATGTGTGCTTTTACTCGTTGCTTGCTTTAATCTCACCACCGGGCGAGGGCGTGGCGCTAGGTAGACGTGAGTGGGAGAGATCTTCGTTCACGCCCCTGTGTTCGAACTTCTTGGGTTTGCGCAGCCCGTAATCCGACATTTGGCGCGCCAGGTAGGGGGCGTGTCAAAATCTCGCCTCTCCGACGACCTCGTCCTGCTCTCGTTCGTCGACCTCGCTTCACCGCCATGCTGGATACATGCCGAGTGCGCATCGTCCGCCACGCCGCCAACGTTGCTCAGACGGCGCCCGTGGGCAACGGTGCACCGCTCCGCCCCAACTCACCGGTCGCCAACGCCGCCACTGACCCGGCCGTCCATGAGCAGCAGGACTCATCGCTGCCGCTGTTCGTGCGGCGCGACGGCCGCACGGCGACACCATCACCCTCGCCGGCCACGGCGTCGTCCTCGCTAATCCGCCGCGGGCCGGTCTACCAGCAGCCTGCGCTACTGATGGTGTCGGAGCTCCTACACTACCGTCCAACAGATGACCTCTACGACGAGTGGCTCCATCGCATCACCGAGCTCGTCAACGCCGCCGGGGAGGCACCTGCACAAACTCACTCCTCCCGTCCTCCGTCACTCATGGTGGGGAACGTGGACCACGGCATCCCGGCTCCACCTCCACTGCACGGCACCGGCCGGGGGCACAGGCGCGAGGCTCCACGGCGCGAGCAGCCCCGCAGAGCCCCTGCGCGCGATGAGGACAGCTGCCAGGTGATTCCGCATCCCCAGGCAGAAGCTCGTGGGCCCCCCGTCCTGCAGCACCAGAACCGCGCGCCACAGGAGGTGGTGGCGCCTGTACCCCAGGAACCAGCACCACAGGCGCAGGGGGCGCCTGCAATCATGAGCGTGCCTGGGTGTCGCGCCCTAGCTCCAGAGCTGCGGCGCCTCGTCTGTCCCAGCAAGTTCAAGCCGGATCTGCCTCCGCGCTGTGATGGCACCACCGACCCGCAGAGTTCCTCCAGCTCTACGAGCTGAGCATCGAGGCGTCCAACGTCACTGAGCAGGTCATGGCGAACTGGTTCCCCATGGCCCTTAAGGACGGCGCTCGCTCCTGGCTCCCGAACCTCCCCGCAGGATCCATCTCCTCCTGGGGGGGCTTCGTGAGCGTTTCGTCGCCAACTTCCAAGGTACCCGCGACCGAGCTCCGGCGGCCGCGGATCTGCGCCACATGAAGCAGCAACCTGGGGAGACCCTACAGAAGTACATCCAACGTGTCAACACCGTGCGCCTTAGGATCCCCAGGGTCTCAGATGAGGCCATCATCTTGGCGTTCTCTGACGGTGTCTGTGACGTCAAGATGAAGGAGGAGCTCTCCATCCACGAGGACTGGTGTACGACCCTCGAGATGTTCAACCTCGCGGCGAAGTGCGCCAGGACAGAGGAAGGCCGCCTCTCTCTTATGGAGCTGCCTGAAGCGGAGGCTGACGACAAGAAGGCCAAGGGCAAGGAAGCAAAGCGCAAGGGACCCGTCGTGCTGGCTGCGGAGCCAGAACTGAAACGTGGCTGCGGCTACAACGACCCCCCC
>LR738711.1:662114801-662133097 GCA_902687465.1 Secale cereale
GAGACAACCGTCCTTACTGCGTCTTCCACGATGTTCACAACCACAACACCAATGACTGCCAAGAGCTCAGGGCGATGCGCGGCGGGCGCGTCAGGCAATGCCCTGAGCGCGACAACAGTAGCTACGGCCGCGGAGGGGGCCGTGGTGGAGGACGTTGGACGGCAGGAACTCGCGCCAAGGATGGCGTGACCAACCTCGTGAAGACCGCTGGCAGGAGCAGCCTCGTGACACCCCCTGGCGTGACCAGCCTCGTGAGGGTCGCCCTCGGGGCAGCGCGGGCCTACCTCCGCTGCCACCACCTCCAAGAAGGAACGACGATGACCGCCAGGGAGACGAAGTAGGGGGCTTTCAAGAGCCACGCGCGGTTGCATGCATCCTGGGAGGAGCCCACGCTCCGGCTTCCCATCGCCTCTTCAAGCAGTTCGCTTGTGAGGTGAACGCGGCGCTCCCCAGGCTTGACGTCGCGTGCAACCTTAGGTGGACCAAGCAAGTCATCACCTTCGACCCCAAGGACCAGCTCAAGTGCACCGCAGTCCTAGGCACTCTCCCGATGCTCTGCACTCCGACCATCAGCAACGTCCTCGTGACCAAGACCCTCATCGACGGTGGAGCAGGGCTCAACGTCCTCTCCGTCCAGACCTTCGAGACGATCCAAGTCCCCTACGATCAGCTCCACCCAACCAAGCCATTCTACGGAGTCACAGATGGCTCCACGCTCCCGAGGAGGCAGGTCCGCCTCCCCGTCACCTTCGGCGATTGCTACCTCTTGAGCTTGCGTTGTATTCCCTCGAAGAGGAAAGGGAGATGCAGCACAGTAGCGTAAGTATTTCCCTTAGTTTTTGAGAACCAAGGTATCAATCCAGTAGGAGACCACGCGCCAGTCCCTCGCACCTACACAAACAATTAAGAGCTTCACAGCCAACGCGATAAGGGGTTGTCAATCCCTTTACGGTCACTTACGATAGTGAGATCTGATAGAGATGATAATTATATTTTTGGTATTTTTGGTATAGAAACAAGAAGTAAGGACAACAAATAAATAACGGTGGCAGAAATTGATGGGAATGTAATCTGATAGAGATAGACCCGGGGGCCATAGTTTTCTCTAGTGGCTTCTCTCATGATAGCGATATTCTACGGTGGGTAAACAAATTACTGTCAAGCAATTGATAGAAAAGCGAATAATTATGAGACTATCTAGACATGATCACTGTATATAGGCATCACGTCCGAGACAAGTAGACCGAAACGATTATGCATCTACTACTATTACTCCACACATCGACCGCTATCCAGCATGCATCTAGTGTATTAAGTTCATACGAACAGAGTAACGCCTTAAGCAAGATGACATGATGTAGAGGGATACACTCATGCAATATGATGAAAAACTCATCTTTTTATCCTCGATGGCAACAATACAATATGTGCCTTGCTGCCCCTACTGTCACTGGGAAAGGACACCGCAAGATTGAACCCAAAGCCAAGCACTTCTCCCATTGCAAGAACTATAGATCTAGTAGGCCAAACCAAACCAATAATTCGAAGATACTTGCAAGGATATTATGAGCACACATAAAAAGTTCAGAGAAGAACCAAATATCTTTCATAGATAACCTTGATCATAAACTCACAATTCATCGGATCTCGAAGAACACACCACAAAAAGAGATTACATCGAATAGATCTCCTCGAAGACCGAGGAGAACTTTGTATTGAGATCCGGAGAGAGAGAAGAAGCCATATAAATACTAGCTATGGACCCGAAGGTCTGTGGTAAACTACTCACAACTCATGGTGAGGGCGATGATGATGATGATGCTGATGATGATGAAGGCCTCTGTGATGGATCCCCCTCCTGGAACAGGCTCCAAGATGGGATCTCCACGGGAACAGCAGCTACGGCGGTGGAATTAGGGTTTTCTGTCTGCGTATGGAGTTTCTGGGGTACGTAGGTATATATAGGAAGAAGAGGGGCACCAGGGGCCACAGGGGCTACCCTCGAGGCAGGGGGGCGCGCCCTAGGAAGGGGGGCGTGCCCCCACCCTCGAGGGTGGCCCTTTTGTCTCCT
This sequence comes from Secale cereale, assembly GCA_902687465.1. NCBI lineage: Eukaryota > Viridiplantae > Streptophyta > Magnoliopsida > Poales > Poaceae > Secale > Secale cereale. Next base: position 662,116,873 of record LR738711.1, read on the forward strand.
GGCTTGGCCCTGAAGTCTATCGTGCGTCATTTCCTCCAAAAATATCTCCTGCGAAGGTTTCATTCCGTTTGGACTCCATTTGATATTCCTTTTCTACATAACCCTGAAATAGGCAGAAAACAGCAATCTGGACTGGGCCTTTGGGTTAGTAGGTTAGTCCCAAAAATTATATAAAAGTGAATGATAAAGCCCATTAAACATCCAAGACTTCATAAATAATAGCATGGACAATCAAAAATTATAGGTACGTTGGAGACGTATCAAGCATCCCCAAGCTTAATTCCTGCTCGTCCTCGAGTAGGTAAATGATAAAGAAAGAATTTTTGATGTGGAATACTAACCAATATAGTTTTTCAATGTAATTCTCTTAATTGTGGCATGAATGTTCAGATCTGAAAGATTCAAGATAAAAGTCTATATTGACATAAGAAATAACAATACTTCAAGCAATACTAACAAAGGAATCACGTCTTCTCAAAATACTATGGCTAGATAAAGTTATCCCTACAAAATCATATAGTGTTGGGTATGCTCCCTTATTATCACACAAAATATTCATATCATGCACAACCCCGATTTCAGCCAAGCATTTGTTTTCATGCTCTATCTTTTCAAACCTTTCAACTTTCACGCAATACATGAGCGCGAGCCATGGATATAGCACTATGGGTGGAATATAGGTGGTTGTGGAGAAGAAAAAAAGAGGGAGATAGTCTCACATCGACTAGACGTATCAACGGGCTATGGAGATGCCCATCAATAGATATCAATGTGAGTGAGTAGGGATTGCCATGCAACGGATGCACTAGAGCTAAATATGAATGGAAGCTCAACAAAAGAAACTAGTGGGTGTGCATCCAACTTGCTTGCTCATGAAGACCTAGGGCATTTGAGGAAGCCCATCGTTGGAATATACAAGCCAAGTTCTATAACGAAAATTCCCACTAGTATATGAAAGTGACTAAGCATGAGACTCTCTACAATAAAGAACATGGTGCTACTTTGAAGCAGAAGTGTGGAAAAAGATAGTAGCAATTGTCCCCCTTTTTTTCTTTCTTTTTTTGGGCCTTTCTTTTTTTCTTTGGCCTTTATTTTTTTTCTCTTCTTTTTTGCAGAGAGGCTTTATAGATTCAGCCTTTCCTCCCATGGGACAATGCTCTAATAATGATGATCATCACACTTCCATTACAACATGATATTACAACTCGATACTACAACAACAAAGTATGACTCTATATGAATGCCTCCGGCGGTGTACCGGTATGTGCAATGAAACAAGAGTGACATGTATAAAATCTATGCATGGTGGCCTTGCCACAAATACGATGTCAACTACATGATCATGCAATGGCAATATTACAATATGATGCGTGTCATATGAACGGAACGGTGGAAAGTTGCATGGCAATATATATCGGAATGGCTATGGAAATGCCATGATAGGTAGGTATGGTGGCTGTTTTGAGGAACAATATGGTGGTTGTTTTGAGGAAGGATATATAGTGGGTTTATGGCACCGGCGAAAGTTGCGCGATACAAGAGAGGCTGGCAATGGTGGAAGGGTGAGAGTGCGTATAATCCATGGACTCAACATTAGTCATAAGAACTCATATACTTATTGCAAAAATCTAAGAGTCATCAAAACAAAGCAATCAACGCATGCCCCTAGGGGGTGGTTGGTAGGAGTTAACCATCGCGCGCCCCCGACCTCCACACAAAGGTTGACACTCTACAAATACCTCATGCGTTAACTTAGTCACACAACGGTTCACCATACGTGCATGCTATGGGATTCACTAATCTTAACACAAATATTTCTCAATTTCATAATTAATCCACTAGCATGACTCTAATATCACTATCCTCTTGTCTCAAAACTTTTATCAAGCATCCAACATCTCTTTCTACTCAATGCACTTGATGTGATTTTTTTTACTACATTGACATTGGATGTTTATCATGTGAAGACTAGTTCCTTTAGCCTAAACACTTTACCATGCTGTTTTAATAGAATCTCAAATAGATCTAAGTGAAGCATGAGAGTTCAAAAATTTCTACAAAATATAACCACCACCGTGCTCTAAAAGATATAAGTGAAGCACTAGAGCAAAAACTATTCAACTCAAAAGATATAAGTGAAGCATATATAGTGTTCTAACAATTTCTAGGGCATATTTAACTCTCTCAAATAGGTGTGCCCAGCAAGGATGATTGTGGCAAACTAACAAGCAAATACTCAAATTATACAAGACGCTCCAAGCAAAACACATAGCGTGTTGCGAATAAAAATATAGCTCCAAGTATAGTTACCGATGGATGAAGACGTAAGAGGGGATGCCTTCCCGGGGCATCCCCAAGCTTAGGCTTTTGATTATCTTGAATTTACTTGGGGTGCCATGGGCATACCCAAGCTTAGGCCTTTGCTACTCCTTGTTCCATAGTCCATCAAAGCAATACTCAAAACTTGAAAACTTCACAACACAAAACTTGGAAAAAAATTCTCGTGAGCTCCGTTAGTAAGAGAAAGCAAACCACCACCCAAAGGTACAACAAGGAATTCATTCATTGTTTATATTGGTGTTAAACCTACTGTACTACAAGTTCTTTATGGTTCATATCCTCCAATATTACTCATAGATGCATCGGAATAAGCAAACAACACACAAAAACAGAATCTGTCAAAAACAGAACAGTCTGTAGTAATCTCCCGAGTTCCCGTACTTCTGGAACTCTACAACATTCAAACAAAATTGGTAAATTTGCGATATTTGTATACAAATCAGAAGCAAAAAGAATCAACTAAAATTAACGCTCCATTAAAATCTGAAGACTACTTTAGCGAGCGCTAACGATTTCGTTTTTCACAGCAAGATCATATAAACTTCACTTAAGTCTTACCAAAGGTTCTACTTGGCACAACCACAAAACAAAACATGAAAACACATCTAATCAGAGTCTAGATGCAATATTTATTCCCTAACAGCAACAAAAGCAAAAAACATAAAATTGGGTTGCCTCCCAACAAGCGCTATCGTTTTATGCCCCTAGCTAGGCACGATTTTAATGATGCTCATATGAAAGACAAGACTGAAGCACAAAGAGAGCACCATATAGCATGTGAAAATCACATATAAGTCTAACATACTTCCTATGCATAGGCATCATATAGGAAAACAAATTACCAAGACAAGCAAGACCTATCATATGCAAGGAAGGAGAAAGAAACAATAGCAATCTCAACATAACGAGAGGTAATTTAGTAACATGAAAATTTCTACAACCATATTTCCCTCTCTCATAATAATTGCATGTAGGATCATGATCAAATTCAACAAAATATTTATCACATAACACATTCTCAACACGATCCATATGCATACGAAGTTGACACTCTTCCAAAATAGTGGGATCAACATTAACTAAAGTCATGAACTCTCCAAACCCACTTTTATCAAAAAAATCATAAGATTGAACATTCTCCAAATATGTGGGATCTAAAGTTGTCAATCTTCCAAACCCACTTTCAATATTATTGCAAACATTATTATCACTCTCATATTCATCATGGGGCTTAAATAAATTCTCAACATCATAAGAGGAATCACCCCAATCACGATCATTGCAACAAATAGTAGTCATAGCAAAACTAGCACCCCAAGCTTAGGGTTTTGCATATCATTAACAGAATTGGCATTAAGAGAATTTATAATAACATCATTGCAATCATGCTTTTCATCGAAGGAACTATCAAGTATGGGCGCCATTGTAACGATCTCATGTTTAACATAAGGAACTATAGCAAATTCATCTTCATAAATATTGGCATCATGGCCACAAGGATAGCAAGCATCATGTTCATCAAGGGATATTTCAATCAAATCATTGGAATCAAAGTTATCTATATATTCATGCATATCATTATTTTCTTTCAAAGCAGCGGTCATTCTTTCAATAAATTCTTTGATATTGGCATTATGAGCATAGTTTTTATAGAAATATTTAAGTATGTCAAAAAAATTAGATTCATAAAGAGTAATGCCATACTTTTCAATCAAAGAAGCAACTTCATAAGCACCCTTAAAAGCAACAAATTCTTCAATTTGTTCGATATCGTAGTAACTATAAACACCTTTTGCATAAGAGGATAAGATTTCATTATCATTGAACTCACATAGGTAGGGTGGGTGTTTTTAGGGTTCTTAGAGCAACAAGTAAAATCACAGATTTCAAAAAGATTCCAAGAATAACACATCAATCTATTTATTTGATCCCATAAGAGTCTCCCCTTTTCAGACAAACGATGACGCACAAAATGAGCATGCTCATATAAATATTTCCCATCAACTAGGCTAGTTGGGGTTTCAGCACGAGAGCATAGGGATCAAAGATGATCCAAGTAGAACACTTTAAGGTGATCCATAACAATAGATTTTTAGCAAGCAAAGATGCAAGCACATAGAAGGCACATGGAGACACAAGTAAACAAGAAGCAAGCGAACGATAAACACACGACGGAAGAAGGGCAAATAAAACGACAAGGGTGAAGTGGGGGAGAGGAAAACGAGAGGCAAATAAATGTAATGCAAAGGATAAGGGTTTGTGATAGGTACTTGGTATATGACTTTTGCGTAAGCCTCCCCGGCAACGGCGCCAGAAATTCTTCTTGCTACCTCTTGAGCTTGCGTTGTATCCCCTCGAAGAGGAAAGGGAGATGCAGCACAGTAGCGTTAGTATTTCCCTCAGTTTTTGAGAACCAAGATATCAATCCAATAGGAGACCACGCGCCAGTCCCTCGCACCTGCACAAACAAATAAAAACTTCACAGCCAACGCGATAAGGGGTTGTCAATCGCTTTACAGTCACTTACGATAGTGAGATCTGATAGAGATGATAATTATATTTTTGGTATTTTTGGTATAGAAACAGAAAGTAAAGAAAGCAAATAAATAACGGCGGCATAAATTGATGGGAAAGTAATCTGATAGAGATAGACCCGGGGGCCATAGTTTTCTCTAGTGGCTTCTCTCATGATAGCGATATTCTACGGCGGGTAAACAAATTACTGTCGAGCAATTGATAGAAAAGCGAATAATTATGAGACTATCTAGGCATGATCATTGTATATAGGCATCATGTCCGAGACAAGTAGACCGAAACGATTCTGCATCTACTACTATTACTCCACACATCGACCGCTATCCAGCATGCATCTAGTGTATTAAGTTCATACGAACAGAGTAACGCCTTAAGCAAGATGACATGATGTAGAGGGATAAACTCAAGCAATATGATGAAAACGCCATCTTTTTATCCTTGATGGCAACAATACTATACGTGCCTTGCTGCCCCTACTGTCACTGGAAAAGGACACCGCAAGATTGAACCCAAAGCCAAGCACTTCACCCATTGCAAGAACTATAGATCTAGTAGGCCAAGCCAAACCAATAATTCGAAGAGACTTGCAAGGATATTATGAGCACACATAAAAAGTTTAGAGAAGAACCAAATATCTTTCATAGATAACCTTGATCATAAACTCACAATTCATCGGATCTCGACAAACACACCGAAAAAAGAGATTACATCGAATAGATCTCCTCGAAGACCGAGGAGAACTTTGTATTGAGATCCGGAGAGAGAGAAGAAGCCATCTAGATACTAGCTATGGACCCGAAGGTCTGTGGTAAACTACTCACAACTCATGGTGAGGGCGATGATGATGATGATGATGAAGACCTCCGTGATGGATCCCCATCCCGGAATAGGCTCCAAGATGGGATCTCCACGGGAACAGCAGCTACGGCGGTGGAATTAGGGTTTTCTCTCTGCGTATGGAGTTTCTGGGGTACGTAGGTATATATAGGAAGAAGAGGGGCAGCAGGGGCCACAGGGGCTGCCCTCGAGGCAGGGGGGCGCGCCCCTCACCCTCGAGGGTGGCCCTTCTGTCTCCTGGCTTGGCCCCGAAGTCTATCGTGCGTGATTTCCTCCAAAAATATCTCCTGCGAAGGTTTCATTCCGTTTGGACTCCGTTTGATATTCCTTTTCTGCAAAACCCTGAAATAGGCAAAAAACAACAATCTGGATTGGGCCTTTGGGTTAGTCCCAAAAATTATATAAAAGTGAATGATAAAGCCCATTAAACATCCAAGACTTCATAAATAATAGCATGGAACAATAAAAAATTATAGATACGTTGGAGACGTATCAGCGATCGCGACAACTATCACATCGAGCTCATCGACTTCGATGTCACCAATATCCACCTCCCGTACAACGCCATCCTAGGGTATCCGGCCCTCGCCAAGTTCATGGTGGTGACCCATCACGGCTACAACGTCCTCAAGATGCGCGGGAGTGGCGGGGTCATCACGATTGCCTGCGACGAGAAGGAAGCCGTGCGTTCCCTAGAGCGCGCCTACCAGACTGCAGCGGTCGAGAGCTCCGACATAGATGGAGCTATCTTCACCCTGCAGACCGCCCCCAAGAAGAAGAAGAACCTGCCCGCAAATGGACCTCAGGACGCAGGGGCTCCTGACGGCCCTGCCTTAGGACCCGCGCCTGCCGACGAGGCGCCCTCCACCCTCGCATAGAGAGGCGCGTCCGACGCCCCTCTCAGGATGGGCTCGGGGGATCTCCTTTGGAGTGCCTCTAGTCTGACCAGCGTCACGAGGGAGGTGTTCGGGTACCACCTGCAGGCGTTTTTGTGAGCCCAGCATGAGCCATGCAGCGCTGGGGGCTCAGGACTTCATCGACCAAGTTACCGAGGAACTTCAGTACGCAAGGCTCATATGCGGTGGGTGCAACCGCACGGCACCAAGCCCACCTACCCGCAACCCAAGCAACCAATTTCGCGTCTGCGTCGACAATGCGGGCCTCAACCGAGCTGCTTCCCTAGAGCCCTTCTGGCCGACGACTGTTGGCTGGAGGAGGGCTCTCCCCTATAGTTACGTTCACACGCTCTTCGGCTTCCGCAACTCAGCTGCCATGTTCCAGTACCTCACATGGCAGGCTCTGGGGGCTCAGGAGGCTCAGTGGTAGGCAGTCCTGACGGAGCAGGAGCCGGATCCCTGTGACCACTAAGGGCCTCCAGAGCCCCTGGGCCTCAGGAGCCCGGCGATCCTCAGGAGCGACACGCACGACTCGTGTCTTCAGCTACCCCAACTCTTCTTCGACGACAAGTATCACGTGATGTCTCAGGTATTCAATCGAGGGCACCCCTCGGGCTGCATCGTCCTCGAGCTGCTGGGGGCTCATCCCCACAGCCGTCTCTTTTGCGCATAAATCAAGGCTAGTTGTTTCTTCCTACTTGCATTATCTATATGCTTGGCGTTCTCACCGCCACTAAGGTCATGAGCCCTTGCGAGCCCGCCTGCGACCGCCCCATGATTAAGGACTGGCACGACGCTTGTGCTCGGGTCCGTCCCTGCAGTGTTGCTAAATCCAAGGCCTAAACTCTGTCTCGCGAGCCATTCCCGTGACGTCACCTCCCGTGGTCCTTGGTGCCTTGTTCTCGCATGGGCTAATCGTGGATGGGTAAGTGGGGGCCCGTGGCACGTGCATCGCTCACGCGGGAACCGCGCGCCAGTTGTCTTTCTTTTGAACTGTTGCATGAGAAGACTGGGCACGGCGTCTGTGCTTGGGTCCGTCCCTGCAGCATCGATAAATCCCACGGCTGAGCTCTGTCTTAAGGGCCGGTCCCGCTAACGTCACCTCCTAGGGTCGTTGGTGCTGCGGCCTTCTCAAGCGATTCCCTCTAGAGATGCACTCAGCATAGTTCGACACAACGCATCTCTTTTCACATTTTGCAGAAGAAGACTCAGGTGCAACCCGCCTCAGTGTAGGGTCTCGTGGGTGACGCGTAAGCTCACGAGAACTTCCTCAGAGTCGTTCAGCTCGTCCTGAGGAGGGCCCATATACACCTTGGTTGTCCTGCCGTGCATGCCACGTGTCAGGACGGGGCTGTACATGCCCCGAAGTCTCTCCCGGTGGGAGGCTCCCTCCCACGGTCTAGTGAAAGTACCATGCTCCACGCTGGTAAAACCAATCGAGGAGCAGTTTTGCCCACGAACCAGTGGAAGCACCAAGCTCCGCGCTGACCGCTACGACCGAGGCGCGGTTATGCCCACACTCCGCGCAAGTGTGGTAGCCCTATGCTCCACGCTAGTTATAAACAACTGAGGGCGGACCCCAGCGGTCGCTCCAACCTTAGGGAGCTTTTCAGCTCACGACACTCACAACTTCTTCTTGGATGGGTGTCACGAGGGGGCTAGGCACGGGGGCGATGCTCAGGTCATGAGTGGCAGATGCCACCCTACCAGGTGCCCAGACACCTGGCTTTCTCACGCCCCCATCCTAGGCAAAGGCTCGTGAGCAAGGTATGGTGTTCTTTCTCCCTCACGAGAGCCGTTCATACGTCAAGGGGGACCCCTAGGCATCGCGACCCAGGGGCCTCACTAGTCATGTAGCCCCTCACTCATTGAGCCCGGTGCTCAACGGTGGTCGAGGTATGCGCGGTGCTGGGCCCTGTCGATGCAGAACGCAAATGGGATCGCTTGAACGTCAAGGGGGACCCCTGGGCATCGCGACCCAGGGGCCTCACTAGCCACGTAGCCCCTCATTCCTTGAGTCTATTTATTACGATAACCCCGGTCACCCGGAGGGCTCAATGGCGATCGAGGAATGCGCGGGGTTGGGCCCTGCCGACACAGAGCACCTAAGCAAACATGAAAGGAAGCAAGCATGGAAATCATCAAATTCAAGTCTAGATATTACAATAACATCAAAGTTCTCCAAATTCAAGCGAGTCCTTACACCTCCCTGAGGCACTTGCATTTCTCTCATCCTGACAGGGAATAGATCAGACATCGCCGAGCGCGCCATCACCAGCCTCCGCCTCCTCGGCCGTGGCAGCAGCGACCCAGAGGAACGCCTCCACCAACTCCTTGACCTTTTCCTCCATGGCCTCGGTAGCCGCGCCCTCTATGCTCGCGGTCATGGGCTCGGACAGCGAGGCCAGGTCAAGGGAGGGGTTGCGGAGACAGAGTTGGCTGCACACCCGCATCAGGGCCAAGGTAAGGAGTGCGTGACTCTCGATGTCTGCTAATTGGCCGATTGCGGCCGCAACCTCACGCAGGGCCTTCACGAGCATGGCAAGGAGCCCGGCGGAGCCCTCCTCCGGGGTGGCCAGCGGCTTCTCGAACCCATCCCCGTAGGCAATATGCAGCACCGTGAGGGCCTCGAGCTCGAAGGCGGCGAGGGCCTCGCGACCCACTACTGTCGAGGCCACAAGGGCGTCTTCCTTGTCGTGCGCAGCTTGGGTCTCCATGGCCTGCTCGGCCTCAGACTTCAGCTTCTCCAGGCTCGCGTGATCGACGAGCTGCTCCTGCTGCAGCCGAGACATCTCAGCCTTCTGGGCCTCGAGCTCCTTCCCCAACCTTTTGAGCTCCAGGGTGCGCCTGGTGCCTTCCCCGTGAAGGGCCTCCAGCACGGTCTGCACCTTGCGGCAGCACTTCTCGGAGGATGCTGCATCGTCTCACGCGGCGTCGCGTGCCCGTGCGGTTGCCGCGGCCTCCTCCTGACCCTTGACGGCGACCGCTGAGGCCTGGCTCCAGGAGGCCCGCGCAGACTCGTCTGCCAAGAGCCACCCAGAGATCAGGCCCGGGCGTCTTCCCATCACACGGCCATCACCACCCAGAAGTTCGACACGGAGCCAACCCAGCGCAGTGGAAGCGGCCTCCAAGGTCTTAGGGCCAGGCTGCATCGGCTGGCGGATGGGTGCCATCACAATCGCCTGCTCGACCAGTGGATCGGGGGCTCCGGCTCCACTCGCTGGAGCAGTGGGAGCAGGAGCCACCGCGGCCTCGCAAACAGCGACAACGCCCTCAGGCGATGCCGCCACCGCGTGCTCGACAGCCCGGCTGGCCGAGGCACGCAAGGCTATGGCACCCTTCTCCGCGGCGACAACAGCAGCAGGTGGAGCGGGGCACCGCAACGTGGCCTCCCCCTTCGCCTTCTTCACCACGCCACCTAGGCTGCTGCGCCAAGAGAAATACGTCAGGAACACAGCGATCAAGGAATGACAGGAGACTGCACACTTACTCATCGAAGGCGAGGCGCGCCCTCCTCTTCATCAGCAGGTCGGCCGCGATCGTCGGTGCCACGGGCGTGCCAGCAGTTTGGATGCCGGCAAGGCGCGAGGGCACAGAATTGGGCACGGCTGCGGTCACCAGCTTCATTGGCATGGCGCTCCTCGGCTGGGTCGCCGCATTGCTCCCTCCGGACGTAGCGCGCCCGGATCAACGCGGAGCGGTTGCCTGGGGCCGCCCAGCAGCGCCTGCGCCCGGCGCCACTTCCTCAGCAGACTCCTCGGAGGTGTCCTTCTCGTCAACCTGGTCCCCGCCGCCCAGGGTCTCCTCCGAATCCTCCTCCTCGTCGCTACCCTCCTCGACACCAGAGGACACGTCGACCGTGGGCGGAGCAGCCACGGGTACCCCGAAGCCTGACGCGGCCTTCAGCAACTCGGCCTTGTCGGGACGGCTATACAACGGCAGATGGGTCCCCGAGAGGTCCTCAGGAACCATCCCTAGGAGAGCGTTTGAGACGAGGTCCAGGTCGACCTCGGCCAGCGTCTCCGAGCGCAGCCGAAGCCTGTCATCGTCTCCCATCAGCTCCCACATGGGGCGCGAGTGTGCCTGGAGCGGCGCCAGCCGCTGCCTCAAGAACTCCTTCACGATCTGAGCCCCATCAAGCCTCGAGCCCAGGTCGGCCTCAATCCTTGCCAAGACAGGCTCGGCAAGGGGGTCATTGAGCTTCGCATAGCTCCAGCAAGCGTGTTTCTCCGCACGGTCGGTAGGCAGCGTCAGCAGCGGGTGAATATGCTGGGCATCCAGATAGACCCACCTCTTCATGTGGGTGTCTATCTTCTTCCCGACTGTCATCAGCCTGCAGCCCTGGCGCTGGAAGACGAAGGAGATGCAGCCCGAGCACGGACCCTCATCATACCGCCACATGGAGAAGAAGTGGCGGAAGAGGGCGACAGTCGGCTTCACCCCCACACACGCCTCGCAGTAAAAGGCGAAGAGCAACATGGCGAAGATGGAGCGAGGCTAGATATGGAGGGCGTGCACCTGGTAGTTATTCATGATGGCATAGAAGAACTCCGAGAAGGGCGGCACGAGCCCGACGGAAACGCTGTGGAGGAAGAAGGGGTGGCAAGACTTCGGCAAGGTCCGCACCGCGGTGGACCCAACCCAAATCTTCGTTGGGCCATCCTCGTTGTGGTCGCTCGACAAGAAAGACTGGACCTCCGAGTAGTGCCCCTCCTCGGTGATGGTGGACTCCTCGAGCGCCGCCTCGGGGGAGGAAGCAGAACCGGACACCTGCATGGCACCCTTGCCTTTCTTCGCCATTGCAGGAGGCGTTGGAGGATGCAGGCGATTTGGGAAGGCTGGGGGCGAAGGAGAAGGGGATCTGAGCAGGAAGGAAAGGAAGCGATAACTCCTCTGCAGCGAAGACAGTCCCTTTTGTCAAGTCGCACGGTCACCAAGGCTGCGTGGGGAGCGGAGTTGCCCATGTACCAACCAACCGTCACGCGCGAGCCTGGCCCGCAGTCTTTTGGGGCCCGCGGCGCTTCGTCCTTGACTAAGGCTTCGCCCGAAGCCAACTCCGCGTGCGCCTTGGGCCCGGGGGCTACTGTCGGCGTCCTGGGAACCAGGGTACCCAGACTTGCCTGCCTGCGGGCCGCGACACACTCCTACTACGGCCTGGTATGGCCCAGCTAATCAACTGGCTGCTCAAGACTCTCGCGAGGGGGCTAGGCCTCACGAGAAGAACGACACCAAGAGCACCTCAGGAGCGGGCTCGGCTAGGTTGCTCCGGAGGGGCGGAGAACCCAAGGCGAAGCCTGCCTCAGGAGCAGGCAGTGACGCAAGTAGTGACGCACCGCTCTAGCAGGTGCCAACGACATAGTTGCCATTTTGGTGCAAAGGAGACAGCGCAGGCGCAGGTTCCCGAGGGGCGAGACAAAGGTTTCCCCTTCGGTGCAACAAGACCGAAGACCGCAAGGACGACAGGGAGGATGTCACCATTGAGCCCACCGACGTGTCATCGTCTGATCTCTTTGCAGGCGAAGACCGCTTTTGTCAGGATAGGAGCGTCCTTGTGTTCCCGCTCAAAATGGCCGTTGTGGGATCCCTTCCCGCAAAAACATTTCGGGGGAAGAGGACCGTGTCCGCCTATATAAGTAGCTAGGATCTCCACTATGGAGTCATTCTCATCTGATCTGGAGAGACCCCGCCTACGCATCAAGGAGCAAGAACACTTGCCTCCTGACCCTCTTGAGCTCTCCTCCTGAGCTCAAGAACCACTGTACTTGTTCATACTGAAGCCCTCCTGAGGCTAATCCACCAAAGCAGGACGTAGGGTTTTACATCGCAAGGTGGCCTAAACCTTGGTAAACTCGTGTGTGCTTTTACTCGCTGCTTGCTTGAATCTCACCACCGGGCGAGGGCGTGGCGCTAGGTAGACGTGAGTGAAAGAGATCTTCGTTCACGCCCCTGTGTTTGAACTTCTTGGGTTTGCGGAGCCTGTAATACGACATTTGCCTCCACGATCGGATCGTAGAAACTTTATTTTCTTGTTGTGATGATTCTTTACTTCACTCTGAAATCCTTTGAACTTTCCAAACGTTTCAGACTTGTGTTTCATCAAGTAGATATACCCATATCTGCTCAAATTATCAGTGAAGGTCAGAAGATAACGATACCCGCCACGAGCCTCAACACTCATCGGTCCACATAGATCAGTATGTATAATTTCCAACAAATCAGTTGCTCGCTCCATTGTTCCGAAGAACGGAGTTTTAGTCATCTTGCCATGAGGCATGGTTCGCAAGCACCAAGTGATTCATAATCAAGTGATTCCAAAAGTCCATCAGTATGGAGTTTCTTCATGCGCTTTACACCAATATGACCTAAACGGCAGTGCCACAAATAAGTTGCACTATCATTATTAAGCTTGCATCTTTTGGCTCCAATATTATGAATATGTGTATCACTACGATCGAGATCCAATAAGAATAGACCACTCTTCAAGGGTGCATGACCATAAAAGATATTACTCATATAAATAGAACAACCATTATTCTCTGATTTAAATGAATAACCATCTCGCAACAAACAAGATCCAGATATAATGTTCATGCTCAACGCTGGCACCAAATAACAATTATTTAGGTTTAATACTAATCCCTATGGTAGATGTAGAGGTAGCGTGCCGACGGTGATCACATCGACTTTGGAATCATTTCCCACGTGCATCGTCACCTCGTCCTTAGCTAATCTTTGTTTAATCCGTAGCCCCTGTTTCGAGTTACAAATATAAGCAACCGAGCCAGTATCAAATACCCAGGTGCTACTACGAGCATTAGTAAGGTACACATCAATAACATGTATATCAAATATACCTTTGTTCACTTTGCCATCCTTCTTATCCGCCAAATACTTGGGGCAGTTGCACTTCCAGTGTCCAGTCCCTTTGTAGTAGAAGCACTCAGTTTCAGGCTTGGCTCCAGATTTGGGTTTCTTCGTGGGAGTAACAATTATCTTGCTATTCTTCTTGAAGTTCCCCTTCTTTCCCTTTCCCTTTTTCTTGAAACTAGTGGTCTTGTTAACCATCAACACTTGATGCTCCTTTTTGATTTCTACCTCCGCAGCTTTGTGCATAGCGAAGAGCTCGGGAATTGTTTTCTGCACCCCTTGCATGTTATAGTGCATCACAAAGCCTTTATAGCTTGGTGGCAGTGATTGAAGAACTCTATCAATAACACTATCTTCGTCAACTTTGCATCCAAGTTGAGTCATATGATTGTAGTACCCAGACATTCTCAGCAAGTGTTCACTGATAGAACTGTTCTCCTCCATCTTGCAGCTGTAGAACTTATTGGAAATTTCATATTTCTCAATCCGGGCATTTGCTTGAAATATTAACTTCAACTCTTGGAACATCTCATATGCTCCATGACGTTCGAAACTTCTTTGAAGACCCGGTTCTAAGCCGTGAAGCATGGCACACTGAACTATCGTGTAGTCATCAGAACGAGCTAGACAGATGTTCATAACGTCGGGGTTGCTCCTGCAGCAGGCCTGTCACCTAGCGGTGCTTCTAGGACATAATTCTTCTGTGCAGCAATGAGGATAATCCTCAAGTTATGGACCCAGTCCGTGTAATTGCTAACATCATCTTTCAACTTAGCTTTCTCTAGGAATGCATTAAAATTCAAGGGGATGGTATCACGGGCCATTGATCTACAACAACATAGATATGCAAAAACTATCAGGACTAAGTTCATGATAAATTAAAGTTCAATTAATCATATTACTAAAGAACTCCCACTTAGATAGACATCCTCTAGTCATCTAAATGATCATGTGATCCAAATCAACTAAACCATGTCCGATCATCACGTGAGATGGAGTAGTTTTCAATGGTGAACATCTTATGTTGATCATGTCTACTATATGATTCACGCTCGATCTTTCGGTCTCTAGTGTTCCGAGGCCATGTCTGTACATGCTAGGATCGTAAAGTTTAACCCGAGTATTCTGCATGTGCAAAACTGTCTTACACCCGTTGTATTTGAACGTAGAGCTTATCACACCCGATCATCACGTGGTGTCTCGGCACGACGAACTTTCGCAACGGTGCATACTCAGGGAGAACACTTGTACCTTGAATTTTCTTGTAAGGGATCATCTTATAATGCTACCGCCGTACTAAGCAAAATAAGAAGCATAATAAGATAAACATCACATGCAATCAAAATATGTGACATGATATGGCCATCATCATCTTGTGCTTTTGATCTCCATCTCCAAAGCATCATCATGATCTCCATTGTCACCGGCTTGACACCATGATCTTCATCGTAGGGCCGTGGTCATCTCGCCAACTATTGCTACTACTAATATCGCTAACTCATAGTGATAAAGTAAAGCAATTACATGGCCTTCACAATTCATAAAATAAAGAGACAACCATAAGGCTCCTGCCGGTTGCCGATAACTTTACAAAACTTGATCATCTCATACAATAACGTATAACTCATCACGTCTTGACCATATCACATCACAACATGCCCTACAAAAACAAGTTAGACATCCTCTACTTTGTTGTTGCAAGTTTTACGTGGCTGCTACGGGCTTAGCAAGAACCGTTCTTACCTACGCATACAAAAACCACAACGATTTTTCGTCAAGTATGTGCTATTTAAACCTTCACAAGGACTGGGCGTAGCAACACTCAATTCAACTAAAGTTGGAGAAACTGACACCCGCCAGCCACATGTGTGTGAAGCACATCGGTAGAACCAGTCTCGCGTAAGCGTATGCGTAATGTCGGTCCGGGCCACTTCATCCAACAATACCGCCGAATCAAAGTATGACATGCTGGTAAGCAGTATGACTACTATCGCCCACAACTCATTGTGTTCTACTCGTGCATATCATCTACGCATAGACCTGGCTCATCATGCCACTGTTGGGGAATGTACTATTTCAAAAAAAATCCTACGATCATGCAAGATCTATCTACTAGAAGCATATCAACAAGTGGGGAAAGTGTGTCTACGTACCCTCGTAGACTGAAAGCAGAAGCGTATAGTGACGCGATTGATGTAGTCGAACGTCTTTGCGATCCAACCGATCCTAGCACCGAACGTACCGCACCTCCGCGTTCAGCACACATTCAGCTTGATGACGTCCCACGAGCTCTTGATCCTGTTGAGCTTCACGTGAGAGTTTTATCAGCACTACAGTGTGGTGATGGCGATGATGAAGCTACCAGCGCAGGGCTTCGCCTAAGCACTGCAACGATATGACCGAGGTGTGTAACTGTGGGAAGGGGCACCACACACGGCTAGAATCAACTTGTGTGTCTATAGGGTGCCCCCTCCCCACATATATAGAGGAGTGGAGGAGGGGAGGGGCCGGCCCTCTCTATGGCACGCCCTAGGGGAGTCCTACTCCCATCGGGAGTAAGATGCCCCCCTTCCCTAGTTGGAGTAGGAGAGGAAGGAAGGAGGAGAGGGAGAAGAAGGAAAGGGGGGCCGGCCCCCTCCCAATTTGGGTTGGGCTTGTGGGGGGCGCGCCCCCACCTTGGCCACCTCCTCCTCCATTCCACTATAGCCCATTAGGGCCCATCAACTTTCCGGGTTCCGGTAGCCCCCCCC
>LR738711.1:662137370-662369612 GCA_902687465.1 Secale cereale
GCCCATCCGCGTTTCACTCAATTAGTCCACCCAATCTCCATAGCCAGCTCCCCCTCCCCCAGATCCACAGCAGAACCCTCTCCGGCGCCGGCGTGCTCAACCTGGCTGTGTGCCCGCTCTTCGGCGTCAACCCTACGTCCACTGCCGTTCCCAACACGCGGCTGCCCACGCCTCGCCATCTTCGTTTGCTCGCTAGCCACACTCGATCATATCGATCCTGTAACCCTCTCCTCTCCTCTGGTCTTGCAGGGTTTGCATTAAGTAACCTATTAGTTACTGCTCTCCATCGCGGTGAGGAATATTTCCTAGCAATCCCTCTTCCTATTTCGTTTTGTACGTTCCGAGATTGGCTATAAAATAAAGAGAGCGTATATATGTTCATTATCTACCTTCCTAACTCATACATATAGGCTGTATTTGTTCCAATAAGTTACTGTTGATTTACAGATCATGGGTGCCCGAGTCATACAAACTTAACAAATAAGCCGTACATTTTCTAAATTATTGCATGACATGTTTAGACATCTTGATACCAAGTTGTTAGCTTTATTCTTATCCTCCTTTCCTAAGTTTTGCATTTGTTCTCTGTAGATGCCGAGTAGCAGCGACATCGCTCATGCTTCAGGCGATGTATCTTCATCTGATTCCGACAACCCTAGGTCTTCATAAGATGGTGAGGGATCAAGTAATCTGGAGCGGGATAGAGCTATAGCATTTACCATTCCGGTCAGGACACGGAGGAACGCTCCAAAGAAGCCCACACACCAGTGTATATGAAGTAACCAAGATCGGTTTAAAGCCTTGGGCTCCAACTAAACCAGATAAAGCATGCATGAGGTTCAGGAGTGTGTGTGGATTTGTTGGAAGGGCAATGCTCAACATTAATCTGCCGGGGTTTCAGAAGGCTGACACATAAACACGGCAAATGATAGTCCGGGAGATCATGGATCACCTCAACGTTCCAGAGCAGTGGAGAGTGCATGTGGAACACGTTGCACTAAAGAAGGCTAGGGATGCGTGGAGAAACTGGAAGCACGTGCTATACAAGAAGTACTTGAGTGAAGGCAAGGACCCAATCCCCGCATACCCCCAAATTACAAAGGCAAACTCGGCAGAATTAAAAAGGGCCAGGGCAACTACACAATTTGCTAAGAAGAGTGCCAAGCAATCAGAACTTCAAAAGAGGAACACACACCCCCATCGTATGGGTGTGGCAGGATACTACGACATTAAACTGATATGGGACCGGGAGGACAAAGAAGTAGTAGCCGCGGGTGGGAAACCAGCCTTTAGTGAAATCAGGGGAGAACATGCTAGAGACTACTTGCGGGCACGTTCAAGGAGGCATGACGATGGAACTAATTACTTTGAAAAATCACATGGCGAAAAACTGTATCGTGTGATGTTAAAGGCTTTCGAGATCCATGGAAGGTTCTACAGGAACTCAGGGCCATGTGACATTCTATCCGATGCTCTGGAAACAAGAGAGCCCCCTGGCTGTGCAAGGGGTATAGGTCTTAATGTCCCGCACAAGAGGGGTTTCACACTCAACAAAGAAGAGAGGCTCAGCATGAAAAGAGCGAGGAGTGAAATGAAGCAAAATGAATTGTATGAAAGGTTGAGGAAGGACATGTATCCGACTGTTCGGAAGGAAATTGAGGAGTCGATGATGATGCAGAAGACTCTAACACTAACATATAGGCAAAATACGAGAGCGGAGGCGGGCATGGAGGATGCTGGTTATTGCGCGACAACACCGCACAAGAGTAGCTGTCCATCAGCCGACCCCAGCGACACTCAGACTGCAGCTGCTCATGATGATGCTATATCTGATCTATCTGGAATGAAAGATAGACTGAAGGTCGTGCTTACACATTATGAAGGTACATTAAAATGTGTAACAGACTGGGTTTGCCCACCCTTCTTGGAATAGGGCCTCTTGTTGGACAATGTGCCATTGAAGCCAGGTTGTGTGAAGTGCTACGTGACTGAAGTAAAGCCTGGATTCAATGAATTTGCCTCGAAGAATGTCTTAGGAGACTTTGGTGAGCAAATGACCTTGGGAGAAACACTGTTACATCACATCCAGTGGCCATGAAAGAAAATAGACTTCATGGATGAGATCCCTGAAGCCACGCCAAGAGAAACCAATGTCACCCCTCAACCGGTGACGCTCTCCTTGCCACAGCAACTCTCGCGTGCTTCCCCCAAAGAACCTAATACTCGTAATCCGATGGCTGATGCATCAACATGTGATCAGCCCGCCCGTCTTTCTGCCGTACATGCCATGTCATCGTCTGCCCCAGAGCAGCCAGTGGCAAGGCCTACAACTGATGAAGACACACCACCGGTTCAGATGCAGGCCACTAAAGCAGCGGGGGGAGACCAAGCTGCAGCACATGCTCAATAGACCAACCTAGTGGAATGGACTGCTAAGCAGTCTGATGCTTCGGAACCGCCTGCTAAGTAGTCTGTAGGTCCAGAACCGACTGCTCATTAGTCCGTCCGTTTGAATCCGTGTGATCAGCAAACCAATGTGTCAACACTTCCTGCTCAACAAACCAAGGCGTTGGCATGGCCTCCTCAGCACACCGACAAGTTGGCACCACCTGCGCAGAAAGCCGACATAGCTTCAACGCATGGCCAGCAGTCCGACGCCTCTGCTCCTATAGCCCAACAGTCCGTCACAGTAGCACTGCCTACTCAGCAGTCCGGCATAGCTAAACTATTTGCTAAGCAGTCTGTCGAAGCTTTACCATCTCCTCGACAGTCTGCCTTTCAGCTAACCAGACCTTGGACCATAAGTGCTTTAAGTACCAAGAAGGAACCGGACAAAAAGGCTACACTACCGAGGAAGCGCGCCCCGAGAGCGTAGAGGAAAGAGAACAATTATCTCTTACTTAAATTACTCATCGCCAGAACCAAATTAACAGCAAGTTGTTCGAATCGGAGAGTAATAATCTTTCTGACAGCATGGATGATGAAGAAATAGCTTTGTTGCTTACTAAAATAAAGGAGACACACTTGAAGCACGAAATTACGTCCATGGCCAGCCATTTCTTGTTGGGGAATACTTCAATGAGTGTAGCTCCAGTTCCCACGAGTTACATAAATATTGCATGGATCAAATGTTAGCAGGTCATCAGGTTCTACTAGTCCACTACAACAAAGATCATTTCCGACATGATGCTAGTTCCATCAGTGTGAGTTTCAAGGAGTTACATCTCTTCTTCAACTTCAACGAGCTCGATGCCACTCTTGTTAGATGCCTGATTTTGTAAGTGCTTAACAAACTCTGATCAAGTCCTCTATACAAGGCTGTAAATGATAAACAACTAACCGCCTTTTATTCCTCTCAGGGGATTGAACGCGTAGAGAAGGAAAAGGGAGAGTGTGTATCTCATAGATCCTACATTAGTAAATGGCACAACATTACGTGGTAAGGATCAATGGGAGTGGGCCATTAACACAGTCTCTCGTATCTTCGAAAACACGTCCCATGCAGAATGATTTTTCTGGCCATATCATGAACAGTAAGTCAAATAAACAACCACCCATACACTAATTGTCTTTCAGATTCGACATAATTCGTAAGTTCATGGCTTTCTTAATATGTAGCACTCAGTGAATATTGGTATTCATTGTTCCAAACAAGAACACAATTTACTACAAGGATTCTCTCAGAGAGTCAACAAACGCTCATGATCTGACGCATCTTCAGCAATTCATGGATAGCTATTGAATTATATGATGTTTAAATTAATTTGCATTCATATCTGGTTCAATAATTTATGTTGTCAACATTTATCTTCATTTGTAGTGTGCATGCATTGTAAAAAACTAAACCAGGCAACCTGTTCAAGAAGGAACTACCTCTGCAGCACAAGATAGTTTCTCTGGTAACACACCGAAATCCATTATTTTTGGTAAACATATCCAATAGTCCACAAATAGCTTTTCGTACGCTAGTAAAATGTTCAAGCTTCTAAATAAACCTCTTTCTATTTCTGTCCAAAGAAACATAAATACATCTAACACCGGTTAGGTTGTTCCTAACAGGACAAATACATGACCAATTCTGTACAAAAAAAATTAGTGTCCTCAGCAACAAGTAGGGACCAACCTTTGTGGATACTATGTTTGTAGACACATGATCTCCATCTGCAAATCTGCTGATAGTTGCGAAGATGCTCGCGAATTAGTACTAGTAAGTCTATCTTAATTAATATCTTGTACTTGACTCATATGGCACATTCTGATCTTAAAAATATTGCAGCTCATCTTAGAACTGAGGACCCCTGAACCGCTCTCCGCTGGTGAATTGTTGATGGTTCGGAGATTTATCAATGACTTCATCCAGAATCACTACATCAACCCCACTGGTGATAATGATGGTTTCAGCATGCCTTCTCCTGAAACATTGAGTAAGAGTTAGCCGCTAAACATATACGCATGGTTCCATTGTTTTCCATCTGATGAGGTCTTCGTGTTTCTCACACTATGATTAATTATGTAATGCATAATTATGTCAACAAATCATTGGAATTTAGCTACCATTTGTTCAACTGCAATTGTTGCGAAATATAATGAATGTTCTTCCTGTGGACACTATTTGTTCAATTGCATATTGCGGCGAATTTGCTTTTTTGCATGCCGATTCAAACGGGATATTTTTTCTTTAACCTGGCAATTGCTCCGCACACGATTTAACTAAATGAGTGTGTGCGATCCACATCAGAAAGCATACGTCAATCATAGCGGAACCGTTGGTGATACACAATAGACTGCAGACGATTTGCAGCACTACTATGTGTGCGTAGGGGCTTCGGACAATTTGTGATATCACATTATCGCACATGTAAATTTTTCAGGAAACGTGTGGGATCCCAAACGAAAAACACACATCACTCTTACCGCAACCGTCGATGATACACAACAAATCACAAACGGTCCGCATCACTTGTATGTATACGAAGGGGATCCTGGACTGTCTATGATAGAACATTATCGCACACGGTAATTGTTCGGAAACGCGTGCGATGGAGTCTTGAATGACAGACGAGTACCGTAGAAAACTCATGTGCGATGGGGTACATATCGCACATAATTCATATGTTGGCCCGTGTGCCTTGCATAGTGTTTCCCAAATGGTTCATTACGACACACTGTTTGGTTTCACTGCGTCATTATAAAAATTTAATCACCGATCCCACAAGTGCGAAAGAATTTAGTGTGTGCTGCATCGCATACGATTACATTTGGCAAGGCCTCTGCATCATGGCTCCCTACCGCCGACGGTTTCTGGGTCGTGTGGGAAGGACACCCCTATCGCACACACTCACTTGGCGACGGTTCAAAATGCCGTCGCGGAAAGGGGTTAAAAACCGTTTGTATAGCACCTCATTGTACCAGTGGAGATGAAGAATTAGGGTTTGGACATATGTGTTTGATAAAGTGATTGAGGATTTTTGGAGCAGTATCACTAAGCACTTCAGCAACAACCTCATCATCAATACATCATCCCCTTTTAATTGTATCGGCTTTCCTAAGTGAAAGGATCGATATGGTTGACTAGAGGGGGGGGGGGTGAATAGGAAACTACCAATATTTAGCTTTTCTTAACAAATTAGGTTTAGCAAGAAATATGTTGTCTAGATATGCAACTAGGTGAACACACTACCGCATGATGGCCCAAACGCGACATTACAACAGAGACCCTTCGATGAAATTGTGTGCGGTGCATTAATCACAAACGGTGTTGTAAGAAAATTGTAAAAAATGATACAAATTGTTTGCGATGACGGAGATATCAAACACGCTTCAGATTACAGTTGCGTGTGTGATACGTGGCAAACTGTTCACTCCAATGAATAGTTTGCGAGGAGCACAACACCAAAAATGGTGAGCCAGATCAAGGTGTGTGTGTGTGTGTGTGTGCGCGCGCGCGATATACAACATACAGTTCACTCGGATGAACTATTTTCAATTAGGGAACACATCAGAAACGGTCGGCCAGATCAACGTGTGTGGGATATACGGCAAACAGGTCACTCGACTGAACATTTTGCGATGAGCGAAAGCAAGAGACATGGTAAGCCATATCAAGGTATGTGTGATATACGACATACACTTCAGATGGATGAACTGTTTGTGATTAGCCACGACTAATAGAACTAGTCAGACAAATCAATGTGGGTGCGCTAGACGAGCACACATTCTAATTAAAAGAAGCATGTGTGATGGTTATAATGAGCACACAAGGTTGATGGAACAAGTCGTGTGCTGACATCGCCAATTGCGGTGCATCGTATGGTGCGAACGCCACGTATGCATCCGAGAACGCATGCCCTCTTTATGCCATCAGAGAGTCATACCACACTTAAAAATATGAAACATCAATAAATTTTGAGCTTGCTTCCCGTCACATTCCAAATTACTATTCATGGCGATAAAAACATGTTCAGACCGATCAAAACTTAAATGGTTTCTCACTTAGGAGCGTATTACTAGGTTATAAATACTACCTACTCCAGGATGACCGCACATTCCTCTTGCCCTCCTCTTCCCCAAACGAACAAGTCTTTCTTGGTACTTGGCATCGTCTCGTGTTGAGTTTTTTTCCCAAAACTCGCATATATTCCAAAAAAAAAATCTCTGTAAGTTTTTATCGCGTTTGGACTCCGTTTGATATGGATATTATGTGAAACAAAAAACATGCAACAAACAGGAACTAGCACTGGGACTGGATCAATATGTTAGTCCCAAAAATAGTATAAAAAGTTTCCAAAATTATATGAAAGTTGTAGAATATTGGCATGGAACAATCATAAATTACAGATACGACGGACATGTATCAGCATCCCCAAGCTTAATTACTGCTCGTCCTCCAGTAGGTAAATGATAAAAAAAATAATTTTTGATGTGGAATGCTACCTAGCATAATCTTGATCATATAATCTAATCATGGCATGAATATTAAGACACAAGTGATTCAAAGCAAAAGTCCATCATTTTACATAAAAGAATTTAATACGCGGGCATCCCAACAAACAATCAAGTCTTTGAAAATATTGATGCTAAAGAACGTTATCACTACAAAATCATATAGCCTTGTCATGCTCCATCTTCTTAACCCAACATATAAATCATGTACTACCCCGGTGTCAGCCAAGCAATTGGTTCAAACTTTTTAACGCGCTTCAGCTTTTTCAACTCTCACGCAGTACATGAGCGCGAGCCATGGATATAGCACTATGGGTGGAATGGAATGCGGTGGTAGAGGTTTATGTGGAGAAGATAAAAAGGAGAAAGTCTCACATCAACTAGGCGGATCAACATGCTATGGAGATGCCCATCAATCGATATCAATGCGAGGAGTAGGGATTGCCATGCAACGGATGCACTAAGAGCTATAAGTGTTTGACAGCTCAAAAGAAAACTAAGTGGGTGTGCATCCAACTTGCTTGCTCATGAAGACCTCAGGCACTTGAGGAAGCCCATCATTGGAATATACAATCCAAGTTCTGTAATGAAAAATTCCCGCCAGTATATGAAAGTGATAATATAGGAGACTCTCTATATGAAGAACATGGTGCTACTCTAAATCACAAGTGTGGTAAAAGGATACTAACATTGCCCCTTCTCTATTTTTCTCTCACTTTTTTGTTTTCTCTCTTTTTCTTTATTTTTGGTGGGCTTATTTGGCTCCCTTTTTTTATTTTGGCTTCTTTGGCCTTTTTTATTTCCTCACATGGGGCAATGCTCTAATAATGATGATCATCACACTTTTATTTACTTAGAACTCGATAAAACTAATACATGATGACTATATGAATGCCTCTGGCAGTGTACAAGATGTGCAATGATCTACCATCGCAAAGATATCAAAAAACGGACAAGCCATGAAAATATCATGCTAGCTATCTTACGATCATGCAAAGCAATATGAAAACAAACGCTCAAGTCATGTATATGATGATGATGGAAGTTGCGTGGCAATATATCTCGGAATGGCTATGGAAATGTGAAAGTGCAACTATCCCTGGGTGGTTTTGGTAATTCCTAACAACATATAGCTCATTGAACTAATGCTCTTTCAAGATGATCATTTCAGAAAGTTCAATGATTGGCATGGCATGGACTAGGAATGTGGAACCCTCAAAATGCTAAGGACACATATTGGCTCAAGCTCAAGACTCTACATTTTCATTTTAGTGATCTAAGATCATACAACATGATGGTGCTAACGCGACACTACGATCAGAGACCCTTCGATGAAATTGTGTGCAATGCCATGATCGCAAACGGGGGTGTAAAAAAACCGTCAAAAAGGTGCAAAACGTTTGTGATGACGGATGCGTCAAAGACGGTTAAGATTTTTGTTGCGTGTGCGATGACGGATGCGTCAAAGACGGTTCAGATTTTTGTTGCGTGTGCGATGAAGAGCATACAGTTCAGTTCAATTAACTGTTTGCGACGAGGAGGAACAAAAGAAACGGGCAGCCAGGTGAAGGTGTGTGCGATATACAACATACGGTTCACTAGGATGAACTGCGTGTGATTAGGCAACACAATGGAAACGGTTCAACTGAACAAGATGTGTGTGATACGCGACAAGCAGGTCCGTAATCAGAAATGTGTGCGAAGACCGATAATTACACGGACGAAGGCACTAATAAGCCGTGTGAATTGCTGTGTCTATAGTAGAATAACATGTGTGTGTACATATAACGGAAATAAACATCCAATTACATAAGTGACTATACAGATCATTCGCACACACCTAAATAAAAAATTGCATGCATTCTAAAGTAGGAGAAACGATCATCTAGTCATCTACTTCTTGTGACGCTCCCGCCACTGCTATGTGGCTCGATCTCTCATCTTAGTCAGGAAGAAGACATTTCCTCATGTCAACGATCCGCCTGTACATCTCGTAGATTGTGTACGCGTCCATGGACGCGTACTTGACATGTTGTTCATCCAGTCTCTCATGCCACACACTGTGCCAGGCGTTCTTGTCCTTATTGCTCTCTTCCTTCATCTTCGCGTAGTAGGGGTCGGTGATGGCCGAGGCGAGGTCAACCAGGGATTTCAATTTGTTTTTGTCACTGCCCCAGACCTTGTAGTGGTGCTGGATGTTGACCAGATTCGGGCATTTCAAGTCCGAAACCTTGAGCACTTTTAGATCGTTGGTGGTGTCCACCGTAGCGAAACTGTAGTCAGAGCTGTTGATAAACCTGGAGAAACACTCGGAAGGCCTTCTGGCAAGGTGGTAGTGGTAAACGTGGACGTCATGTCGCACGCACAACTAGGAGACGGCAACCTTCTAATCTTGCCAGGCACAACCCATGGTGTACTCGAGGTCGAAGCCGACCACTTGGTACTTGTCCTCGGCAAGGAACTTCTCCATAGTTTGGATGGAGCTCTCCACCGAGACCGGATCGTTCGTGTACACCACCGAGAGGGCCTTCCCCCTCAGGTGGGTATCTACTACGTGATGCGTGGTGAACTGCCCGCCGTTGTCGTCGTCGGTCGCTGGGAGCGCCATTGGAGCCACGGGGAGCGCAATTGGAACCGCCGGATGTCATTTCTGTATGTATCCTCATGGGTGAGCTTATTGTGTCGTGTGAGACGAGAGATGAAGGGAAATGGCCGCAGGAATAAAAGGGGACCGGGTGGCATGTATTCTCGGCGCGTCCGCATGGCAGTTTTTGCAGCGGGAAACTGCATCGTCGCGCCGCGCCCAGCGCAACCGCTTTCACACGAACGTGCGTGATCATGCGCCGGCCCCAAACACTGGCAGCGCGTGTGGAGGGATGAGGGCAGAGCACCCGGAGGGACGCGAGAGTAGAGCGCGCGCGGCGGGACGCGAGCAGAGCGCGCCGCGGCCGCCTGAACCGCAACCAACCACACACATAGATCAGTTGAACACACAGGAAATGGTCGCCTACAAGCCGGCCGACAATTGCATCATTGCGTAGAGAGCGGCCGTGTGCTACCACCTTCGTCGAGTATATATTGTCTCCTTTATATTATGTGCCATACTTTGCCCTCAAATTTAACCAACAAAATGTTAATGCATGTTTTAAAAATTATATAATTGGAAAGTATGTTCAAATACAAATCCGGCTATATAATCTTTGGCGACATGCATTCACATTTCATTAGTTAAATCATACTTATAAACCAGGATGGTGGTATAGTAGGTAATTAAATCGCAAACATTTTTTTGTTTACCGTATGTGTACGTGGCCTTTCGTCCTCCTCTCGCACGTCTTGTCACCCCGCTGCCGGAGACAGCTTACATCGCAAGCTTGCGTAGCGTGCGGGGGCATTCTTTTGGACAAACGGTGGCGCCAATGAATCATCGGTGAGCCCATTCCTGCGCAACTTCGCAGGTTCCCGCGCAAGCTTCCCGCCCGACTCGGTGAAATCCCCCAAAATCCCAATGCTTACCGGCGTGCTATAAAAACCGTCACTGCCGGCGAGTCCTGCGTCGCATTTTCCCCTCCCTCCATGTAGCTTATCTCGTCTGCTTCTCCCACAATCACCAATGGCACTGGTCCATCGTCGTCGCTCAGCCACTCTGTCGTCATCAGAGGACAGCTCCAGTTGGGAGGCTACATCGCGGCGGCGGCGCAGTCCTCCGCGTAGTGTAGTGCGTGTGGCCTCCCTGTTGGGTGTGCGCGGAACACCCACCACACGCTCCGTCGCCACTGCCCGTCGGCAGCTGTTGCCGGCCGCCACAGCACCGTCGAAAGCCAAGGCCGTCGCCCGCTCCGCCGTCATGGCCCGAAGGCGGGAGGTGCCATCATGGCCGCAACCCCAATGCCGGCCACTGTGGCCATCACCCGCTCCGCCACTGTGGCCCGAAGGCGGGAGGTGGTGGTCGTGGCTGCCACCCCGTCGTCACCCGCCGTGGCTGCCAGCCCACCATCGACTGCCGGGGTCATCACCCGCTCCACCATCGCGGCCCTAAGGCGGGAGGCGGAGGTGGATGCCCGCGCGTGCGTCCGCGACCTTGCGCGCTACACCGAGTTCCTGCGGGAGGAGGAGGAGCGCCTCGTCGAGCATGCAAAGAGCCTTACCGTTGCCGTGGCCATGACACACACCGCGGGGAATCAGGAGATCTAGAAGGAGAACCACCGCTTCTAGAGGGCTCGTCTGGAACGGCAGAGGGCGTTCGAGGTGAGCGTCGCTGAAGCTGCAACATCAGCAGGCACCGTATTGCGGTTGCCCAGTTCGCCGATAGGCTCCTCATCCTCCGCCTCTTACTAAGTGCGCTCGGCAGAGGAGAGGCAGCCAGAACTAGTACAAAGCCCCTCCGCAGTAGTAGTAGTAGTAATATTTAGGGGCAATTTTCTTCAGTTCATCCGACTATAGATATGGTGGAACTATACAACGTACTTTAAATTAGCTAGTATATATAGTTGAACTAGCTATTTCAGTACGTGGTTGGCAACAATTGGGGAAAAGTTTGGTCGGTTCAGCTGTTTGTATAAATTAAGAACGACATCTTAATCTATGAATGAAATCTATGCTTAATTACTGAATTTTAGTTGCAAAAATTAGATACTACTAGTGATTTTTAGCTTCATATTTTGACAAATCGCAGTGTTACAAGGATTGAGAAATCTTACCAAATTGTTTGTACGTGGTTGCACACGGGTCATCCAAACAACCGTTTGCGTTGAATGGATGCACAAATCATGCGCTGCTCTCGCTTTACATATGGGTGTTCTATCTAAAACGTTTGCGATCAAGAGCTGTAGAAATCCTGCTCGACACATTTTCTCTTGGCTTCCTGGGGAAGCTGTCAGTTTACGTACGGGTGTTCTAACTATAATGTTTGCGATGAGTGTTTTATATTTAAAAACCCGAATTAAACTGCGGCTTGGGTGCCATTAATGGAGAGGATGCCAGCAAGGCGGGTGGCCATGGAAGTCAAAGGGCTTGCTTCCCAGTGAGCCTGCACAACGTACAGCTCGCACGCTTCCCAGTAAGCATGCACATTCGAGGACAGCTTGCGCGCCTCTCGGTCATCCTGCGCACCGGACGGCGCTCGCACGCCTCCCGTTCACTCAAGGTCAAGCAGATGTCCGCACGACACCTCCTACAACCATTAAAATCAAGACATGTGGCATCACGTGAATGGTTAACAAAACGCACATGGTTTGAATTATACAAACGTTTGAGATATGAAAGTGGCAGATTTGATTTTCAACCAATTTATATGCACTGGGGCATGTGCATGTAGTTCAAATTTGAATTTTGCACATAAGTGCATTGAAAACTTAGTTAATGCATAAAAATGTCCAACCGAACCACGAAAGATCACAAAGACTGACACAACACTCATGTTGTTCTATGTTGACACAAGAAAAAATTGAAAGCAATAAGAGGCAATGGATATCATTTCGTCCACAAAGGTGGTACGTTCCCTACCGAAACCATCATGCTTGTTGTGAAAAGCTTTGGTTTGTGAGAAGCATATACCCAAACCTGCCCCAAATGGGACAAAAATTTTACCACGACATGTTGATGCCGCTCCATGATAGCATGCCAAGTTTCATGAATTTCAGACGAGTTTTGGATTTATTAGAATTTAAAAACCAGGCATCTCAATGTTTTGCCGGCAATCAACGGTGCCCTGGTGTTCGAAATTCATTCCCATTTCTTGCATGGCACCTAAGCATGCACCCAAGGACATAGTTTTGATTTTCAACCAATTTATATGCACTGGAGCATGTGCATGTAGTTCAAATTTGAATTTTGCATACATGCATTGAAAACTTAGTTAATGCATAAAAATGTCCAAACGAACCCCGAAAAATCAGAAAGATTGACACAACACTCCTGTTGTTCTATGTTGACATGACAAACAATTTGAAAGAAATAAGAGGTAATGGATATCGTTTCGTCCCCAAAGGTGGGACGTTCCCTACCGAAACGATCATGCTTGTTGTGAGAAGCTCTGGGTTGTGAGAAGCATATACCCAAACCTGCCCCAAATGGGACAAAAAAATTTCTGCAGCATGTTGATGCCGCTCCATGATAGCATGCCACGAGTTTTGGACTTACTATAATTAAAAAGGCAGGCATCTCAATGTTTTGCTGGCAATCAATAGTGCCCTGGTGTTTGAAATTCATTCCCATTTCTTGCATGTGACCTAAGCATGCACCCAAGGACACAATTTTGATTTTTAAACCAATTTATATGCACTGGAGCATGTGCATGTAGTTCAAATTTGAATTATTCACATAAATGCATTGAGAGCTCAGTTAATGCATAAAAATGTCAAAACGAACCCCGAAAAATCACAAAGATTGTCACAACACTCCTGTTGTTCTATGCTGAAAAGAGAAAAAAATTGGAAGCAATAAGAGGCAATGGATATCGTTTCGTCCCCAAAGATGGGACATTCCCTACCGAAACCATCATGCTTGTTGTGAGAAGCTCTGGTTTGTGAAAAGCATATACCCAAACCTGCCACAAATGGGACAATTTTTTTACCAAGGCATGTTGATGCCGCACAATGATAGCATGCCAAGTTTCATGAATTTCAGACGAGTTTTGGATTTACTAGAATTTCAAAACCAGGCATCTTAATGTTTTGTCGGCAATCAACAGTGCCCTGGTGTTTCAAATTCATTCCATTTCTGGCATGGGATCTAAGCATGCACCCAAGGACACAATTTTGATTTTTCAAACAATTTATATGCATTGGAGCATGTGCATGTAGTTCAAATTTGAATTATGCACATAAATGCACAGAAAACTCAGTTAATGCATAAAAATGTCCAAATGAACCCCGAAAAATGACAAAAATTGACACAACACTCCCGTTGTTGTATGTTGAAACGAGAATAGTTTTTGGAAGCAATAAGAAGCAATGGATATCGTTTCGTCCCCAAAGGTGGGACGTTCCCTACCGAAACCACCATGCTTGTTGTGAGAAGCTCTGGTTTGTAAGAAGCATATACCCAAACCTGCCCCAAATGGGACAATATTTTTACCACGGTATGTTGATGCCGCTCCATGATAGCATGCCAAGTTTCATGAATTTCAGACGAGTTTTGGATTTACTAGAATTGAAAAACCAGGCATCTCAATGTTTTGCCGGCAATCAACAGTGCCCTGGTGTTTGAAATTCCTTCCCATTTCTTGCATGGGACCAAAGCATGCACCCAAGGACACCGTTTTGTTTTTTCAACCAATTTATATGCATTGGAGCATGTGCATGTAGTTCAAATTTGAATTATGCACATAAATGCATTGAAAACTCAGTTAATGCATAAAAATGTCCAAACGAACCCCGAAAAATCACAAAAATTGACACAACATCCTATTGTTCTATGTTGAAACAAGATTTTTTTTGGAAGCAATAAGAGGCAATGGATATCGTTCCGTCCCCAAAGGTGGGACGTTCCCTACCGAAACCACTATGCTTGCTGTGAGAAGCTCTGGTTTGTGAGAAGCATATACCCAAACCTGCCCCAAATGGGACACAAAATTTACCACGACATGTTGATGCCGCTCCATGATAGCATGCCAAGTTTCATGAATTTCAGACGAGTTTTAGATTTACTAGAATTTAAAAACTAGGTATCTCAGTGTTTGCGGCCGAGTGACGGTGGCAGGGTGTTTGACATTCATTCCCATTTCTTGCATGGGACCTAAGAAGGTGGCCTAAGACACTGATTTGTATTTTCAACTAATTTGTATGCATTAGAGCATGTGCCTGTAGTTCAAATTTGAATTATGCAGATGAATGCATAGAAAACTCAGTTAATGTATAAAAATGTCCAAGTGAACCCCGAAAAATCCCAAAAATTGACAAAACACTCATGTTGTTCTATGTTGACACTAGGAAAAAAATTGAAATCGAGAAGAGGCAACATATATCGTTTCGTCCAGAAAGGTGAAACGTTCCCTACCGAAACCATCACACTTGTTGTGAGAAGCTTTGGTTTATGAGAAGCTTATACCCAAACCTGCCCCAAATGAGACATAATTTTTACCACGGCATGTTGATGCCGCTCCATGATAGTGTGCCAAGTTTCATGAATTTCGGAATTTTTTTGGAGTTACTAGAATTACAAAAGCAAGTACGTCGACGTTTGCCGGAGAGCCACTGTGCCGTGGTGT
Source organism: Secale cereale (assembly GCA_902687465.1). Classification (NCBI taxonomy): domain Eukaryota; kingdom Viridiplantae; phylum Streptophyta; class Magnoliopsida; order Poales; family Poaceae; genus Secale; species Secale cereale. Next base: position 662,152,522 of record LR738711.1, read on the forward strand.
TCGAATTTCATCCTCATTTCTTGCATGGGAGATAAGCATAAACCCATGGACACATATATGATTTTACAACGCATGTTGGTGCACCAGAGCATGTGCATGTAGTTTAATTTTGAATTGTGCACCTGAAATGGCTAGAAAACCAATTTAATGTATAAAATGTTCAAACGAACCCTGAATGATTCCAACTCTTTTACGACACACATATAGTTGCATGTTCACTCCAGATAAAAGGTCTAGCAATTCAAACACCATCCATTGCCCCTCTAACCATCCACTGCCGCTCTGGTTTATGAGAAGCTTATACCCAAACCTGCCCCAAATGGGACAAAAAAATTCCCACTCATGTTGATGCCGCTCCATGATAACATGCCAAGTTTCATGAATTTTGGACGGATTTTGGATTTACTAGAATTACAAAAGCAAGTACGTCGACGTTTGCCGGGGAGCGACGGCGCCGCGGTGTTCGAATTTCATCCCCATTTAGTGCATGGGACATAAGCATAAACCCATGGACACATATATGATTTTACAACCCATGTTGGTGCACCGGAGCATGTGCATGTAGTTTAATTTTGAATTGTGCACCTGAAATGGCTAGAAAACCAGTTTAATGTATAAAATGTACAAATGAACCCTGAATAATTTCAATTCTTTTATGACACACATATAGTTGCATGTTCACTACAGATAAAAGGTCTAGCAATTCAAACAACGTCCATTTCTGCTGTGAGTTCATTATGTAATTCAAATCAAGATCAAAAATCAAGTAGATCGCACACAGTTTATTATGACCAACCATGTGAGATGCAGCACAAAATATCCTGGAGCACCGTCGGTGTATAGTACACCTATGGCTTACGCGAGAAGGTGCGTCGGCTCTAGTCCACAGCCAACGTCTCAAGCACACCAGCTTGCTCCCCAAATATCATTTCACTGTTCAATCGTCACCGATGAAAGATGGGCACGTGGACCCGCGTTGTGAGGGAAACTTCGGTGGCCCACTACGGTGAGAGCGCGGCCGCAGCCGCCATGCGCGTGCTAACAAGGTGCATGAGCGCGGCCGCAATCTACGACCGGGCGGCAAAGGCAGCCCAAACGGCCGCTATTGCTTCTCAGGTGGCGGCAGCAACATCTGCCTCGGGGATAACAACTGGCAAGAGCGGCAAAACATCTATCCATTCCACAATGGCGGCCTTAGCCCTGATGGAGGCCGCCCACGACCATGTCGAGGCCGCCCACGCCCAGCTCCTCGCGGTCACCGCACAAATCGAACGAAGCTTCTCCGACAACGGTCGGCAACCCACGGCCGAAGAGCTGGCAATCGCTGAGAGCGTTCGAGCAGCCGTCCGTTCCTCCGCGCATACCTTGCGATGATTGAGCCTGTCCAAGCCCAGATTGCGTCCGCCCACGCCCAACTCATGGTGACCTTTTCCAAAGAGATGACAGACGCGGATGGCGAGATGCTTGCCGAGTTTGGTGCGATGGATGCCACGGAGCCCCTTCCCTGGGAGACCGTCGGGCGTGAGCTGGACATGGAGGCAGCGGCGGAGATCGACGAGAACCAGCCGTAGTAGTACTCTTTATTTGTTTAATTAAGAGCGGCGGTCTTTAATTTGTTAGAGTAATGTTTAGGTCAGCTAGCTCTGTTTAATTGCTGAACTTGCTCGATTAAGAAGTGTTGGTGTGATGTAGTCTCCTTTGTGTACCCAAATTATGCAATGACGTGGATGACCACTGTAACCATGGAAATTCGAACCAAAACTTTTGACGTTCAAACTCATCACATACAGGTGACGCTATCTAAATCGTTTGTGATGTTCACATATCGTACACAGTTCTGAATAAGGGACCGTGTCTGATGACACTTTGCGCGCCAGTTTTTTTGCTGAAGCGATTCCAAATTTTCGGCTTCCGCGGAAATATCTACCTCCCTGCCCCCCTACCAAAAGCCACATTTCCCCTCTTTCCACCTTCCTTTCGAAGATGAAACCTTCACTCCTTGCTTGTAGTGCCGCCTCTTCGTCGGTGACACTCCTTCACGCTGCTCGGCCTCGTCTATCCAGGTAGGTAATCCACACCCGACCCTCATCCTCCTCCTCCTTCCACATCCCACATGCCCCGACCGCCGGCACGAGTGCGACACCTTCCACCCAAATCACCGACCCCTCCACCAAATAAACGCCACCCTAAGCCATGGTGCACGCAGTATAGCCAAGATCTCAAGGAGCATTTGGCAGCGGAGAAGCAAATCGTGGCCGCACGCGCGGATGAGGTCGCGATGGCTGCCATTCGTGCCAACCCCCAGATCTTGGAGGAACACCTTTCCATTTGCTAGCTATGCTAGTTAAGCATGCTTGGTTTACCCGTTGAGTGTGCTGCTCCTACCTTTCCTTCAGAAATTCTAGTGAATTGTGCTATCTAATTTTACCATGCAATCTGTTGCTCTAGTGTATATGTTCTGTATGTCGTGCAGTGTGGTGCTCACTTATTAACTGTTTTGTTAATTAGTTGTCATCTTCAGTTAACAGTTTGGTTCAATTCTGCAAATGTGATGTTCAATTCTTCCGGCTGCAATTTTGTCTTGTCTTCCATGTGAGAAATAAATCAAATTTATCTTTACAAAATACATGAGAAACGAATACAATTTCTATATTTCCAAATTGTCAAGCATGCTTGGTTTGGTTATACATTGTGTAATGTGGTGCTCAATTAAGGTTTGGTTCATTTGTGTTTTGGTGTTTAGTTAACTGTTTGGTTCAATTCTGCAATGCGATGTTTAATAGTTGTGGGTGCATTCTGTTATTGGATACCATGTGAGGAATAAATTGAATTTGGTTGTACTAATTACATGACAAACAAATACAATTGCTACAATTTGTTGTAGTTAACTGTTTGATCTTCTATTAGGAGATGTTATATTGTGCAATGTGGTGCTCAGTTAATGTTTAGTTCATTTGTTGTGGTATTTAGTTAACTGCTTTGTTCAATTCTGCAATGCGATGTCCAATTGTCGTGGGTAGAATTGTGTATTGTTGTGCATGTGAGGAATAAATCGAATTTGGCTACACTTAATACATGAGAAACATATACAAGTGCTATATTTCCTAATTCTTAATTATGCTTCGTTTGGATAAATGGGTTTTCCGTGTGACTTGAATTAATCTGATGAATCTGCAATGTGCTTATTTTTCATCAACATATTTTACTGATAGCATGCGAACCCTTACTTAACCTGATGACTAACTACCTTATATGTGTTGTAGGGAAACAATGGGAAGCACTGAGGTTTCCAATCGAGGTTAGCACGTGCATGGTCCGTTCTCTAATAGCACATTACTGTGCAATTGCAGGAACCATTCTAATATTTTGGTTTTTAACAATTTGGTCTTGCACATGCAGGTTCTGCTGTTAGAGGTTTTGACCCACTGTTCGACCATTTTTGCATCTGGGGAAATGAGTTGTCCATGAATATCAATCAAATCAAGAAACTAAGAAAGTTTGTTAGGATAAAGAAATTAGCGACAAAAAACAACAAGATCTTTGTCTGCACAATGAACAAGACATCAGTTCACTACAAGATGGTACTAACTATTATACCTTGCATTTTTTAAATCCTTTGCCCCATTTCCAATATAGAGAAGATATTTATGCACATCCTTGTTTTCAGGCCTCTCCAAAGTAGTTCACTAGTGATTACCTCTCAAGCCACCTCTATGGTTAGGAGTCGAGGAAGGTTTTCATACAACACCCATGGTTCAATATTGAAGTGTTCCTGAAGAGGACGAAGGACGGACGGTCAATCATCCACAGACACTGGCCTAAAGTGCAAAGACCTTCAACATGAATGAAGGCTCAGTATTCGCCTTCCGCTTTAGCAGTTTTCCAGATGAGATGCATCTGTCTATATACCGTCTATGATGCTAATTTTGAAAGGTTCTACATGTTGCATATGGAACTTCGTGCTGGTGCAGTTGTGTAATGGGGTAGCTGATTGCTGAAGCTATATCACGTTGTACTCTGATGTATTTCAATTATAAAATTCTGCTTCCTTAATATGGAAATGAAATATATTGTGTGCTTAATATGAATGTCAATTATATTAATAAATGGATTATTAATAATAGGGCAATTAGCCTGCTAATTGGGTTTCGATATTGCAAACGGTTATTGAAAAAATACCGTGGGCGATGACCTCAGGCAACGTACATAGTTTTTAGGAATAAACTGTGTTGGATCAATGAACAATCACACACGACTTTCTCTTGAAAACTGTTTGCATTAGGCGACCTTGCGCAAACGTTTACCACATAAAAATTGTGTCTGATGGACAACCTTTGCCACACAGTTGCTTCTACGGACTGTGTGTGATACATTCAATAACACAAATGATTTAACGGGAAAAATTGTGTGTCATGTACCTGTGAACGGAAACGTTTTCCTTGGAGCGACTATGTGGGATGTACATACGGACGGAATCATTTAGCGGGAACAGACTGTATGGGATGTACTTGCGACCGGAAACAATTTCACCGTATAATTGTATTTTTTAGCTCTACTGTACGTATTTCCGTATTTGAGCTCTCGCTGGTCGCACACGACCTCATTTTGCCGAGCGTGTGTGCCGAGAGGGCATATCCCCGACGGTTTCTGGGTCGTGTGGGAAGGACCCCCCTATCGCCCACACTCACTTAGCGACGGTTCCAAATGCCATAGCGGAAAGGGATTAAAAATTGTTTAAATAGCACTGACGCGTACCAGTGATAGGAAAAGCCAATACTATTAAAAGGGGATGAGGTGTTGCTTAATGGATTGCTTGCTCAAAATGCTTAGTGATATGCTACAAAAGCCCTTAGCCACCTTCTCATATCCACATATGTCCCAAACCAAAAGTCAAACTCAGTCCCACCAATTTGATATATCCGGCGCCACCGAGTTCAGTTGACATAGCCATAGCCAGAAACCCTAATCTGTTCGGTCTCACCGTTAGGGATCTTGGTCTCACCGGGAAGGGATGGCAAACTCTCACTACAAAAAAATACACTTCCGTGATGATACGTGTTTGTCACAGTACGTCACGTTTTCTGTCATGCATGTACATCCATGACAAATTTATGACAGAATCAAGATAGTCATACCTATGCTGTGGTAGAAGTGTTTCATGACATTACCAAAATTATCATCACGGAAGTGTCCACTTCCATGACGGTAAATCACGCGTCACATAAGTGCTTTCGTCAAGGGTGACCGACACGTGGCATCCACCGTAACGGAACCCCGTTAAGCTATCGGGTACGGTTTTGGATCCGATAACCCGTTAACAGCCCCGACCAATGGGGATTTTCCATGTGTAAAATCATCATTGGCTGGAGGAAACATGTGTTGCCTCACTGTTGGGACAGATGTCATCCACTCATTGGACAGGAGGTGCCTATGATAGGTCGACACGTGGCACGACCCAACAGTGGCCCATTCCGGTGAAAAAGGCCGGCCCAGTAAAAAATTAGCAGGCCGGCCCATATAAGGCCTACTTGTGTCAGGTCCAGTTAAGCCCACGGCCCATATGAGATGTGCCAATTCGGCCCGTCAACAGCCCATTAAAGATTTGACACCATTGCAGCCCATCGTTAGTTCGAGCCAGTTAATAGCCCGCTATATATTTGGGATCAATATCGTCCTGATGAGATTTCGGCCTGTTAACGGCCCATTCAGTGGATGGGCCAATTTTCACGATGTACATCTTTCGACCTTTTAGCGACCCATTTAAATATTGGGCTAATTTCCGTCCCGGTGTGTCTTTCAGCCTGTTGACGGCCCATAAATCAGTTGGGCCATTTGTAGTCGGACTTGAGTTTCGGCCTTTTAGCGACCCATTTAAGTGTTGGGCCAATTTCCGGCCCTGTGTGTCTTTCAGCCTGTTGACGGCCCATATATCTGTTGGGCCATTTGTAGTCGGACCTGAGTTTTGGCCTTTTAGCGACCCATTTAAGTGCTGGGCCAATTCCCGACCCTGTGTGCCTTTCAGCCTATTAACGGACCATAAATGAGTTGGGCCATTTGTAGTTGGACCTGAGTTTTGGCCTTTTAACGGCCCATGCCCTTCATGGTCCAATACCAACCCGGTTTCTCTTTTGGCATGCTAAAGGCCCACAACACAGTTGGGCAATTTACAATACGACCTGACTTTCGGCCTCTTAGCGGCCCATGCTCTTCATGGTCCAGTACAAGCCCGCTGTCTCTTTCGGCCTGCTAAAGGCCCACAGTATAGTTGGGCCATATGTAGCCCGAACTTAGTAACGGCCTGTTAACGGCCCGTGAAATCAATTGGGCCCACCTGTTGCCCGCTTCGATGTCAGCCTGTTAATGACCTGGGAGTTAAGAGGGTCGACCATTAACTTTCGGCCTGGTAACGACCGATTAACTTAATGGGCCCACTAAAGTTCGTACATGTCTTTAGGCCAAATTAGATAATTTTAGCCCATTACTACTAACAATTATGCACAGGACCAAAACCGATCAAGCAAAGGTACGGCATACAGGGAAAAACGTTGCACATCCAGCATATATTACAAGAAATTACATCCACTAGGCAATCAAAGATTGATGCCAGTGCAAATAAATGAGCAGAACCTAACGATCTACAACGTCACAATCTGCAACCTCAGCACGGATGACGCCCATAAGCATGCGGGCAAGTTCTTGCTGCTTTGCTACACTGTCTCTGAAAACATTGATCAGTTGTTGTGTCGCATGACTCTGCACCTCTGATTCCTCCACCATTTCCATCATTCCTTCAGCCATTAATTAGTTCACAAACATACATTTTTTCCGTTGCATTCGAGACAGAGGATACTGAACAGATTCAGATGGCGATTTTGGCAGGCTTGTATTTTTGATAGTGGAGAGTGTCTCGACCACTGCATCATAACATAAATTAGGAGGGGAACCAAACAGATTAATCATGAGTTATTGGCATATTACCTGGCCTAGATTTATTGGAAAGAAACAATGGGGTTGTCTTGCTGTTTTCAGAGTTTGTCTTCTTATCTTCAGCAGCCTGCACCAAATTAAGACACTAGCATTGTTATCATTGACCAAGGCAGATAATAGGAAAGCAACATTGGCACAACGAACATTTGGGCAACTAGCCAATACCAAATTAACACAATATGGCACAACTATCATCAGCCAGGTAAGGTAATACAAAAGCAACATTGACACAATGAATGAATGGGCAACCAGAGCAGCACTACAATTCAGTAATGTGCATGATATGAGATTGTACACTCATGCAGCTCAGTATGCAAAACTACCAGGCAGTTTTCTTTACAAAAATCAACATTGACGCCTTTAACATTTTGCTACAACTAATTTTAGATCAGACAAAGGTTGGATTCACGCCCATTAATTAACAAAATACATGCTGATGTACAAATATAGTGATATACAACAGGTACACACATCATCATTGGAGCACAAAGAATTCCCGCAAGATATTTTCCTCGAATACAATGCCAATGAAGGAAATCTTCTATCATTTAACCTTATTTTCTAAAAGATAGATGGCTGAGAAACATCTCGAAAATATGACCAGAATGCTATAAAATTTCATGATGCGAGGATATGCACACGCTTCTTAGAATGGAGTTGACATTCTTTTGCTGGACTGGAGTGGACTAGTTCTTTGGCCACTGGAATCTGCTTATTATCAGTGGGAGTTGGGTTTCTCTGTGTTGGAGCAGTATCTATGAAAAATGGAGTTGGTTTAGTATCTACTGGCGTTTGGATCTTTTGCAAATACCTGGTTTGTAACCCTTCATATTCTAACATAGCCGTCTTCCCCTTGCATGCCTTATATAGAAGAATGGTGCTTCAATTATAAAACATGCTACATCAGAGATGGAATAGGTACCGAAGAATAGAAAGGCATGACATATTGACATGTATTCCCTCCATCCGGAAATAAATGGATGGGTCTAGGCATATTTCAGTTCTAGATACATCCAGTTTTATCCATTTCTGTGACATGTAATCCGGATGGAGGGAGTATGATGTAAGAGCTAGGATACGACAGGACAACACAGTAAAAAACATTGAAAACCCACTGCAGAACCAAAGTAATCAAACCCACTGATATGAGATAGTACACTCATGCAGCTCGGGATGCAAAACTACCAAGCAGTTTTCCTTACAAAAATCAACATTGTGGCCTTTAATCATACATTTTGCTACAACTAAATTTAGATCAGATAAAGGTTGGATTCACGCCGATTAACAAAATACATGCTGATGTAAAAATATAGTGATATACAACATGTACTTACATCTACATTGGAGTACAGAGATTTATGCAAGAATCTGTCCTCACAGACGATACCAGTGCAGAAATTCTTCTATCCGTTAAGCTTACTTTCTAAAAGAGACATGGGTAAGAAACATGTAGAAAATATGATCAACATGCTATAAAATTTCATGATGCAAGGATACACACACGCTTCTTAGAATGGAGTTGACATATTTTTTCTGGACTGGAGCGGACTAGTTCTTTGGCCACTAGAATCTGCTTATTATGAGTAGGAGTTGGGCTTCTCTGTGCTGGAGTAGTATATATAAAAACTGGAGTTGGTTTATTATCTCCTAGCGTTTGGATCTTTTGCAAAGACCTGGTTTGTAACCCTTCAGATTCTAACATAGTCGTCTTCCCCTTGCATGCCTTGTATAGAAGAATGGTGTTTCAATTATAAAACATGCTACAACAGAGAGATGTAATAGGTACTGAAGAATAGAAAGGCATGTCATATTGACATGTATTCCCTCCATCCGGAAAAATGGATGGGTCTAGGCATATTTCAGTTCTAGATACATCCTTTTTATCCATTTCGGCAACATGTAATCTTGATGGAGGGAGTATGGTGTAAGAGCTAGGGATACGACATGACAACACAATAAAAAACACTAGTTGAATGTAAAAATGTATGCTAGCAGAATACGTACAGAAAAAACTAAGGCAACATACACGTGTATGATTGGGAAACTAATATGGCATGCAACAGAGCACTAGAACAACACTTCAATGTAAAAAAACATGGTATGGTAGACAGATGAAGTACATACTGATGAATGACAATGCATAAGATATTCAGAAGCATGATGTCCAAATTAAGTAGATGGCATTGTGATAGAGTAGAATGACAGTACTTGAATTTGAAAACATGTTATCATGAATGGAATAGGTACTGAAAAACAGGAAGGCATGACATATTTACATGCATGATCAACATGCTAATCACATGGCATTGCAACAGAGTAGATACACTCCAGGACGTTATATGCATGTTGTACCCATATCACGGGCCAAGTTAGAGCAAGGACCTTGTGGGGTGAAGAGGATCAACATCTTTCTGCAAGTCTTCTGAAGAACTACCTTTACATGTTCCATCATATTGGGTATCATTGACATCAAGTTTATTGGCCTTTACATTGCTCCGCGAGGTTCTTGTGGATATATCAGTGTGTGCAATTATATCTGACATGCATGGAAGACAACTAGTAGTTAGATTTATGTAATGAGTGCATGTAGGAGACGACATAAATAGTAGGACTAGGGTTAACTAGCAGCAACAGGTCTCAAAAAAATAAAGGGAGAACACAGATGAAAGCTACAGAATATGTATCGTTTGTATTCGAGATTAACTAGATGGCACACAAAAGTATTAAAGAACAACATAGGTAATACTAGAAGTGATATAATACTACAATCACCAGCCTGTGGGATAGCATTGGCTGATGGATGATAACTATGGAACAGTGTTACCTAAAGAACAAGTATCTTAGCTGAACTATGGAACAACGTTAACTCCTGAAAAAGACCCGTAAGAGATCAGCATGAATATACAGTAAATTTTATAATCTATTTTCCATGCTTAGATGAATAACAAAGCCATAAATGTTGCACACAAGTAAGATGAGGGTACAACCTATCTGGCCGCCATCCATAGGAGTGAGCATCATGTGATGACTTGTCGATGGCCCAGAAGTTGTTGTGGCTGTCCATGTCGGGCACGCGCATTCGATGTAGGGAATTGTTGAGTGGGGACTATAGCTCCCTTCTGGTGTACGCTTCCCTTGTTGGAGCAGCTGCGGTGAGTCGGAAGACGATGTGGATGAAGATGCAGATAACGCATAATGTTAAGAATGACACATCTCTTTGATCTGAAGAAATACACTAAGAGATCAATAGCAAGGTACGAGAGTGGTCACACGTCTGTTGACTGAGACTAAATTGGGGTCACATGATTTTATTTTATTTTGGTACTGTCCGATCTACGCCGGATGGCTTGATGGCCGTCTTGTGCCTCCCGGCTGACACTGTTAGGAATCTTCCCCGAAGAGCCAGCGACCAACGACAGAGCAGCTTGCCTCCGCCGTCCGTGGCCCCGTCCAAAACCCCGCTCCCCGCCCCACCGCACTGCCGTGGTTGCGCCGCCCCCGGGCCAATCCACAAAGACTCACCGTCATCCAGATCTGGCGGCGGCAGTATCTTGAACCCACACAACTCTAAGAAATCCATCTAAGCGCTGCTTCCACCTCGAACTTGTGGCCCCGCACCCTTATGTTAGACACCAGCCAACCGGCAGCCTAGGAGCTCCACCGCCTCGAGGGGTGCTGCTTCCCATTGGGAATCGATTGGCCCAGAATAAAAAATGCAGACAACTGATGCCTAAATAAAGTGATTTGAGATGATGGTGCGACCTATCTGGTAGCGTGGTGAAGTAGGCAGGTCCAGCTGCCAAGTCGGTGAGGCCGGCGCGGTTGCGGTGGCCACAGGCGGCTGGGAAAGAACGATGTCACGACGGTCGACGGCTATGGGGAAGCAGCACTGGGACTCTGGATGGATCCGAAGTTGGAGCCGCTTCGGCGCCGTGAACGACGGCAGGGGTGAATCGGTTCCGATACGGTTCACGCGGCTGTCGTCGAGGCACCTCCAGCAGCATGGAGTAAGAGGCACACAACCCAGTGCACGACGGCAAATGGACAGCATCTCCGGTATTAGGGAGGAGGGCGGCTGTGAAATTGGTGCAGTGGGGGCGCCATGGAGGAGGGAGCTTCCGGGGAGAAGGTGATTTGGCACCCACGAGGTATGAATGGGGGGGGGGGAATTGGGAGGGGAGTGGAACCATGTTTTACGGACGCATTTGTCTGAAATGTGAGGGGGAGTTACAGTTCTACCCCTGCCTTTAGGCTTCTCGGCTTGGGTCTGTGTACTAAGGGTCGGGGATAGTAGAGTAACTTTGCTTCTCCCCAAATAGTGGGCGGGAGCGATTTTGAGCGAGGAGGGCATGTTTTGAAATATAGTGGGCGCGAGCGATTTCGGACGAGGAGAGCGTGTTTTGAAATAGTGGGTGCGAGCTATTTCGGGCGAGGAGAGCGTGTTTTGCCGACCATGGTTTATGAATTATTAGGCACATGTCATTTCGACCGAGGAGAAGGCGCGCTTGGATGAAGTTACGAACCTACACTCGATGCACAACGGGCCAATTAATGTGTCTCCCACATAGGACGGTAATTTCGCGTCTCCCATTTATTTGCTCGGGCAAATTCCACCGAGCAGAGCATGTTTAACGGTTCGTTCAAAATTTGGGAGAACGAGCATCCATGTCAAGTCGATTCGAATCAAAATTAGAAATATTAGCTTGCCACTTCTTTTTTAGATGGAGAGATGATGCTCGGGAGTAATGTGTTTTTACATGCTCGTTGCTAGCGATTTACTATATGACAAATAGTTGAACCACTAAAAAACGGGAATCAAACCCAAAATGAAATATCACGATTCGCTGAAATAGCTCGTTCACCATGTTGAAATAGTGAACTAAATCCAAAATTGAACACCTCAATCGAATAGCATGTTGTACAGTATTATAGTACTCCATGAACATGTTGAAAGTCAAATTAATGAATTTGTTTGATATACGCATATATCCGTTCATGTGCGGATTGCAGACAACATGTTCTCCAATTTAAATATTTGAATGCAAGTTTATATCAAAACATGGTTTATATCAGTCTTTGATGCATAAAACGCGACCTCCCCCTCTCCCAGACTCCTGCTCTCTCTCTCTGTCGCCGACAATCTTCAATTCTGTCGGACGCATCCAACACACAAACCTTGTTGGTCCTCTCTCTTTCTCTCCATCTCTCTGTCTCTCTTTTTATGTGTGTGTGTGTGTGTGGGGGGGGTCTTTCTAGTTTGCATGCATATATACTCCATCTATAGGTCTCTCTTGCACACTATGTATGATTCTCTAGTCCAAGCTAGATATCTTGGGTGCACTCATCGTACGCACAAAAATTCCTTGGCTCGTTGCCTGTAACTCTCTCACGCACCACTCTATCGTCTCAGAGCTCTTCCCTCTCTCTCTCAAACTCTCCATCTACCAGGGTCACACATACACATGCATATCTCACTCGCACTCGATAGGCCCATCTAAAACTCTATCTCTCTCCCTCGTTATCTCTCCATCTCACACGCACGCACACACAATCTCATGCCTAGCTAGCCAAGTATGATGGTCTCTCACTCAATTGTAGGCACACGCAGTCCTCCCTGTATGTATATGACTAGCTAATATTAGTCTCCATCACAAACATGTGCATGGTCTATCTCGATATCTCTCGGGGCATCTTTCTATCGCGCGCGCACCTCCCTCGATCTCCCACCCATATAGTCCCCTCACGATCTCGAGGGGGTCTCTCTATCACAAACACACCCTCTCGCCCTCCCCATGCGTCCATGTTCTCCATGTGCCCCTCTCGACCTTTATTCCTTGTTGGCCAGACCTCTATTGGACATGTGCTATAGGGGTGTCTCTCTCCGTTGCAAACAATCACACACTAGTTATCTTCGTGTATCTCCTCACCTCGCTTTTCTATCTCGGAGATGCATGCGTGATATGTTCGCCTAAGAAACGAACACTCTCTCTAATTTATCATTTGTTGTCACTTTCTCTTTCACACACATATTCTTTTTGCACACTTACTCATTCTCCTTCACATGCACTTGATCCCTCTCAACTTAGGCACTCTCCTCGGTCAATAGCATATTGATTTATTGAAAAGTCAAATATCACAAAGTTTGACCATGTACGTGGAGAAAAACAATTGCATCTGGAATGGCAAACATATACCATTAGATTCACCATGAGATGTAGTTTCATATGATGTATCTTTGGTATTGAAGATATAAATAACATTTTTGTAAACCTGATCAAAGTTTCCAAAGTTTGACTTCTAAAAATATTACATGCACTGCATTCTCGAGCGGATGGAATATCTCTTTCCCCCTCTCAGCTATCTGACGTACCACTCAGCCTTATCGGGGCTCCTCAATCTCTCTCAAACTTTATATCTCCCTGGTTCACACATACACATGTCTCGCTTGCGCTATACATATAGACCCATCCACCACTCTCCACCCTTGTTCTCTCTCTATGTGACACGCACCCCCTAATAAGTACCATAATCCCTCACTCCATCATAGGCGCAAGCACTCCCCCCCTAAGAATGGTTATCTCTCACTAGCCACCAGGAACACACGTTTTGTCTCCTTCCATCCATACGTCTATGTCGATATCTCTCGGGGTATCTTCTATCGCGCACACACCTTGTCACTCGATCTCCCACCCATGTAGTCCCATCACGATCTCCAGGGGATCTCTCTATGAAAAACATACACTCTCTCCTCCCCATGTATGCATTTTCTCCATACGTCTCTCTCGACCTCTCTCCCTTGTTTGTCAGATCCCTCTTGGCCACGTGCTAGGGGTCTTGCTCTCTCGGTTGCAAACAACCACACACTATCTCCTCACCTTGCTTCCGTTGTCGAAGATGCATGTGTGATATGTTTGCATTAGACACACACATTTTTTCTTGACTTTTATCGAGTGTTGTCCATGTCTCTTTCACACACGCACACACACTTTTTTCACTCACTCTTTCTATTTCTCTCTCTCTCCCTCTCTCTCTCTCTCTCTCTCTCTCTCTCTCTCTCTAGTTAGGGACTCTCACGTCCATAAGCATATGGATGTTTTGAAAAGTCAAATCTCTAAAAAGTTTGACCAGGTATACATGGAGAAAAAAATTTACATCTGGAAAGATCATTAGATTCATCACAACATGTACTTACTTCATACTATCATTTATCTTTGGTATTGTAGATATAAGTAATTTCGTTATAAACTTGGTCAAAGTTTCAGAAGTTTGACTTTAAAAAAAATGTTGGAACTACATTATCGAACATAGGGACTAGCTCTTTCTCTCTCTCTCTCTCTGCTATCTCTCACGGGCCTCCCCCTCACACGAACACTCTATACCGATGGATTATACGCTCAATGTGTCAGCGTATAGCTCCGTATATTGTCTAGTTGACCGGTCAACCAGTTGACATGCTGCCCTGTCAGCTCGTGTTCTGTATCTTCGTGTGCTGGCCCATGTCGCACTGGGTGAAAATAAGTAAACTAGAGGCCCATCTGACACGCAGTGAAGTAAGCAGAGTTGAAAGCACTTGGGGTAGCACCCCGCACGCTAGTAAATTTAGGGCGCATTGAGGACACACTTCTTCCGCGTGGAGGACGCACTCGCGCACAATTCACCACTGTGCGGCGGCATGCACAGAAGGACGCACTCGTCCACACCCAGCACACAACACACACCAGCACACATGTACACCAGCGTCGCCGCCGGTTGAGATGGACGGCGAGGCAGCCAACAAGCGGAGGCGGCTCGAGCCAAGACCGCATCCGGCGAGCCTGGACTTCATCAGCAGCCTCCCCGATGACATGCTGCTCGTCATCATCGGCCTCCTCCCCACCAAATTTGTCGTGCGGACCGCCCTGCTCTCCCGGCGGTGGCGCCCCCTCTGGTGCCGCGTCCCCCTCAACCTCACCATCGACAGCTGCCTCTGCGACGAGGATTGCAAACGCATGGCCGCAGTCTCCAAGATCCTTTCATCGCACCCGGGGCCAGCCAGACGCATTGATGAAAGTGCAACTAATCCCCGGGTGGTTTTGGTAATTAATAACAACATATATATCATTGAACTAATATTTACTTGAGAATCATTTCAGAGAAGTTCGATGATATGGGTATGGAAATGTCTGAAGAAGTGGACCCCTCAAAATGCTAAGACAAGCATTGGCAAAAGCTCAAGACTCCATTTTTGGTTTAGTGATCCAAGATCACATTGAGTCCATAGGAAAGCCAATACTATTAAAAGGGGATGAGGTTGTGTTGATGATCTGGTTGCTCAAGTGCTTAGTGATTTAGCTCCTTCAACTATCAGCAACTTTCACTACTTAACACACTCATAAGTAATCTCGAACAAACCGATTCTTCCAATTCAGTCCCACCGAGATGAACCACCTCAGCTATTCTTCCAAACCCTAATATTTAGGTCCATCCGATTTTGAGTTCGGTCTCACCGAAACTGGACTGCCAACCTTCTGTAACCGTTTGTCATCATTTCGGAATATCCGAGTTGTTGATTTCGGTCCCACCGATTCTGGCAAGTTCCTACCTTTGACTCATATCGGACACACCGAGATGGTATTTTCGGTCCCACCGAAAACCCCAACGTTCACTATATTTGAACTTTCGGTCTGACCGAGTTTTCACTTCGGTCTCACCGAGATTGCTCAATTATGTGTGTAACGGTTGGATTTTGTGTGGAGGCTATATATACCCCTCCACCCCCTCTTCATTCGTGGAGAGAGCCATCAGAAAGTACTACCACTCCTACCATACACTTTCTGAGAAGAGAACCACCTACCCTTGTGTTGAAATCAAGTCATTCCATTCCTACCATATGAAACTTGATTTCTAGCCTTCCCAAGTTGCTTTCCACTCAATCCTTTCTTCCACCACAGCCATATCAGTGAGGAGAGTTGAGTGTTGGGGAGATTATCATTTGAAGCACAAGAGCAAGGAGTTCATCATCATCAACAACATCTATTACCTTTTGGAGGGTGGTGCCTCCTAGATTGGTTAGGTGTCGCTTGGGAGCCTCCGTCTTTTAGATGTGGAGTTGAACCAAGAAGTTTGTAAGGGCAAGGAGATCGCCTACTTCGTGAAGATCTACCCCGAGTAAGGCTAGTCCTCCGTGGGCGTAGGCCATGATGGAATAGACAAGGTTGCTTCTTCGTGGACCCTTCGTGGGTGGAGCCCTCCGTGGACTCGCGCAGCCGTTACCCTCCGTGGGTTGAAGTCTCCATCAACGTGGATGTACGATAGCACCACCTATCGGAACCACGACAAAAATCTCCGTGTCTCCAAACTGCGTTTGATCTTCTCCACCTCTCTTTACTACATGTGCAATTTACTTTCCGCTGCTTATACTCTAGAATTGCATGTGTAGGGTGATACTTGAATTGATCATTATTGTGAAACTACCAAAAACTGTTCATGATCAAAAGGCAGAATTTTTATATTGTCAAGTAGTCTAATCACCCCCCCTCTAGACATACTTTCGATCCTACAATTGACATCCGCATGTTCAGTACCAACTGCAAGGTCCAACCCAAGTTCGACGAGTGGTTCTTATCCCCCGCCCTAGATCAGCTCGAGGAGCTCAGCTTTGAAGCTGGACGATATCGCTCTCTGCCGCCGTCCACGCTCCACCTCGCGCCAACGCTGCGTCGCGTCAGCTTCAGCTCCTGCTATCTTCCCCAGATTAATGTTGCGCCCGCCCTTCTTCTCCCTCAACTCAATCAGCTCGACCTCTTTGACGTTGTCATCTCGAAGAAGGCTATGGAGCACCTGCTCCGCAGCTGTACTGTGCTCGAGTACCTTCGTCTTGAGCAGATCCACGGGTTCATTAGCCTCCACATTACCTCGACGAATCTCCGATGGATTTATGTGTCTTGCTGGCCCCACAACAAGACATCAATTGGGAAGAGATCACTCCAGCTGTTCCACGTTATGGTCATTGAGAATGCGCCTTTCCTTGAGAGATTGCTTGTATCGGATCTAGAAGGTCCAACAAAAATCAGGGTCATTGACGCGCTGAAATTGACAGCGTTGGTGCACTCGTTTGCCAAATTCTCCGAACTCTTTATTGGATCCGTAATCGTTCAAGTACATCACTCATCTTCTTCTCTGTCTTCTTGAAATTCACATTTTTAAATTTCTTCTTGATGTATTTACGACTGTCTTCTAGAAAATGATTCCCACAAGCTTGACCCAGTCTATGCGCACAGTGAAGATCTTGGCAATAAAATCTATCGGCCCCAATTTGGATCAAGTTGTTGGATTCCTTACATGCTTTTCGTGCATGGAGAAGCTACTGATCGAGGTGAAACTTATTTCCTATTAGTAAACGGTAATCACAACGTAGCTCAAAATTTTCTTAATTTTCCCAAATTATGATGACAAGTGTAGTGTTCTAAACTGCTTCTACGCACTGCAGCGAAAGAAATGTTTTTAGTATTTTTTCTCACGTGATCACCTGCATCGTTTTGTTGTTGTACTACTATAGTAGCCTAGGATAGTCATAGTGGAAAGTAACTTAGACTATTCCAGTAACTCTATGGTTACCCTAAGAGCAAGTACTACCTCTGTCCTCGTTTACTCTTCCTATTTTGTAGTATCAAAATTTGACCATAGATTTAACTGACAATGTTAATGCATGTGACTAAGAACTATATCGTTGGATTCGTATTTGAACATAATTTCAAATGGTGTAATTTTTAGTGACATGCATTGGCATTTTCTTACATAAATATATGGTCAAAATTTTATACTAAAGAAGAGGCAGTACAAAAGTGGGCAATAACGACCCTCCACTATGTAGGCCAAAACACGTGCCAAATTCACTTGTGATGCATTTGGCATCGATGCCCCTCCATTGCTCACCTGGTGCCCCAATCTGGATCACCTACTTTGCTCCGGTGCCAAATTAACTCACGCAATGAAAAAACACTTGCGTGGGAGAGAGAGAGGACCGAGGCAATAAAAAAAATACTTGTTTGGGAGAGTGAGAGGCTGGTGTAGTTGGTTTGATTGATTTTTTATACATGTGGGTGTCGGTGTACTAAGATAGGGGTACCTTAGTACCCCAACTTGTGCACGGGCAGTAGCAGCTTCCCGTGGCAGGGCTTACCACGTGCTTGCCGGAAACCTTTCTGGTCCCTGTGAAGCCATTCAAGAACAAAGTATACAAGTCAGAAGATCAAGGCCCCGGCAAGAGGAGCTTGTCGGGAAGGCCGCACCAGGCTCAAGGTTATCACTTTAGCACAAGCCCCTGGCAAGAGGAGCTTGCCAGGAAGAATAAAGAATACACATCTCAAGAGATGCCTCGGCGCATCATGCGCCCCGGCAGGACCCGGAGAGCGACAAGCTTCCGGGCCCGGCAAGATCATGGCCCCGGCAAGGTGCTTGCCGGGGAAAACTATGCTGTGTGCCCGCGCTCCAGCTCATCTCCCCACGCGTCGCCCTGGGGCCCTTCCAGGGACGCGTGGCGAATGGCTGTGCAGCCTGGGGCACACGGTGGCAAGCCACGGTGACGAGGCTACCGCCGTGGCGAACGGAGAAGCATGGACGGGCGCTTTTGGGGTCGACGGCGACGGGCATTTGATGCCCTTGCCCCCCACTGTCAAGGTTAGGTGAAGACCATTGTTCATGCACTATTCACGCACTGTTACAACTACCACCAAATTTACACTTTTACCCTCCTCTACGCTGACACCTGTCGGTGACCCCTTGAGCTATAAAAGGAGGCCCATGCACAACGTAGAGGGGGTTCGAAACCTAGACAACTCTCTCGCCCGGTGTAGCTAGTACTGTAGCTCTTCAAGCTCCCGAGCTCAAGAACTCAATACAATCTAAGGCAGGAGTAGGGTTTTACGCGTCCGCGTGGCCCTAACCTGGGTAAACTGCCCGCGTGTGCCCCTCGATCCGCTCTCCGTGCTCCCTCCGCTCCCTTACCGCAACGTAGAAGGGGCTCCGGTCCCATAGGTGCTCGTGGGAGGACAATTTCCCCCGACATCTTTGGCGCGCCAGGTAGGGGGCGTCGAGGTTGTGCGAACCTGATCCGGCGCTCACGCGGGCGCATTCTTCATCAACCTCTCCAGCTTCATCAACTTCATCAGCAACATCAACATGCCTCCGAAGAAGAAGGCTTCGGAGGTCGGAGGCCCGTCTGCGTCGATTCCACCGCCACCAGAACCAACGGTTGGTGGAGGAGACACCGGCAGAAGGGTGGTCGCCGGCGAGGAAACTCACGGCGCCACCAAGTCCAAGGACAAGACGGACGTCCGGGCGAATTCCAAAGCCTCGGTGTCCGTGGACGCGCCACGTCTCTCTCAGGAGGTGCAAGGCCAGCAGCGCCGTGGTACAGGAGGTACCATACGCTTGCTGGGACAAGGACAAACCGGAGGATCGCGGGACGCTCAAGGCCATCGTCCTGGTACGAGCAAGGCACGGTCGCCGGGGCGAGAAACTGCTCCTTCTAACCCTGTTAGAAGTCCGAGCATATCTCGCTCCTCGCACCGCTCGCCGCCGCTCCCCTCCTCTCCAGCAGAAGCTCTAGCCAGAGCGCAACTGCTCCTCGACTTCCCTCCAGCGGC
The DNA here is from genome assembly GCA_902687465.1 of Secale cereale. Classification (NCBI taxonomy): domain Eukaryota; kingdom Viridiplantae; phylum Streptophyta; class Magnoliopsida; order Poales; family Poaceae; genus Secale; species Secale cereale. Next base: position 662,172,135 of record LR738711.1, read on the forward strand.
AGATAAGGCCGAAGACTGGAGGGCGACGATCCAGAGCCTCATCGCCTTCGCCAACAATGACACGCCGCAGCAGCCGGCAACGTCGCGGCCGCGGCAAGTCGACCAGGCGAAGGCCGATGGCGACAAGACCGCCGGGGGTGCAACCACCGTGCACTCCCCGCCGCGGAAGCAGAAGACGCCACCCTGCCGGATTAACGTCGACAACGACTCCACGACGTCGTCGGATCCGCGGGCTCGTCGTGACCAGCGCCAGGTCCTCGACGACAGGCGGCAAGAAGACGCTCGGACGTGCATCGAGCGCCGACGAGAAACCCGAAGGCAATCAGATCAGCGCGCTGGGACCGCTGTTGACACGTACGCGCCCGGTGAGCCAGGCGACTTGCCGTACGCGGCAGGTTGCCCTGCGTTCACCCGTGAGCTGCGGCGAGTCCAGTGGCCCAGCATGAAGAATTTCAAGCCCGACGTACCCGAGAAGTACGACGGCAAGACGCACCCCTTGGAGTTCCTCAGCATCTACACCATCGCGGTGCAGGCTGCCGGGGGACGCGACGAGAAGATACTAGCCAACTACTTCCCGCTAGTGCTTAAGCCTAACGTCCGCTCTTGGCTTATGCACTTGCCGGAGGGCTCCATTTCTTCGTGGGCGGATCTGTGCCACCAGTTTGTTGGCGCCTTCACGGGCGGCCACAAACCCCACGGCCAAGAGAGCGACCTCCACATCCTAGCCCAGAAGGAGGGAGAATCCCTGCGCAAGTACATCCAGAGGTTCAGCCGCGTGCAACACAACATCCCCGATGTCCACCCTGCCGCGGTTATCAGCGCGTTCCACCAGAACGTGCGTAACCGCCGCATGAGGGAAGAGATGGCCATGACCAAGATCCGGGATGTCAGCGAGCTCTACGCTCTGGCTGACAAGTGCGCGCGCGCCGAAGAGGGGAGGAGACTCCCCGGAGAGGATGCTGGCGCAGGAGGAAGCGACAGCGAAGATGCCGCCCCGGCGAGAAAGAGCCGGCGGCGGAACAACAGAAAGAAGAAGAGCAAGGAAGTGCTGGTTGTCAAGCAGTCCGGCAAGGAGGCTCCCGCCAAGAAGGCACAGGCCGGCGGCTCCGGCAAGGAGCCCGCCCCTGTAGCGGCAGCCGAGAAGCAGGATGGCTCCGACAAGCAGTACTGCAAGATCCACCGCACCAAGGGCCACGATCTTCAGAACTGCAAGAGAGTCGAGTACCTCGTAGAGCAGCAGAAGGCTGAATACGAGCGACGCGACAAGGAGAAGGCCCAAGGAGGCGGAGGAGAACCAAGCAAGAAGCGGCCATTCAATGGCCGGGGAGGACGCCGCGGCAAGGCTAAGCAGCGGCAAGGTGATAGACCTCCCCGGGGCCGCGACAAGGATGAGGAAGAAGACGACGACGACGACATGGAAGAAGGAGATAACAGCGAGCAGGAGTTCTAGAAGGCCACAGAAGTTCTGTGTGTCGACGGAGGCGCCTCTCTGCACACTTCCCACCGCTAACTCAAGCAGTGGGTGCGGGAAGTGAATGCAGCTGAGCCGCCCGTCGAGTCACGCAGGCTGCTGAAGTGGTCCAGCACGCCCATCATTTTCGACCTTGAGGATCACCCTGACCACACAACTGCGGTCGGGTGCTTGTCGATGTTGGTCTCACCAACTATCCGCAACCTCAAGGTCACCAAGATGTTGGTTGACTGCGGGGTCGGCCTGAACTTGATCTCCTCAGCTGTGATCAAGAAGCTACAGATCCCCGACAGCGAGCTCGAGGAAACCGGGTTGTTCCAAGGGATCAACCCGGGAAGGAGCAAGCCGAAGGGGAAGATTACGCTGCCCGTGACCTTTGGCGGGGAGCTCAACTTCAGGACGGAGAGGATAACCTTTGACGTTGCCGATATCCCATTGCCATACAATGGGATACTTGGCCGTCCTGCCCTCGCCAAGTTCATGGCAGCTTCCCACCATGCCTACAACGTACTCAAGATGCCGGGGCCGATAAGTGTCATCTCTGTCCCTTGTGACAAGAAGGACACGCTTATCTGCACCGACAAGATTTACCGGGATGCAGCAGCCGCAGCAGAAAGCAACACACTTGCCGCTGAAGCTCCCAGGGGGAAGACCAAGACCAAGTCCGGCAAGAGCTCTGGGGCCCACTCCGGCAAACGCACCTCTTCGGAGTGCTGCGCTGCCGTCGAGGACGCACCATCGAGCTCCACCGGCAAGTTCAAGAAAGGAATGGCAGCTCCACCGGCAACCAAGAAGGTGTCCGCCAAGGAGGACGGCACTGGTGGTACCTTCACCATCAGTGCTACGCTCGATAACAAATAGGAAAGCACGCTCGTTGCCTTCCTGCGGGCGAATGTCGATGTGTTTGCGTGGCAACCATCTGACATCCCCGGCGTTCCTAGGAAGGTAATTGAGCACAAGCTTACTGTTTGTCCTCATGCGCGGCCCGTCAAGCAGAAGGTCAGGAAGCAAGCCGTGGAGCGCCAAGAATTCATCGCCGAAGAGATAAAGAAGTTGGAAGCAGCAGGCCTGGTTAGAGGCGTGATCCATCCTACGTGGTTAGCAAATCTAGTTGTCGTGCGTAAGGCTAATGGGAAGTGGAGACTTTGTATAGACTTCACTGATGTGAATAAAGCATGTCCCAAGGATCCATTTCCCTTGCCGCGTATTGACCAGATTGTTGACTCCACCGCCGGATGCGAGCTGCTTTCCTACCTTGATGCATACTCAGGTTACCACCAGATTTTTATGGCCAAGGAAGATGAAGAGAAGACTGCATTTATTACTCCATGGGGCACATATTGCTTCATACGCATGCCCTTTGGATTGAAGAATGCAGGCTCGACATTTGCAAGGGTGGTGCACACTGCTTTTGAGCCACATATACACAGAAATGTGGAAGCATACATGGATGATATAGTGGTCAAGAGCAAGAGCAAAGATACACTGATCCAAGATTTAGAAGAGACTTTTGAGAATTTGCGCAAGATCCAGCTCAAGTTGAACCCCGAGAAGTACGTCTTTGGAGTCCCTTCCGGCAAGCTTCTCGGGTTCTTTGTGTCCCAGAGGGGGATTGAAGCCAATCCCGACAAGATAAAAGCCATCGAGCAGATTGAAGCCCCGAAGCGCGTCAAGGACGTCAGAAGACTTGCTGGTTGTGTGGCTGCCCTCAGCAGGTTCATTTCAAAGTCTGCAGAGCGCGCCCTGCCTTTCTTCAAGATTTTGAAGAAGGCAGGTCCTATGAAATGGACTCCGGAAGCGGAGGCAGCGCTGCAAGACTTGAAAGGATACCTGTCCTCTACTCCAATACTTGTCGCACCTAGACCACAAGAGAAGTTGCTGCTGTACCTAGTGGCAACCAATCAAGTGGTTAGTGCTGCGTTAGTAGCGGAGAGGGAGGCAGATGAGGAATCCACATCCCCGGCAAGCGAACCCAGCGACAAGCAGGGGGTTTCCCCGACAAGCTCTGGCCCCGACAAGGACAAGTCTGCGCAGGAACAAGGTGAAGTGCGAAAGAAGATGGTGCAGCGCCCAGTGTATTTTGTAAGTTCCCTCTTGCAGGGAGCTAGATCAAGATACTCTAGGGTGCAAAAGTTGCTGTTCGGCCTCCTCATGGCCTCAAGGAAGCTGCGCCATTACTTCCAAGCACACGAGATAACAGTGGTCACTCGCTTTCCGTTGAAGAGGATATTGCAGAATCTCGAAGCAACAGGCAGGATCGTCGAGTGGGCACTGGAACTGTCAAGCTTTGGTCTCAAGTTTGAGAGTACTCAACCATACAGAGCAGAGCTTTGGCAGAATTCATAGCGGAATGGACCCCAACGCCAGATGAAGAAGTTCCAGAGACAAGCGTCCCCGTTCAAGAAGCGAGCAGTGAATGGGTAATGTACTTTGATGGTGCTTTCTCGCTGCAAGGTGCCGGTGCCGGCGTGGTACTCATAGCGCCCACCGGAGAGCACCTCAAGTATGTTGTCCAGATGCACTTTCCCAAGGAACAAGCGACGAACAATACTGCTGAGTATGAAGGTTTGCTTGCCGGCCTCAGAATGGCGGCCGAGCTTGGGATCAAGAAGTTGATTGTGCGGGGAGATTCACAGTTGGTGGTCCGACAAGTGAATAAGAGTTACCAGAGCCCTTTGATGGAAGCTTATGTTGATGAAGTGAGGAAGCTTGAAGAACACTTTGAGGGTCTGCAAATGGAGCACGTCCCGAGAGCTCAGAACGATATTGCAGATGGCCTCTCAAAGTGTGCTGCCATGAAGTTACCTGTGGAACCAGGGACCTTCCTGCTCAAGTTAACTCAGCCATCCGTTACACCGTCAATTGGGCAAAGTAAGAAGAGAAAGTTGGTCTCCGGCGACTACTTGCCGGCGGATCTTCCAAAAGCCGCCGCCAAGGTCCCGAAGATTAACAACCAAAATGCTGAGAAACAGTTTGCTCCTGCAGATCCAAGGGTCTGTACAGTTGAAGCAAGCGTTCCCGACAAGCCTTGCCCCGGCAGGCTTGCCGGGGGACCATCAGCTCCGGCGGAGCCGCAGGTTCTTGCCGTAGAAGCTGAGGTTCCCGCAGCAGCCCTCATGCCTTTAGTCCTTGTTGTTGAGCCTCAGGCTCCAGCATGGGCACAGCAAATCGTCCGTTTTCTGCAAACTGGAGAACTTCCCGACGAGCCAGAAGAGATAGAGAAAATAACCAGGCAGTCAAGTATGTACCAGTTCGTCGACAATGAACTGTACAGAAGAAGACTCAATGGTGTCAGGTTGAAGTGCATTTCCAGAGAAGATGGACAGAAGCTGTTGGCAGAGATACATGGAGGCATATGTGGCCACCACATTGGCGCAAGGGCACTTGCCGGGAAGGCGTTCCGGCAAGGGTTCTTTAGTCCAGAAGCCCTCCAAGATGCAACTGCACAAGTAACCAAGTGTGAAGCGTGCCAGTTCCATGCCAAGAAAATTCACCAGCCAGCTCAAGCTCTCCAGACGATTCCTTTGTCCTGGCCCTTCTCGGTCTGGGGGCTCGATATCCTCGGCCCCTTCCCCCGCGCAGTCGGGGGCTTTGAGTACTTGTACGTTGCAATCGACAAGTTCACAAAGTGGCCAGAAGTGGAACCAGTGAGAAAGGTGACAGCATAGTCAGCAGTCAGGTTCTTCAGATCAATTGTTTGCCGTTTCGGGATCCCTAACAGGATCATCACCGACAACGGCACACAATTCACAAGTCGCACCTTCATGCAGTACGTCTAAGACCTTGGCGCCAAGGTCTGTTTCACTTCTGTTGCTCACCCGAGGAGCAATGGTCAAGCGGAGAGGGCCAATGCTGAAGTGCTGCGCGGACTCAAGACAAGAACCTTCGACAGGCTGCGCAAGTGCGGAAGAAACTGGATAGAGGAGTTGCCGGCGGCTCTTTGGTCAATCAGGACGACACCAAGTCGAGCCACCGGACAGACACCCTTTGCTCTAGTCTATGGAGCAGAGGCAGTTCTCCCCATGGAACTCGTATACGGATCTCCTCGAGTACTCGCTTATGATGAGCTCGAGCAAGAGCAACTGCGGCAAGATGATGCATTGCTCCTTGAGGAGGAACGTCTCTAGGCTGCTGTACGAGCTGCTCGATACCAGCAAGCCTTGCGTCACTATCACAGCCGCAAGGTCAAGGCCAGGAGTCTCGAGGAAGGCGACCTTGTTCTTCGGCGTGTTCAGTCCGCCAAGAATTCCAACAAGTTGACGCCGAAGTGGGAAGGCCCTTATCGGGTGAGACAAGTCACAAGGCCCGGCGCTGTCCGCCTTGAGACCGAAGAAGGCTTACCGGTGAGCAACTCCTGGAACATAGAGCATCTTCGCAAGTTTCATCCATAAGGCGCGGTTGCCGTGATCCGCTCCGGCAACCACCTTTTGTACAAGTCTTGCCCCTGTCGCATGTAAACCTTTGTACAAAGCCGGGCGCAGATCCCGTGCATCAGTAAAGTTTTTGTGTTTCGCACTATTTGCCATTTCCATGATTTTCTTTGTTATTTGCATGCATTGTTTAGCACCTTGTGCAACGCACATCCCCGGTAAGCACTAGCAAGCCGTGAGGCTATATACTTGTTTTCCCTCCTCTTTTTCTTTCTCTCTTAAGCAGAAGGAATATTCCTCGCGCACAAGTTTGCCGGGGGGGAGGAGGTGGAGGATGAACCAAGTGCTGTTCAAGAAAGAGAAGCCTTGTCGGGGGACAAGCAATTTATGAAAGCTAAGTTACCAAAGTTTGAGTAATTCAAATTTTTAAATTTTAGTTGTCTTCCTTGAACAACCACACTTTGTATGGAAAACCTGTGCGCAGAGGAACCTACCCGTGGCTAGTCGCGCCCTTACTCTATTTCGAGCACGCTCAACGTCTTAAGTGAGCTGCGACAAGTGTCGCTCCCTTACTTCGTTTTCGAGTTCGCTCAGCAGTCTAAGTGTGCTGCGACTAGCTGCGGCAAGGTTACTTGCCGACAAGGTCTTTTGCCAGTAGGCTGCTAAGAGTCCAGCATTCGGCGCTCGCGGCAAGGGCCCCTTGCCGACAAGTCCCCTGAAAGCGTAGGGTAAAAATCATACAAAGTGGAGGACCAAAAGCAAGGGAGATAACACTGCATTGACTGATCAAAATAAGATTGTATATTACAAAGATAACTTGCCGTAATACTAATAGATTCTTGTCCATAACATGCCTTGCAGCGGCAAGGGAAACGGAAAGAAAGAAATCTAATCTACGCGGTCGCCTTCACGCCTTGTGATCTTGTTCACCTTGGCGACGATGTGGGCAACCTGCGCCTTCAACGCCTCCTGATCAGCTTCGGCCGGCAAGGTGCGGAGGACGTTGACAAGGTTGATGTTGGGGTTGCGGTAGACGATCTTTGTCAAGACACGCTCCAAGGTGCCCATGCAGAGCCGACGCGCCTCGTCGGCCAGCTGCATGGGGATCTTCTCTTGCAACCGCGCAAGTGCCGGCGCTATTCCCCTGAAGAACAGACTTAACTTGGCGCTGTGGGGGAGATTCTCGTCCGGGGAGTACGCGAGATGCTCCGCCCTCAGCGCCACCATCTCCTTGTCAATATTGGCAGCGGAGGTGACCAGATCGTCAGTCCACTGCTCCACCGCCCGGCTGAAGTTGTTCGCTGAGACGACGGCGCTCTCCACCAAGTTCCGCTCCTTGCGGAGCTCGTCCTTCAGCTTCGTCTCACGGTCCCGGGCGGCGTCGAGCGAATCGGTCAGGCTGGAGATCTTCAACTCTAAGTCAGCAATGGAATCCTTGGCGGCAGCAAGCTCGGTGCCCTTCTCGGAGAGGCGTACCTGCAACTCAGAGTTGGTGTGGGCGTCTTTCTCCCGCTCCACATTGAGCGCGGTGACTCTGTCCTCGCTTGCCTTCAGGAACAACTCCAGCTGCTTCACTCTGGCCTCCAGCTCCTTCTTGGCAGTCTCCGCGGCGGCTGCGGCGGCCTTCGCCTCCTTCAAGGCCCCGGCAATGGCTTGCTCCCGGGCGGTGAGGTCGTCCTCGTGGCTGTCGAGGTCAACCTTCCGCTGGTTGAGCGCTCCCTCCCGCTGAGACAACTCCTCGGCGGCCAGCCGCTACTGCTCTTCTGCCTCAGCCTTCTCCAGGAGGAAGGCTTGATGCGCCCCGGCAAGCTCCTCGCGCTCCTCCGCCAAGTTGCGGAGGGCCGCCTGGTTGGCGGCACGGTGCTCCGCGGCGTGCTTCTCCAAGTCTGCCCCAGCCTGGGCAGCAAGAGCCTCCCGGGACTCCAGCTTCGCTTGCCTGGCCCGATACAAAGCCAGGAGCCGGCGAAGGAGTCCCTCCTCTTCAGGCTCGTCGCTGTCGCCGGGCGCTTCGACGATCTTCAAGCCAGCGGAGGCGAGGACCTCCCCGTCAAAGGTCTCTCCCTCCGCGGGTGCTCGAGATGAGGACGCCCACGGGACTTGTATGAAGACCCCGTTGGCGGCCTTCAAATAGACACCCGACCGCTCCGCGGAGGCGGAAGGGTCGGCGGCTGGTGCAGCGTCCGGCGCTCCTACGGCTTCCGGGCCAGCGGTTTGGTCGCCGGTCCCTTCCCCAGCCGCGGCGTCGGCGGTCGGGGCGGTCTCCTCGACGACCGGCTCGCCATCTCCAGCCGTTCCCTCGGCGACAGTGGAGTTGCCGCCGTAGCCGCGCATCTCCTCCTCAGCGGTGGTCTCTGTTTCCATCCGCTCTGGGGCAGGTTGATCTAGCAGAAGAAAAAGAAAAGAAAGAGTCAAGCAAATATCCAAAAAAGAAGAATCCAAGAAGAAGAAGAAGTTGCAAGACTTACCTTCACGGATCTCCTCAATGACAGGGTCCCTCGCCGGGGAGTTCTCCCTTGGCGGCGGAGCAGTGGCCCCTGCTGGCGGAGGGCCGCCCGCGCCCTCCCTTGGCGGGGTGCTCACCCTTGTCGGGCTGCTCACCCTTGGCGGGGTACTCGCCCTTGGCGGAGTGCCCGTCCTTGGCGGAGCATTCTCCCTTGCCGGGGAGTTCACCCTTGGCGGGGAGGGCGGAGCAAGTAGCTCGTCGGGGACGACCTCTGGGCGCTCCTGCAGCTGCAGCTCCACTTCTGCACAAGACAAATAAGATATCAGATGAAGATGATCACCTCAAACGCGCCCGTCAAGCAGGAAGATAAAAACCAGACTTACGCTGGGGGCTGCTCCTCGGAGCAGCAGGTTGATCCGGCAAGTTTGCCGCTGGCACGTCTCCAGTCGCCGCGGCGGGCGAGTCGTCTTCAACCTCGACCACAGGGATCTTGGCCCTCTTCGCCATCCGCTGGGTCAGGGTCCTGAAAGCGAAGCAAAACAAGATCAGAATCAACAAGGAAAATTAAGACAAAATCGAAGAAACTAAAGAATTGCAAGTACTTACTCCTCTTCATCCTCGTCGGAGCTGAGGGCGGAGAAGTCAAAATCCACCTGGGGTGCTCCTGCGCGAGGAGCTGGAGGAGAAGGCTCCCTCGGGCGCTTGGCGGTCTCCGGGGCTGTGGGCTGCGAAGACCCAGCCTCCGTCGTCGCCGAGGGCCGAGGAGCAGAAGGGGCAGCCGTCCCGCTCCGAGAGGACCCCCCTCCGCTTGGCGCTGGTGCACGGGGCGCCTCCTGGACGACTTTGCTCGTCCTGGTGGCGCGCGTTGCACGGCGCGCTGGCTGCTGTCGAGGCGCCTGCGGCCTCGCCGTCTCAGCTGCCTTGCGGGGGCGCTTCTTCGGTTGCTGCGTGGGACTTGCCGGAGGCGGGGAGTTCTTTGAGGATGAGGAGGCGTCGTCATCAAGATTCAGGGATCCGCCAGAGTCTTCATCAGCTTCGGCGTCCTCCTCCTCCTCGGCAGGCCCGCTGGACTCAGCGCCATGTCCGGCGACCTCGCTCCCTCCGGCGACCTCGCTCCCTCCGGCAACCTCGCTCGTCCCGGCAAACCTCACGGAAGGCACCCCGGCAAACTCCTCGGGGGGAAGCTTGAGCAGCTTGAGGATTTCCGCCTCCTCTGCTTGGCTCACCGCGTCCGCGGCCTGTGCCTCATCCACAGTGTATCCAAAGTCGCCTGCCGCCGCAGCTGCGGCGGCCTCCTCCATCCTGGAGGCGATGTAAGCTATATCCCGCGCCGTAGTGGCCCGAGTGAGGCCCCTGTTCTCCTCGGCGTTGCGGGGCGTCTCGACCAAGTTATCAAAGAAGGACAGCACAGTATCCGGCGGAGGCTCTATCCAAGTGGGGGAGACGCCATGGGAGTCGCATGCAGGCATCATCGCGCGCAAGGAATCACGGGCGGTGCTGTTGCACAGCGGCACCACTCCCCGGGAAGGTCTGAACCACTCCAGATGGGCGGGGTCATGCTTGAAGAGCTCTCGGACCATCCCCTTCAACTCGAAGGCAGTGAAGTTATAGTTTAATCCAGGGCGCAGCCTCATGATATCTGCCGCATTGCCGAATTCCCAGGCGGCCCTTTCCTTTCTTGTAAAGGGGCGATGCGGCGGCGGAGGAAATCTGCCCCAACTTCTCCAATAGTCAGATTGGCCACCCGAAGGCGAATAATCCTGATGAGGGCGATACTAAGCTTGTTGTCCTCCGGGGCCAATTCGCTCCAATCCCTGCCGCGCACTATGGCAGTTGTGCGTGGCGCGGTGAAGGGCTCCGGCTTATCCTCCACCACCCAGCACCAATCGGCTCTCCATTCCTCCCACTTGCCGCGGAGCTCTCCCTTCAGGTACGAGTCCTTCTTGTTCAGCCTGAAGATCCAGGAGATGCCGCCGGAGAGGGGAGCGCCAGCCTCTACTCTAGGCATAAAGAAATGGCGAAAAAGGGCTACGTTTGGATGAATCCCAACATAGTTTTCGCACAGATGTACGAAAACGGCCATCGTAAGGATGGCGTTGGGAGTGAAATCTAGGAGGTGGAGGCCATATGTGTTCATGATATCACAAAAGAACTCCGAGAACGGAGGGCACAGACCACAGTGGAAAAATGCAGCGAAGAAGAAGTACCCGCCGGGGAACATATCTTTGGCGGCGACGGGGAAGGCTCTGGTGCGGGGATGAGCTTTGGTCTCCCTCGCCCAGAACAAATAATATTTGTTCCGCAGCTCCCTCGCGCCAAGCCTCGGCGCGAAGACCACGCACCTCTTCCGCAGGGCGGCCAGCTTCGCCGCCTGCTCGGACTTCTCCTTCTTGGCCTTGTCACTCTTGGCCTTGTCGCTTTTCGCCTTGTCGCTCTTCGGAGCCATGGCGGAGGCGGCGAGGGAAGAAGCGAGGAGCTCGACGGCGCCGCGGATGCGGAAGACGGCGGAGGAGGGGCGGAGGCAAGAAGCAGCGGAGGTTTCTGGAGAATCAAGACGCAATGAAGACGATGGAGGGAACTGCCGCTGCTTCCTCTGCTTTTAAGGGGGAAGTGGGGGACGTTCCGCATTTCCCATTAAAGAACAGGCCACGATCTCTCCCACGACGCCGCAATCGACGCGTGCTGTTAGGGAGGGGTGCGGCGGATACGGAAGGGGATACGGCTTGCCGTGGGCCGCGTGTGCCCGTGCACTGTTTTGGGCCTGGCCCAACAGCGCTCGGCACCGTGTGTGGCCCAGGCCTGGGGGCTCCTGTCGGTGTACTAAGATAGGGGTACCTTAGTACCCCAACTTGTGCACGGGCAGCAGCAGCTTCCCGTGGCAGGGCTTACCACGTGCTTGCCGGAAACCTTTCTGGTCCCTATGAAGCCATTCAAGAACAAAGTATACAAGTCAGAAGATCAAGGCCCCGGCAAGAGGAGCTTGCCGGGAAGGCCGCACCAGGCTCAAGGTTATCACTTTAGCACAAGCCCCTGGCAAGAGGAGCTTGCCAGGAAGACTAAAGAATACACATCTCAAGAGATGCCTCGGCGCATCATGCGCCCCGGCAGGACCCGGAGAGCGACAAGCTTCCGGGCCCGGCAAGATCATGACCCCAGCAAGGTGCTTGCCAGGGAAAACTATGCTGTGTGCCCGTGCTCCAGCTCATCTCCCCACGCGTCGCCCTAGGGCCCTTCCAGGGACGCGTGGCGGATGGCTGTGCAGCCTGGGGCACACGCTGGCAAGCCATGGTGACGAGGCTACCGCCGTGGCGAACGGAGAAGCATGGACGGGCGCTTTTGGGGTCGACGGCGACGGGCATTTAATGCCCTTGTCCCCCACTATCAAGGTTAGGTGAAGACCACTGTTCATGCACTATTCACGCACTGTTACAACTACCACCAAATTTACACTTTTACCCTCCTCTACGCTGACACCTGTCGGTGACCCCTTGAGCTATAAAAGGAGGCCCATGCACAACGTAGAGGGGGTTCGAAACCTAGACAACTCTCTCACCTGGTGTAGCTAGTACTGTAGCTCTTCAAGCTCCCGAGCTCAAGAACTCAATACAATCTAAGGCAGGAGTAGGGTTTTACGCGTCCGCGCGGCCCGAACCTGGGTAAACTGCCCGCGTGTGCCCCTCGATCCGCTCTCCCTGCTCCCTCCGCTCCCTTACCGCAACGTAGAAGGGGCTCCGGTCCCATAGGTGCTCGTGGGAGGACAGTTTCCCCCGACAGTGGGTCTGTGTGCACAGCGGTGCTAACTCTCTCACATCGCGAGAGCGGTGCCAAAATCTTTTGATTTGACATCGATGTGTATTATGTGGCATAGTTTTGCGAAATATGGCATCGACCACATAGTGGAAGGCAACAAATGCCCAAGCTCTTCACGTACTCCTAGGTAAATGAGAGGAGAGAGAGAGAGAGAGAGAGAGAGAGAGAGAGAGAGAGAGAGAGAGAGAACATATCACTAGCCAGCCAACCCTATCATATGAGCGAATGATATTGGTACCTCTTGATGACACGGCAATCTTATACATCCAGCTACTCTAATATGTTCTCTTCTTTTGCAGATAAAAAAAGACCCGAAAGTGAAAAATGTACTGCACTATAACAATCTCATCGAATGCCTTGATCTCCATCTTATAGAAATTGATTTGATCGACTATCAAGGCAGCACATTTGAGATTAAATTGGCCAGGTTCTTTGTTCTGGAGGCAAGTGTGCTCAAGGTAATGAGGTTTGGCGTTCTCTGGTGCAACAATGAATGGCATGCTGATCACCACAACCATCTAAGCCTAAATGACAAAGTCTCCACAGAAGCTAAATTTTTGTTTTGAAACATTAAGTGGCCAGAGACTCGAAAACTTATTTTCCCATTAGTGACTTTTTAGGCGGTGGATTTTTGTTTGTACGATAATGCTGCATCCACCTAATGTAATGAAAGTTCTTAGGTAAACTTCCTAGTAATTCCCTCTTCGTAGGTGCAGCATTACTCCTAACATTTGTAATATCAGTTTTAAACTTGTAAAATTGCCGTGTCCTATTCCTGCATTTTCAAAATCCTACGAATCAAACAGGTCCTGAGTTGGTGATGACATTGTGCCTGCCATCTTTCACCAATAGCCGTCGGATCTAGATCTGACGCATACAAACCAAACTTCTCTAGTTTTGCAAAAAGATGCTCGCACTTGTTCCCTATTTACAAACAACTCCTTGTCTCTCACAATCAGCCTTACTGCACCTGCCTTTGGGTGTATGACACGTGGGCCCAATGGGTGGCTGGCCAACCTGTCATACAGCCAAAGACAGGTGCAGTAGAGGGGCGAGGAGTAGATGGCCAACACGCACGTGAATTCAACGCAGTCTGCACTTCTCATATAAAGGCTCCCGCCAGTCCAATCTACAAAATCCTATGCACCTACGCACCCAAGGGCAAGCGTGATCACTCCAATCGCAAGATCAGTTGACTAGAAGCTAGACCCATGGAGGCGATGAGCGCGAGCATCAGTCGGCTGTGCCACATGGTCCACGACGCCGGCCTATGGCTTGGCACCGAGGAACGTCTCCAGGTAGTGCTTGAGGCCGCCAGGGCGAGGGGCCACTTGGACAACAGCTTCGTCTCCTTGTTCGACGAGGTCCTCGTCGGCATCCTCGACAAGTTCACCGTCGTCAAGAAGCTCGCGGACGACCTTGACGTACGCCTGCAGCCCACGCGCCCAGGCTCTGCGATGCCTGCCACCCTCAATGACCTCTATGGTGACAACCTCTTCGACGCACTGGTGGCCCTGCGACTGCCCGCCGTCACACCGGAGAATGTCCACCTCGAGGTCACGCTCTCCGCATAGCGCCTGCCGCAGCAAGACACCATCGACATAATCACCCACGTCTACGCGCAAATCGTCCACAAGGAGTACTACATGCAAGAGGAGGACGATAGGACGCTAACCTTCTTGGACCGTAGGGCAACCTTGGACGTCATTGTTCAGAAGCACGTTGAGCTTGCCGCCAATGCCATTGCTCCTCACAGGTCGGTTGGTGACCTGGTGCACTAGGGCGTGAGGATGTCATTGATGGATCCGTATGTATCTTTATCTTTCCGTCAAATCAATGTAGTAGTATATGGTACTACTAGTAATTATCTTACCTTTCGCATCAACTTCATAATTTTCCTACGTACTCCATGCATGAACCGCGCTAGAACCAAACTTCTCATTACTCTAGGAAAATCGTTATTTATATCTATCGGTCGCGCCATGGAGCAGAACCAAATTTTACAAGTTACAAGTTCAAAAGGAAAAGCCTGCCGTGTTCGCGTCGCACCCCCACATGGTTGGTCTGGCACGCCGCTCCAGAGGCAATGTGTGTTGTGTTGCATTTTCACTTACAAGTGGGACCGCAGTTGAGCAAACCGACTATCGGCAAACCCCCACCCTGCCCACCCACCGCGCGATGGTGAGAAAATAGGAGGGAGAAGAGATGGTTGTAGCACGGACTCCAAGAAAATTGGTGTCAGATGTGACTCGTGTGGGTGGCGTGTGCCGTACTGCTAGACATGAATGCTAGTTATGGCCCATACCACCCCACTATATCGAGGTGCTGATTATGTAGAACAAATTTCCTGGAGTCTGTGCTCAGCCCTCCTCTATCTCTCTTCTCAGCCAGCCAACAGACGCGCTGAGCCCATCGTTTGTTTGCTCATATGTGGTCCCACATGTCATTGAAAACGCAAGAGGACCCACTGAAACCTGCACATCTTTCACCTCGATGTGCTGGTGATGAAAAACAAATCCAATAATGATCTTTGGTGGCCGCTTCTGGAGTTACTCAAGAGTAGTAAGATTCTATTTACAGTTCAATTACCACTCTATTTTCTTGCATGACACGACATGGATGCTGGATGTCCCACATGTTGGCAAAAGGAGGAAGAACTCGACCAAATCTTCGGTTGTGCTCTTGGATTATACTAGTTGTGCTAACTTAAAATTTTATTGTGTAGAATGGATGCAAGTTTTGTTATTGGGAAGAAGAGTACAACGATATATTGATAGAGCGCAATTTAGTAGATGTTCTAGCACTTTTAGCTAGCATAGAGGCTAGATATGAGACTAGTGCACTTGTTGATAGAATAGAGGCTAGACACGTCTACTTCTTTACACTCGAAGAAGAAAGAAGCACGCATGATCGAGCCTCCGCAGATCAACAATGAATGTATCGAGAAGGCACTAATCCAACTTACAGGAGTAGTTATGGAAGTTGGATATCTTCTAAAATGTATTCTTGTGGTTCTTGTTTTTCTAGTCAAAATTTTGGTGATGTATTTCCATCTACCAAAAAATCAATGATGAAAAAATAATATGTGTTTGCAAAGAAAAATATATGTGTTCGGCGCATGGCCATCGCATCCGAGAAATGGCCCGGACATGACCCCATTGCCCTACCCAAACGGACAGAATCCGGGCAGAACGGAGGTCCGTTTGGGGTCGTGCGTTGGAGTTGGCCTTACAAGTGGGACCGCAGTTGAGGAAACCGACTATCGGCAAACCCCTACCTCGCCCACCGCACGATGGCTGAGTTAGAGAAACGACGAGGTTGAAGAGATTGCTGTAGCACGGACTCCAACTAATATGGTGTCATATGGAAGCCGTGCTGGTGGCGTGTGCCGTACTCCTGGACATGAATGCTTGTTCTGGCCCATGCCACCCTACTTCTCCTACTACTTATAGTAGTAGTATCGAGGATTCGAGGTGCTGGTTACGTACAGCGAACACATTAACATATGGCCCACCTCACACTGTGGTCAAATTTCCTGGAGTCTGTGCTAGGTTAAAAAGTGTTCTTTGTGAGGATGGGTGGCTGGTCTCAAGTTTAAAACTTGTTGTATTACGTACATAGACGTAGAGATAGTGCAGCATGTGAAGCTAGTACAAATAGTGTACTATTGTTGATTGGCCTCATCCGGTAACCTGTTGCAATGCACGTACAATTATGTATTCGGAAAATATATTTTTTCCTTAGCACCCACTCAGAGAAGCGACTCGAAAGCCATTCATAAATTTAGTAAGTTTATCACATGCATATCATTTTATTACCTGCAACAGGTCATCAACCCACAAAGACAATGATGATACATTATAAATACTAAAGTTTTAATCACGCAACAAATAACAAGCAATGAAATGAACTTCAACCCAACCAATCCTCGGCGTTGGAAACGTTTGCTTTGAACCACAAGTGATTCTCTGGGAAGGGCCAGCTAGTGTCAATCTCGAGACCAACGCAGGACTGATCATCCAGGCTGAAGCGGCCTACTATATCACGACCAGGGTAGGGAACCACCGCAATGTCCAACGTATAGATACGATTGCTTGTCATAAATGGTAGTAACATTGTGTCAACAGCAGTTGAATTGCCTTTCACCATCATTGGATAGTTTTGTCCAAGGAAGAGCGAGTTTGCTCCAAGACTATTAATACTGTACCAGGGAGAAGGTGTTGGTGCTAGCACACTAGTATCCATCCCGAATACCATGCAACGGGTGTTGGAATAGGTTCGGAGAGTGCAACCATGGGAGACAACACCTGCTCCCTCAATAGTAACATCAGTAGTGGGCTCTATACAAACAAGAAGTGGTGATCCATTAGAATTAGTTGCCAGGCACTAGTGAGCATATGGGCCCTGCTCATCCTCATGCTCGTGATCATCACCATCGTCATCTCCCCCTTGGTTATAAAAAATTTCAAGTATAGGTGGTGGAATGTTCACAGGACCTTGGAAACACAAGAAGAAGGTTAATTAGTAGAGAAGGGAAACTTGCTAACTCACATGCATGTGGATGAAACAATTATAATTACGGTGGAAGACAAACGTACTGAAACTACGAGGATCCCATGCAAAAACAGTGCCATGAGTGGTGGCAGCAAACACAAGACCCACATATTCAATTGCATCACAGTACACATCCGTGTATAGAAACTGATTTTTGAGCAATATCCATCCAGTCGGACCACGAAGGACGGCAAAAAACTTGTCGAAGATAGCAAAAACTTGATAGTTCTTGTAATTCCAAGAGCGGTTGGGAACTTGAGAAATTGCTATCTTCAGTAGACGTCAGTCACCATGATCATATTTGAACGTACGTAGATCATCTGTGTGCTCAACCTCAGGGCACTCGGAGATTTTTGGAAGTGGAATTCGCTGACGAGTGTACACATTCACAAGTTCCCACTCGCAATTGTACCCAATATAAACAACCCAATCTCCATTTGCGTATGCCCAATCATTGCCCTCAAGCGATGGCATCTTAACATCATATGTATCATTATCAAGCGACATCAACTTGCACAAGGCGAGGCTTCCCTCTTCCCCGCGCCAGTCAGTAGGGTCACTGTGAAGAAGATAGGGGAGATCAAATCACTCCTGGACCCTTGGGTTCCTTGTAATGATGTTATTAGTTGAGTCGAGAATGTTCTTGAATGAACCTGCCATGCTAGCCGAGGTGATGACGTCACACCGATCAATGAGTTCCCCCACCACGTCATCTTTTAGATCGGGGCAAGAATAACGGGGTCATTTCCATCTTGTTCCCTCCATGGAGAAGACGATCGAACAATGGCAGAAGGAAGGGTGAAGGCAAATGGAGGAGGGAGGAAGAGTGTGCGACAGCAGTTCCAAATCGAGAGGGAAAGGCGAAGAGTCAGTGGACGGTTGCCAGTTTGCCACGATACACGAAGAGGCTCCCCGGCCTACACGTCCTTTTGGAAATTATACAAAAGGACTCGCCATCATCTCACTGACATGTTGGAACGGGACCACATGTCAACGAAACATGGTGTGTAATTTCTCGTGCAAAATGCGATCTGGCCGCGTTGGCCCGAGGTGCAGCATTAGTTATCGACCTTTATTTTTCTAACATACAATCTGAGTGGATAGCTCCTGTTGTCATCACGCATGAGCGGATATATAGGTGGGCTAGGTGGGCAGGCGGCAACAATCTATGTGCTAAAAGAGTTGATCTCGAAAAAAGAGTTGATCCAATGCTTGGTTTTGTTTGGATTTTCCAACTATGACCATTGGATAGAATGAATCAATGGCTTATGTTCAAAGTTATTCTCATAATATAGAATGGTATAGGAACATGGAGAGATTTGGTTGCTTTTATATCGCTGAATAATATAAAATATTGTGAGTGCAGACGCTCCACCCCGAGGTTTGTAGCTCCTTCTCGGTCGTCGGGAATCTATGTTCTTCCACTCTTTCATTTAAGACATGAGCTTTGTTCATCCTGTTACCGGCAAGCGGGACATCTATATGCCTCCATTTTACAAAATCATACTATATGCCTCCATGACACACGGGACATCTGGCATCAAGGTGGCATGTCATGCAAGAAAATGGAGATATGTAGTGTGTAAGTGAGTCGTGCACTTCGATGGCACCTAGTACTACGCAATTTTTTTCTCCTCGATGGCACGTGAATAGTGCATGTACTCAATGACAGAGAACGGGATGGTAGCCATGGACATGGTTGGCCCTTTTTGAAGAGAGTACTAATAAATACGTAACTTTAATGTGTCCCGTCAACTCACAGAACGACGAGAAGCTTGCTTACTACGCCTTCTCCCTCGCCAACGCGTGTGCGGTGGCTCACAGCACGAGGAGAAACTTTTCCTTACAAGCGGTGGACGTGCAGCAGTTCATTTGGTGTCAGATTGCCAGAAGTAGTACCATCATTATTGTTCGACTTCCGGGAGAGGAGAAGAGCCAAGCGCAAGGTCACCTACTAACCTACAGTACTACTATAGCCAAAGCTGGTCCACCTTTTTAGAGCATGGTTAATTAATATAGGCGGCTCTTGCAGCAGCACATCATTTAGAGCAAGTACTCTCTTCGTAGGATCAAAGGAAGTGAAACAAAAGTTGGAGTGGATGCTAGATTGCCAATTAAAACATGATTACATAGGGAAAAAATCATTTATCATTCTATCCTATGAATCAAACGACCAATGTAGAAAAATTATGAGGGGGGTCTCTCCAACAGTGTTCCTCAGCTCGCACCTAGCATCACGATGGTCGAACTTGGAGTCATTCATCTAGTACACGGGACCACATGTCAATGAAACATGGTGTGTAATTTCTCGTGCAAAATGCGATCTGGCCACGTTGGCCCGAGGTGCCGCATTAGTTATCGACCTTTATTTTTTTAATAGCGTGTCGTTCAGTTTTGAAGCACGACTAACTAGTACTGTTTGCAGAGAAAATATAAACTACTCTACCACTACTCCACCTCTAGTACTAGTAGTATAAAAAAGATATATAGGCTGGAGCTTCAGAGCTTTCTTGCTAAGGGCTGCCCACTTGCTTCTCACACTATCACCCTCTCTCCAGATCTAAAAAGACGGCCTCTCTTTCCCTCCTCACCGTTGGTCATAGATCCGCCGGGGAAGAAAAGGACGTGCAGCGTTGACGCACTCGTCGTCGGTGAGCGATATCACACACTGACGACAAGGCCGTCCTCTCAGACCTAGCGCCCGCGCGGGATGGCCTCCGTCCCCAAGCTCGCTGTCGTAGTGCGTGCGGAGGACGACGACCACGAGCGAAGCCACTTCCCACTGACCCTCAGGTATGCTACCTCTTTTCGAACAATAGCCTGTTCTATTACCCCATCTGCCACGTCGCTGCATGTGGATCTTTTTCCACTCCACCATCTTCCCAATTTGCTATCCTCTTCTCTATTGGTCACGCATAAGAAAACCTTAATTTGCACTATTAAAGGAAACCCTACTTCATGCAGACTAATCCATGTCTGGGTTGAATAAGGAAAGGAAGGGAGACTGTACTGTCCAAGAGAGTAGGCATCAAACCCGCATCTAGGTTGAAAAGGGGAAAATTAGTAGCTAAGGAACGAGTCTCGTGTCTCTTGGTTGAAGAAGGGTAGAAAAGGCATGAAAACGCAATAGAGAATGACCAGGTCGATCGGTTTGTTGTCCTCAGGTAGGAAAAAGGTGGCTAAACATAACAAAAATGGGACATAATCCACATATGTTGCCTGGATATTTGTTGTTCTGGGCAACCATACCTCCCTCACCACTCTACGCGTCCGTGGAGGTACATCGTACTGGTGTGCCCACTGTCTGAATGGGTCTCCCATGCTCTTATTACCACTTTTTTGCTGTTAGTATAACGCCAGTGGTAAAGTCAACCAATGCTACTGCTAAAGTGATGCCACATTTAACTAATGCCGCACTCAGTCTAATGCCACCGATAAATTCAAGCAATGACATTTAATGTCTCTGGATTATTTCAGGGTTAGCTGTTGATTGTGGATGTATTAAAGATTTTTCAGCTAAGGCATTCTAATGTTGTTGCACAGCCAGTATACCAACGATGAAACTTGTTACTACCTTCAGATTTCTTGCACTATTAATGCTTATAGATTACATACCTCACTTTCATGAGATAAGTCGATTTTTTGTACGAGTCACCAAAATGCCAAGGCGCTGTTGTCATTTTATTTTGGTTAAACTGCACAAAAAATTATGAAGACAAGAGGAAAGGTCAAGAGTGGGCATCTCCTCCTTTGGCTATTGTATTGATTCGTTCAATCAAGTTTTTATGTTTGATCGATTATCAAGATTGGGATAGCAATTTTTCATGTTCACCCGAGTTCGAAATGATATTTACCTTGAAGGTACATGGTTTGCAATTTTTTAATACTGTCATTAGTTAATAATGCTAGTTACCTTCAGACTTTTGTATTTGGTTTAGTGCTCTTGCACAGCTAGTATACCAATGCTGAAACTTGTTACCTTTACATTTTGTATTGTTAATTCTTATAGAAATCTTCCAGTGCTAGAGCTTATGGAAATCTGTTCAGTAAAACCATTGTACTATACCCTATAATAAAGTAACTACTCTACTGTTGCACTAGCCACTGGATTAGTGTATATTTTTAGTATTCAAAATTTCGAATGGTGTTGCATTAGCGTATGGACATAAATAAAGTGTGGAAAGCTTTCCCAGATATGTGCTCAAGAAAACTACTACCTGTTTTTCTAAATACTAGATGTTTGGGTAATTTAAACTGAACCGCGAAAACGTCTTATATTAAGGAACACAGGGTGTAGAGTTCAGTCAAATTATCCCGGTAAAGCTAGTCACACCTTTGTTAAAATTAATGTTCATTATGTTATCGGAGGAGGTCTGTAAGTTTGTCTCTAATGCCTGTCGACTACATACCTGACATCATGATGTAATGTTAAGTCATTTCCTTTTGTACAGTGCCACTGAATTGTCAAGGTGGTGATGGCATTTTATTTTAGTTGAACTGCACAAAAAATGCTTAAAAGAAGAGGAAAGGTTAGGAATCGATCATTCTTTCAGAAAGAACTATATATGCCTTTCTAACATCAGTCGTTGTTACCTTATTTATTTCTTAAAACAGGTGGTTAGAAACAGTCTTGCTATATTTTCCCATTAAGAAATTGGAATGCTTATAGTTGTGAGTCTATGCTTCAACTAGTGCCACTTTTATAGTAATCACATTTTCAATATCTATGCAAACAGGGATGCTCGATTTTAGTGGAACTGCACAAAAAGTCCAACTGGTTCAACATTAGGAGGATGTTTTCTTCCAAACCTTTATATCCAATTGGTGGCACTATGAGCTGTTCATTAAGAAGGTACATGGTTTGCTACTATCTTGCTACTCTTTTTGTACTGTCATTAGATAGTAATACTAGTGGTTTGCATGTGAATTTATTGGCAGTGTGGACCTACATTGGAGGTGCAGGACAGGATTCAATGATTGGATGCTCAATTTCGCTTGTATCGATTTCACCTCTTCCATCACTGCGAACATGGATATCCTTGGTCTGATGAAGAACATGCGCTATATTTCTGCTCTGAACAAGCAAATCAATTCAGTACGAAATTGTCTAGGGCAATACATGACTGTATCAAATTGTCAAGTGCAAAACATGACACATGCTAAGCGGAAGAGACATGTTTAAACCGAAAATACAAGGTGGGGTATATGTTTACTAGCTGCTTGATATTTGTCTAGACTGAGATGTCTACCCGTTGTTATTTGGCAAACACACAAAGTGACCGCAATTTTGGTTGAACTGCACAAGAGAATAGTATAGTCACTGCATGCAGTGCCATTTGAAAATAGACACAGAAAGATTGGATAGTCACTTCATGGACTGCAGAAAAGTAGTATTGTACTATTTATTGGCCAACACTAGGTGCTTCATTGCTTTGGTCCGATTATACAATGGGCATCATTTTGCCTAAGTTAAAGTTTATATTTCGAAAATAGTCTCATCGTGTGATCGAGAGAAGACCAAATCATATTGCAGTGGATGTTCCTCCATCATGTGTGGTTCATTCTCATGGTTCCAGCTGTTGGTGAAACCACTGCAAGAGGAATTGTAGACTTCACAAACAAATTTGTCTTTCAGTCTGTACTGAATGTTGGCCAAGAGAAGCATCCATGTTAGTAGGAAGAACATATGTTTTTTTCTAGATCTTTGCTTTTGGAGCTACATATTTGTATATCATATGTGAATCATTGAGATGCATTAACATGTCGATCTTATGTATGGGAATCGTACTAGTTGGTTTTAGTTGTGGCTGATCTTTGCTTTTGGAGCTACATATTTGTATATGATCTGTCAATCATTGAGATGCATTAACAGTTCCTTACATTTGTTCGCTCATTATTTACAAGTTACTGATCGATCACTAGTTAGCCTACTAATGCGCTCCTGGCACTTTTAGTTGCGACACAAGATCTAAAGTGGCAGTTTTTTGAATAAAAATGCCTACCTCTGTAGAAACTGACAAGCTGCTCTGAAGAAAATGCCATGCGAATCTGAAGAAACTGCCAACAAAAACGTTCGCAAATGCCTTATCTCCCAGTGAATGTTCATCAGTTAATGCGATCGTACACGTACACCATCCGACCTACTCGATCCTACACGTACACTATCCGACCTACTTGATCCTACACGGATAAATAGTGGATCACACATGTACTACCTCCTTTCTGGTTTGCATGGCTCAATTCAAAAAACGACATACTTGATCCTACACAAATAAATAGTGGATCACGCACGTACTACCTCCTTTTCGGTTTGCAGGGCTTAATTCAAAAATCTCACCAACCAAGGTAGATGATGAGTGGTGGACGATTCGAGTTCGCAAATGCCTTATCTCCTAGCTAAATGCCTTATCTCCCAGCTAAAGTTCATCAACTAATGCCCTCGGCTGTGACTCATTGCATGCTGCTCCGCGTACTAGCTAAGGCAGCTAACTGATGCGAAAAAAGATGTGCTTTAATTGTTGCAGGCCTTTTAAATCCATGTAATCATTATTGACAAGGAGGGAGATGATTCGAGTGCACTCATTTGACTGTCATGCTGGCGTGTGACCTAGCACAAACGGGACGGGACGGCACAGTCATAATTTCAGTTTCTCTACTTTTCCACGGCAAGCTGGCGCGCTAAGCCATGCTTGCTTAATTATGCATTGAATTCCGATGACCGTCGTGCTACCTTCCGCCTATAAGTACCGTTTCCCGGCCTTCTATGGTGACACTGTGACCCAACTCGCCCTATCCTCATAAGCCCCCACCGGCCCGACGTCGCTCGCCACTTATCCTCGCTCTCGCCACGTCCTCCATGCCCCCGCCCGTCCATGATAGGCGAGGCCGGAGGTGGTCACCGCCGGAACTAGTGTTCTGTTTTTCACCGGAAGGCAAACGGAGGGAGGAGGCATTCTATCAGTCTTTAGATGGTAATGCGGAGATCGAGGACTTGTTGGAGCGCGACCGCCTGGCGGAGGAGCAGGAGTTGTTGGAGCGCGACCGCTTAGCAGAGGAGCAGCATATCGCCGATTTGCGCCGCTAGCAGGACATGGAGCGGCAGCGCACCAACGCTCTGAGTCGCAAGTAGAGCGCCCGCAACTGGGCCGACTACGTGGAGGTCGACGCCCGGCAAATAGCCCTGGAGGCTGTCGGGCACGCACGTGTTTGCGATGCCGATTTTTACTACCAGCTCGTCAAGTGGGTTTCCCGCTTCAATGGACCACGCCGGCATGGAAAGGGCCAACCATGGGTTTCCCGCTACGAGGGTTTACTGGTTCCTTTGTCGTCGCCGGAGAATAACAACAGGTGTGGGTGAGTAGAGGGATGGCTAGGCCAGCGATGGGAGTACGGTGGGGCGGTGAGGCCTGCACGGCAGCACAGCCGGCCGCGGGGAGGAGGGAGCAGGCAGTCCCGCCGGCACTTGTTTGAGCGGCTGGAGCAGGAAGAGCAGAGATTGAAGAAGCACGACGGCCGTTGGATGGACATCCAACAGTCACTTGATAACCCACAAGTGTAGGGGATCGCAGCAGTTTTCGAGGGTAAAGTATTAAACCCAAATTTGTTGATTCAACACAAGGGGAGCCAAAGAATACTCTTAAGTATGAGCAGCTGAGTTGTCAATTCAACCACACCTGGAAACTTAGTATCTGCAGCAAGATAGTTTACTAGCAAAGTAATATGGTAGTGGCGGTAGCAGCAATAAAAGTAAAGATAGTGTTTTTGTAGTTTTTGTGATAATAGCAACGGAAAAGTAAATAAGCGACAAGCAATATAGGTAAAGCTCATAGGCATTGGATCGGTGATGGGAAATTACGTCGGATGCAATTCATCATGTAGAAGTTATAACCTAGGGTGACACAGAACTAGCTCCAGTTCATCAATGCAATGTAGGCATGTATTCCGAATATAGTCATACGTGCTTATGGAAAAGAACTTGCATGACATCTTTTCTCCTACCCTCCCGTGGCAGCGGGGTCCTATTGGAAACTTAGGGATATTAAGGCATCCTTTTAATAGAGTACCGGACCAAAGCATTAACACATAGTGAATACATGAACTCCTCAAACTATGGTCATCACCGGGAGTGGTCCCGATTATTGTCACTTCGGGGTTGCCGGATCATAACACATAGTAGGTGACTATAGACTTGCAACATAGGATCAAGAACACACATATATTCATGAAAACATAATAGGTTCAGATCTGAAATCATGGCACTCGGACCCTAGTGACAAGCATTAAGCATAGCAAAGTCATAGCAACATCAATCTCAAAACATAGTGGATACTAGGGATCAAACCCTAACAAAACTAACTCGATTACATGATAGATCCCATCCAACCCATCACTGTCCAGCAAGCCTACGATGGAATTACTCACACACGGCGGTGAGCATCATGGAATTGGTGATGGAGGAAGGTTGATGATGACGATGGCAATGATCTCCACTCTCCGAAGCCCCAAACGGACTCCAGATCAGCCCTCTCGAGAAAGATTAGGGCTTGGCGGCGGCTCCGTCTCGTGAAACGCGATAATTCCTTCTCCCTGGGTTTTTTCTCCACGAAACGGAATATATAGGAACTGGGGATACGTCGGTGGAGCATAGGGGGGCCCTCGAGGCAGGGGGCGCGCCCCCACCCTCGAGGACTGGGTGTGGGCCCCTCGGTGCAGATCTTCTTGCAGATATTTTTTATATTTTCTTAAATAATTCTCCATTGATTTTCACGTGATTCCGAGAACTTTTTATTTCTGCACAAAAACAACACCATGGCAATTCTGCTGAAAACAGCATCAGTCCAGGTTAGTTCCATTCAAATCATGCAAGTTAGAGTCCAAAACAAGGGTAAAAGTGTTTGGAAAAGTAGATACGTTGGAGACGTATCAACTCCCCCAAGCTTAAACCTTTGCTTGTCCACACGCAATTCGGTTCATAAACTGAAAGTGATAAAGAAAAACTTTGACTAACTCTGTTTCTCTTATTGTTGTAAATATGTAAGCTAGCATTCAGGTTTTCAACAAGATCATGAACTAACCACATTCACAATAACTTTCATGTCTCAAGACTACTCACATCAATGGCATAATCAACTACCGAGCTATAATAATAAACCTCGGATGACAACACTTCTCAGAACAATCATGATATGATATAACATGATGGTATCTCGCTAGCCCTTTCTGAGACCACAAAACATAAATGCAGAGCACCTTTAAAGATCAAGGACTGACTAGACATTGTAATTCATGGTAAAAGAGATCCAGTCACGATCTTACTCAATGCAAATTAATAGTAATACATGCAACGATAGAGGTGCTCTCCTACTGGTGCTCTTTGATAAGAGGGTGATGACTCTGCATAAAAGTAAATAGATAGGCCCTTCGCAGAGGGAAGCAGTGATTTGTAGAGGCGCCAGCACTCGATTTTTAAATAGAGATTGAATAACATTTTGAGCGGTATACTTTCATTGTCAACATAACAACCAAGAATCTCGATATCTACCATGCTATGCACATTATAGGCGGTTCCCAAACAGAATGGTAAAGTTTATACTCCCCCAACCACCAACAAGCACACTCCACAGCCAGCCGAATCCATGAGTTACCGTCCAAACAAGCAACAGCCCTGGGGGAGTTTTGTTTAATTATTATGATTTTAAGCCTGGGACTGGGCATCCCGGTTACCAGCCATTTTCTCGTGAATGATGAGTGGAGTCCACTCATCGTGAGAATAACCCACCTAGCATGGGAGATATAGACAGCCCTAGTTGATACATGAGTTGTTCGAGCATACAAAACAGAATTTCATTTGAAGGTTTAGAGTTTGGCACATACAAATTTACTTGGAACGGCAGATAAATACTGCATATAGGAAGGTATGGTGGACTCATATGGAATAACTTCAGGGTTTATGGAAGTGGATGCACAAGCAGTATTCCCGCTTAGTACAGGTGAAGGCTAGAAAGAGACTGGGTAGCGACCAGATAGAGAGCAACAACGGTCATAAACATGCATTAAAATTAATCAACAATGAATGCAAGCATGAGTAGGATATAAATCACCATCAACATAAATATCGTGAAGCCTATGTTGATTTGTTTCAACTACATGCGTGAACATGTGCCAAGTCAAGTCACTTAAATCGTTCAAAGGAGGATACCACCCATCATACCACATCACAACCATTTTAATATCATGTTGGCACGCAAGATAGACCATTATAAACTCTCAGCTAATTAAGCATGTCATAAGCAGCTATGATCTCTAATTGTCATTGCAAGCATGTTTCAATCATAACAAGCTGAATCAAGAACGATGAGCTATCATATTTACAAAAACAAAAGAGGTCGAGTTCACACCAGCTTTTCTCATCTCAATTAGTTCATCATATATAATCCTTATTGCCTTTCACTCGCACAACCGAACGGTGTGGATAATAATAATAGTGCACGTGCATTGGATTAAGCTGGAATCTGCAGGCATTTAACACAAGAGAGAAGACAAGGTAATATGGCTCAAGATTAAATCAACAATAAATCATATGAGAGCCACTAAGCATTTTCATCATGGTCTTCTACTCTTAACCCCTAAAGAAAAGAAAAGAAACTATTTACACTGGAAAGCTCCCAACAAGCAAAAGAAGAACGGGAAATCTTTTTGAGTTTTCATTTTTAGTTACTACTACAAGCAAAGAAAGTAAACTAGCTAGAAGTTTATTATTTTGTTTTTCTGGGTTTTTCTAGCACACAAGAAAAAGAAATTGAAACTAAGCATGGATGGTACAGTGAAAGAGTGTGAGCACCGACAACTAGAATAAGTGTGAACATGAAAGTAAGTCAGTGAGAAACACGTACTCCCCCAAGCTTAGGCTTTTGGCCTAAGTTGGTCTATGGCCACGGATCGAAGCCACTCCCTCTAGTGTACTGAGATGTGTCCTCTGGGCGCCACTGGTTGGCGAGCTCGTCCAGCTCCCACCCATAAACAGATTGACGGGAAGGATCAAATGGTGGTTCTGGCTCAGGCTCTGAAGCTTGTGCCTAGCCTTGGTACTTGTAGAAGGCATCTGATGTAATGAGGTACTTGCCTGTGGACAGATCAAACAGAGATGGTGCAGGCAAGGTAACAATTTCACAGTATATTTCATCAAACCTCAATTTATAATGTAGCTGCATATTTTTGTCTTTAACAATAAAGTCATGATCTACCATGCTCTTGTAGTCTAGATAAACAGGGGTAAGCAATTTTTCTTCCTTCTCATGATGCCTAATGGGTATATTAAAATATTCAGCAAGGCGAGAAGCAAAGATTCCTCCAAAGACGGGCCCCCTTGAGTGGTTAAGACTCAATCGTTTGGCAACGACGACGCCCAAGCTGAAAGTTGTGTCATGAAACAAAGCAGGGCGTAAAATGATAATATCAGGGGCACTGAGATTCCCACTGTTCCCGCGACCAATTAAACACCTACTAGCAAATAAAGCAAAGTAGCGCATAACAGGGAAGTGTATACTAGTGATTCTTGCCCCTGAAACTTGTCTAGTTTCACCTACGGCTATCATATCAATAAGCCCTTTGACGTCTTCATGGCGTCGTTCATCAAGTCTACCTCCAAAGGGTACTTTGCATATTTCACAAAAATCTAACAGTGATATCTCCTTAACCACATCATATCAGCGAAACTCCATCGTAGCTGGTGTTTTCCTAGAATGAAAATGAAAGCTTTGCGTAAAAATATTGGTGAGTAAGAGATACTATTCTTTTTGGTCATGGAGGAAGTCGGTGAGGCCTGCATTATTCGCCATCCAATAAAAGTCTTCGTAAATACCGGCGGACATCATGAAATTATTATAAGGCCATTCGCACGGTCGACCTTCTGCCATACGAGGAAGATGATACTTGGGCTTCTTATTTTCTTCTTTCTTCTTCTCTTCTGAGCTCTTGCTGGAAGAGCCCCTCAATAATCTTTTTAACATTTCCCTTTTCAAGGAACAATCTCCCCAAACAGTTTGGTGAATGGTGCTTTGAGCAAGGAGATCGAAAATGGTAGCAAAATGAGCTAGAACTCGGGTTTGAGCTGGTTGGGGATTTTTTTGGGAGGAAGAAGAAGAGCATGGGTGAAAAGATAAGTGGAGGGGGGCCACGTGGGGCCCTCGAGGCAGGGGGTGCGCCTTGTGAAGGGGGGGGCGCCCTGTGCCCTCGAGGCCACGTGCTAGCTCCCCTAGTTGTGTGTTCAGTGCCATATTTTCTTAAATATTCTAGAAAAAATCATATTTCATTTTCATGGCATTTGGAGAACTTTTATTTTCGGGATATTTTTTTATTGCACGGATAAGTCTGGAAATAGACAGATAATGTTATTTTTGTTTTATTTAACCTAATTAACAGAAAGTAAAAGGGGGGCACAGAAGGTTTGTGCCATCTAGATTCACCTATCCCATGTTCATCAAAAGGAATCCATTAACAAGGTTGATCATGTCTTGTTAATAAACTCTTTCCGAGTAACATGAAACCGGAGAATGTTCGAATAACACTATGTTACCTCAATGGGGATATGTATGTCCCCCACAATAAGTATGTCATATGCCTTCTTGATAGTAGGAATAGGAAACTCAAAACCTCCAATAGTAATAGTCGAAGTTTTTCCAATATAATTGATACTATAAACCTGAGGTTGTTTCCTCGGAAAGTGTATCGTATGCTCATTACCATTGACATGAAAAGTGACATTGCCTTTGTTGCAATCAATAACAGCCCCTGCATTATTCAAATAAGGTCTTCCAAGAATAATAGACATACTATCATCCTCGGGAATATCAAGTATAACAAAGTCCGTTAAAATAGTAACATTTGCAACTACAATAGGCACATCCTCACGAATACCGACAGGTATAGCAGTTGATTTATCAGCCATTTGCAAAGGATATTTTAGTAGGTGTCAACTTACTCAAGTCAAGTCTACGATATAAAGAGAGAGGCATAACACTAACACCTGCTCCAAGATCACACAAAGCAGTTTTAACATAGTTTCTCTTAATGGAGCAAGGTGTAGTAGGTACTCCAGGATCTCCTAATTTCTTAGGCATTCCACCCTCAAAAGTGTAATTGGCAAGCATGGTGGAAATTTCTACTTCAGGTATCTTTCTTTTGTTGGTAATAATATCTTTCATATACTTGGCATAAGGATTTGTTTTAAGCACATCAGTCAAACGCATACGCAAAAAGATAGGTCTAATCATTTCAGCGAAGCGCTCAAAATCCTCATCATCCTTTTTCTTGGATGGTTTCAGAGGAAAAGGCATGGGTTTCTGAACCCATCGTTCTCTTTCCCTACCGTGCTTCCTAGCAACGAAGTCTCTCTTATCATAACCTTGATTCTTTGATTGTGGGTTATCAAGGTCAACATCAGGTTCAATCTCTACATCATTATCATTGCTAGGTTGAGCATCATCATGAACATCATTATTAATATTATCACTAGGTTCATGTTCATTACCAGATTGTGTCTCAACATCCGAAACAGATATATCATTGGGATTCTCAGGTGGGTGAGCTACAGGTTCACTAGAAGCATGCAAAGTCCTATCATTTTTCTTTTTGTTCTTATTAGAGGAACTAGGTGCATCTAAATTAGTTCTCTGAGAATCTTGCTCAATTCTCTTAGGGTGGCCTTCAGGATACAGAGGTTCCTGAGTCATTTTACCACCTCTAGTAGCAACTCTAACAACATAGTCATTATTCTTACTATTTAACTCATTGAACAAATCATTCTGAGCTTTAAGTACTTGTTCTACTTGAGTGGTGACCATGGAAGCATGTATACTAATAAGTTTTAGTTCATCTTTAGCACTAGACAGATAATCACTCAAGCGTTCAATCATATAAGCATTGTGTTGTAGTTTTCTACTAACATAAGCATTGAAGTTTTCTTGTTTCACAATAAAATTGTCAAACTCATCTTAGCATTGGCTAGCAGACTTATAACGAGGAATATCACCTTCATTATATCTGTAAAGAGAATTTACCTTTACTACCTGTGTCGGGTTATCAAGACCATGTATTTCTTCAATAGGCGGTAAATTCTTAACATCTTCAGCTTTAATACCTTTTTCTTTCATATATTTCTTTGTCTGTTGCATGTCTTCATGACTGAGAAATAAAACACCTCTTTTATTAGGAGTTGGCTTAGGGGCTGGTTCAGGAAGTGTCCAATTATTTTCATTGGCCAGCATATTATTCAATAGTAGTTCAGCTTGTTCAACTGTTCTTTCCCTGAAAACACAACCAGCACAACTATCCAGGTGGTCTCTGGAAGCATCGGTTAGTCCATTATAAAAGGCATCAAGTATATCATGCATCTCAAGGGGATGATCATGCAAAGCATTAAGTAACTGGAGAAGCCTCCCCCAAGCTTGTGGGAGACTCTCTTCTTCAGTTTGAGCAAAGTTATATATTTCCCGTAAGGCAGCTTGTTTCTTATGAGCGGGAAAATATTTAGCAGATAAGTAATACATCATATCCTGGGGACTACGCACACAACCAGGATCAAGGGAATTAAACCAAGTCTTAGCATCACCCTTTAACGAGAACGGAAACAACTTAAGGATATAGTAATAGCGAATCTTTTCATCATTGGTAAACAGGGTGGCTATATCATTCAACTTGGTGAGATGTGCCACAATAGTTTCAGACTCATACCCATGGAAAGGATCAGATTCAACCAAAGTAATTGACTCAGGATCAACAGAGAATTCATAATCCTTATCAGTGACACAGATAGGTGAAGTAGCAAAAGCAGGGTCATGTTTCATTCTTGCATTTAAGGATTTTTCTTTTAGCTTAGCTAATAACTTCTTAAGATCATATCTATCATTGCAAGCAAGAAAGTCTCTAGCAGTTTCTTCATCCATAACATAACCCTCAGGCACAACAGGCAATTCATATCTATTGGGAGTAGTTTCATCATCACTTTCATAAATATCATCAACATTTGCACTCTCCCTAACCTTAGCAATTTGTTCATCTAGAAATTCACCTAGTGGCACAGTATCAAGCATAGAGATAGTTTCATCATACATAGCAGAAGTAGCATCATCAAGAACATACAATATATGAGATTCAATAGCAGGAGTAGGTCGGAAGTTTACTCATAACAGAAGGAGAATCAAGCGCAGAGCTAGATGGCAGTTCCTTACCTCCCCTCGTAGTTGAGGGTAATATCTTGGTTTTTGAGTCCTTCAAATTCTTCATAGTGATAAGCAGATATAAATACCAAGTGACATAAAGAATAGAACTATGCTCCCCGGCAACGGCGCCAGAAAATAGTCTTGATAACACACAAGTGTAGGGGATCGCAACAGTTTTCGAGGGTAAAGTATTAAACCCAAATTTGCTGATTCAACACAAGGGGAGCCAAAGAATACTCTTAAGTATTAGCAGTTGAGTTGTCAATTCAACCACACCTGGAAACTTAGTATCTGCAGCAAGATAGTTTAGTAGCAAAGTAATATGGTAGTGGCGGTAGCAACAATAAAAGTAAAGATAGTATTTTTGTAGTTTTTGTGATAATAGCAATGGAAAAGTAAATAAGCGACAAGCAATATAGGTAAAGCTCGTAGGCATTGGATCGATGATGGGAAATTACGTCGGATGCAATTCATCATGTAGAAGTTATAACCTAGGGTGACACAGAACTAGCTCCAGTTCATCAATGCAATATAGGCATGTATTCCAAATATAGTCATACGTGCTTATGGAAAAGAACTTGCATGACATATTTTGTCCTACCCTCCCGTGGCAGCGGGGTCCTATTGGAAACTAAGGAATATTAAGGCCTCCTTTTAATAGAGTACCAGAACAAAGCATTAACACATAGTGAATACATGAACTCCTCAAACTATGGTCATCACCGGGAGTGGTCCCGATTATTGTCACTTCGGGTTTGCCGGATCATAACACATAGTAGGTGACTATAGACTTGCAAGATAGGATCAAGAACACACATATATTCATGAAAACATAATAGGTTCAGATCTGAAATCATGGCACTCTGGCCCTAGTGACAAACATTAAGCATAGCAAAGTTATAGCAACATCAATCTCAGAACATAGTGGATACTAGGGATCAAACCCTAACAAAACTAACTCGATTACATGATAGATCCCATCCAACCCATCACCGCCCAGCAAGCCTACGATGGAATTACTCACGCACGGTGTCAGGGATATTACTATCAGGTATAAACCGGCTAGGAGGGTCCGGTTTACGTTATTAAGATGATGTTATCAGAAGCCCAGTGGAGTATGTAATAGAAGGTTATAGCCCACGGAGGCTCGGGGCCCATGTATGAGGCCCATGATTTGTAAACCTTCATACCATGTAACTTGGGATGTAAGATAGAAAGATTAGAGACCGAGGCGGACACGTTTATGAGCCGGCCTTGTGACTCTGTAAACCGGACCGGGCGTCGCCTCTTATATAAAGGGACGACCCAGCGACGGTTCAGGACAAGAATGACAGCTTGAGACACAGGCAAAGCGGATTCGCTCCCTGGTCATCGAAGCCCAAGCAATACCACACCAAACTAGACGTAGGCTTTTACCTTCCTCGAAGGGGCCGAACTAGTATAAAAATCCCTGTGTCCCTCGTCCGCTTTAACCCCTTTAAGCTAACCCGAGCGATGGCCTCACGACTAAGTCCTTTTACCAGGACATCTGCTGTGCTAAATCCACGACAGTTTGCGCCCACAATGGGGCTATCGCACGATGGTTTCGAGTTCTTGAAGGGTAGCTTTGAAGGACTCAAGGGTTACGCAGTGGGCCGGATGACCAAGAGTCGTCGCGGCCGGATCTACATCGACGATGCAGGTTGGGGTCCCGAGGCCGATTCAATCGAATACGGGTACCGGGTCCCCATCGGCGGCATCCACGTCTTCATCGGCAAGATCGGCGAACCGGGCCCTGAGCCGGACATCTTCCCCGACATCGTCGAGTCAGCTCAGCGTGCGAGACCAGCCCTGATTCCGCCTGCCATGAAGCGCATCTTCGTCAGCGCAGTGCATGGAGTACAAGCCGAGGACGGATCGGATTCTGGTGGCGAGACAGTTGTTTATTCCGGTGACAAATCTTAGTCTGAAGAGACCGAATCTTTGTATATGTTGCAGGACGGCCGATCTGAGGATTGTTCCGACGGCGATAGTATTCCGGACCCCCTCGATCCGCCAAACAGGGTTGCTGTTTTCATGGTCGGATCAAAACCCATGCAGCAGCCCTCAACGACTGGGGCGTTAACCTCAGAGGCCATGGGAGCTAGAGCTAGAGACCTTCCCCCGTCGCCCTCTGACGTCATATCCACCTTAGTCGACACTTTGACAGCACTCGCAATAATAGAAGTAGCCCAGGCCGACAAGGAGCAGCACGATGCCGAGATCGCTCAGGTGACGAGTCGGATTGAGCAAGCTAAGTTGGATCTGGCTGCGGAGAAGGCTAGGATGGCTACTAGACAAGCAGAGCTGGATTCCCAAGCTTTCTGGCTCAGGTTAGATCAGAACGCTTCGCAGGAGGTAATGTGGAGAAGACAACGGTCTCGTTTGCCGCCGGTTTATGAGGCGAGGAATCTCTTTAGTACAGCAGGCACATGAACCAGTAATCATCCAGAGGTAAACCGGGGAGGAGCGCCGGGGACGGGCGTATCGGTTCAGCCACCAGCCGCAGAGCCGAATCGCCAAGTTGTGCCGACCCAGCACGTGACCACCCCTGCCGGTCATTATTCTAATACATTGGATAACATCGTTGCCGCCGCTTCACGGCTGGCTGCCCTTCCCATTGAGGGGACGTCCCCCATAGCAGTGGAGGCACGATGGGCCAAGGAGTTGTTGGACACGGCAATAACCCAGCAGCAAGCTTATTCCTATAGCCGGGAGAGGATTCATTCAACCCCCCGCCCAAGACGGAGTTATACGAGGCACCTGGATGAACCGGTTATATCTAGCAGCGCACGGAGACGGCATCGGCGGAGGCAGGATGATCTGGCGGGAGCAGGAGCACATGCACAAGAGGTGGCGGATCAGGCCAGGCGTACTGCCCAAAACGACGCCCGTCAGGCGACGCCGGTTCATCCCACCACCACAGTCGAAATAGGAATCATGTCCAGTTCCTTGGGAGTGCAGTGTCTTATCCCGCTTTACGGAACGTGAAACTACCCAAGGATTTCAAGGGCCCGCGCAAGGTGCCCAACTACACAACGGATCTCGCCCCCAAGGCGTGGGTCGAGAGTTACGAGATGGCTATGGAGATGCTCGACGTGGATGAAGCAGTGTGTGCTAAGTACTTCACCATGATGCTCAAGGGCACGGCCCGTACATGGCTAAAGGGTTTTCCACCTAACTCCATCGGATCATGGGGGGAACTGCGGCGCCGGTTTATCAATAATTTCAAAGACACATGCAAATAGCCGATGTCTGTTGTTGATTTAGCTGCATGCGTTCAAGGAGAGCAGGAATCCACAAGCAGTTGGGTGCGTCGGGTGTCTGAAATCTTGCACTCCTCCAATAGCATCAACCCAAGTACAGCGATAGTAACCTTGGAAGGCAATTGCCGGTTTGAACCTTTGAGGCAGAAGTTGGGACGGCTCAAACGTGACTGCAACAACATGGGAACACTCATGGGTGCTTTGGTAAAATATGGAGACTCTGATAACACCAAGTATCCAAAGGCAGATGGAGACAAGTCTGGGAAGGCGAGCAAGAACGGTAAACCGCCGCAGGCC
This sequence comes from Secale cereale, assembly GCA_902687465.1. Taxonomy (NCBI): domain Eukaryota; kingdom Viridiplantae; phylum Streptophyta; class Magnoliopsida; order Poales; family Poaceae; genus Secale; species Secale cereale. Next base: position 662,207,582 of record LR738711.1, read on the forward strand.
AATCCGGCAGGCCAAGGGTACAATGACAAGAGTAAAGCGGAGGGCAGCTCAGACTTCGTGGCCAATACCAACGCTCAGAACAGCGGGCAGCGCCGCAAGGGTAAACTGTCCCCCATGCAACGGGAGGCCACCTATTAATCTAGAGCGCCAATTGAACATGCCTTGCCCAAGGCACGGTACAGTGGAACACCCGGCTACGCATCTCTGGAAAGACTGTTTCATTATGCAAGAGTTTACGAAACAGACCAAATATGATCACGGGCCCCCCGGCGGATCAGGTCCCGGTTTCCAAGGTCCGGGTTATCAAGGTGGTGGATCCGGTTCAGGGTACCATGGCGGTAACAGTAATCACAGTGGCAACAATCAGCATCAACATAACCAGCAACATGGTCAGGGTGGATACAACAACCAAGGGAATCAACAACGCTAGCAGCAGCAGCAATCCGGATATCAGAATAATCCGAAGGAGCTGAGCAGTGGGCAGTATCACGTCTTCACCACAAGTCTATGCAAACGGGATCAAAAGGTTCTGAAGAGGGCAGTACACTCCATTGAACCGGCGATACCACGTTTTTTGCGTTGGTCTGAGCAACCCATTATATGGAGCAGAGAGGATCACCCACCATGGGTTGATAATCCGGGTCAGTTGGCTCTGGTGGTGGCACCCCAGTTGGGTGTTTATAAGTTCACCAAAGTGCTTATGGATGGAGGCAGCAGCATCAACATCCTGTACTATGAGACTTTTCGACGTATGAGGTTGACAGATAAGAAGCTCCGACAGTCCAACACAGTGTTCCCTGGGGTGGTGCCCGGTAAATCGGCTTATCCTGTTGGAAAAATCGATCTGGAAGTTACCTTCGGAGATGAGCATGACTCTAGATCGGAGACTGTGACCTTTGAGGTTGTAAAAATCAGGAGTCCATACCATGCTCTGTTTGGGAGACCGGTTTACGCCAAGTTCATGGCTAGACCGTGCTATGTTTATCTACAGCTCAAGATGCCAGGCCACAAAGGAACTATCACGGTTCATGGGAGTCGTAAGATTGCATTGGAGTGCGAGGAAGGAGATGCGGCTTATGCCGAGGCGGTTTGCGCTACAGAAGAGCTAAAGTTCTATAAGGACAATGTTGATCCGGCAGATATGTCCCCGCTGAAGAAGCCAACCACAAAACATGATCCGGCATTAAAATTTAAATCGGCTGAGGAGACTAAACAGGTGGACTTTGTTCCTGGCGATTCATCCAAGCAGTTCACTATGAGCGCTAACCTAGATCCGAAATAGGAAAGCGCGCTCATCGAGTTCATCCGTAAGAACCGGGATATCTTTGCGTGGAAACCTTCTGACATGCCAGGTATACCGAGGGAACTCGCTGAGCACGGTCTTAATATTGATCCGAAGTTTAAACCAGTCAAGCAGTATGTGCGCCGCTTCAATGAGGAGAGGCGCAAGGCTATAGAAGAAGAAGTGGCTAGGCTCTTGGCCGCAGGCTTCATAGTTGAGGTGTTTCATCCACAGTGGTTGGCTAACCCGGTACTGGTACTTAAGAAAAACGGAACTTGGAGGATGTGTGTTGATTACACAGACTTGAACAAGGCTTGCCCAACTGATCCTTTTGCTCTCCCCCGTATCGATCAAATTATCGATGCCACGGCAGGATGTGAGCGGCTAAGTTTTTTAGATGCATATTCAGGTTATCATCAAATCAAGATGACAGTTAAGGACCAAGAGAAGACAGCTTTCATAACTCCCTTCGGAGCCTTCTGCTATGTATCCATGCCTTTTGGGCTCAAGAGTGCCCAAGCAACCTACCAGCGTTGTGTGCAGAACTGCCTACAAGGGTAGATTGGAAAAAATGTCCATGCATATGTTGATGACATTGTGGTGAAATCCAGGAAGGAGGAGACACTGATAGAGGATATGAAAGAAACCTTTGACAACCTCCGAGTTTATAAAATGATGCTCAATCCAGAGAAGTGTGTCTTTGGTGTTCCGGCAGGCAAACTACTGGGGTTCTTAGTGTCAAACAGAGGGATTGAGGCCAATCCGGAGAAGATCAAGGCTATCACATCCTTGGCTAAACCGGCGTGCATCAATGATGTCCAGCGCGTGGCGGGCCGTATTGCAGCGCTGAAAAGGTTCATCAGCCGTTTAGGGGAGAAGGCAATCCCGCTCTATCAGATGATGAAAAAGACGGACCGGTTTATCTAGAGCGATGCCGCAGATGCTGCATTCGAGGATCTGAAGAGGCAATTGGCAGAACCACCAGTCCTTGCTGCCCCGGTTGACAATGAGCCGTTGCTGTTATACGTGGCCGCCAATGCCCGTGCAGTAAGCGTGTCCATTGTGGTAGAGCGCAAGGAGGCAGGCAAAGAATATCCAGTTCAACGGCTGGTTTACTACATCAGTGAGGTGCTCATTGAGTCAAAACAGAGATATCCACATTGGCAAAAGCTGGTGTATGGGGTGTTCATGGCAAATCGGAAGGTGAAGCACTATTTTCAGGGCGACCCAATCACCGTTGTCAGTTCAGCTCTGTTTGGGGATATAATCCAGAATAGTGAAGCCACTGGTAGGGTTGCAAAGTGGGCTATCGAGCTTAGCCCGCACGGATTAAAGTATGTGCCTCGTACTGCTATAAAATCCCAAGCATTGGTGGATTTCATCAATGACTGGACGGAGTTACAAGCACCTGAGGAGAAGCCGGATCATACGTACTGGACTATTCACTTTCACGGTTCAAGACAGTTGGAGGGCTCAGGGGCTGGAGTTGTGTTAACTTCCCCGCGAGGTAATAAGTTCTGCTATGTTCTCCGCTTAATGTTCCCTTGTACTAAAAATGCTGCTGAAAGATCGTGGATGTCGCCTAGAGGGGGGTGAATAGGCGCTTTAAAATATTTACGGTTTAGGCTTGAACAAATGCGGAATAAACCTAGCGGTTAATTTGTCAAGCACAAAACCTACAACAACTAGGCTCACCTATGTGCACCAACAACTTATGCTAAGCAAGATAAACAACTAGGTGATAGCAAGATATATGACAAGAAACAATATGGCTATCACAAAGTATAGTGCATAAGTAAAGGGCTCGGGTAAGAGATAACCGAGGTACGCGGAGACGACGATGTATCCCGAAGTTCACACCCTTGCGGATGCTAATCTCCGTTTGGAGCGGTGTGGAGGCACAATGCTCCCCAAGAAGCCACTAGGGCCACCGTAATCTCCTCACGCCCTCGCACAATGCAAGATGCCGTGATTACACCAAGGGACCCTTGAGGGCGGTCACCGAACCCGTACAAATGGCAACCCTTGGGGCCGGTCACCGAACCCGTACACTTTGGCAACCCTTGGGGGCGGTCACCGGTACCCGTCAAATTGCTCGGGGCGATCTCCACAACCTAATTGGAGACCCCAACGCTTGCCCGGAGCTTTACACCACAATGATTGAGCTCCGAACACCACCAACCGTCTAGGGCTCCCAAGCACCCAAGAGGAACAAGCTCAAGGGTACCAAGCACCCAAGAGTAATAAGCTTCTCAACTTCACTTCCACGTATCACCGTGGATAACTCAAACCGATGCACCAAATGCAATGGCAAGGGCACACGGAGTGCCCAAGTCCTTCTCTCCCAAATCCCACCAAAGCAACTAATGCTAGGGAGGGAAATGAGAGGAAGAACAAGAAGGAGAACACCAATAACTCCAAGATCAAGATCCAAGGGGTTCTCCTCACTTAGAGGAGAAAGTGATTGGTGGAAATGTGGATCTAGATCTCCTCTCTCTTTTCCCCCAAAAACTAGCAAGAATCCATGGAGGGATTGAGAGATAGCAAGCTTGAAGAAGGTCAATAATAGGGGAAGAACATGAGCTTAAAGGATTGGGTTCATTGGGGAAGAAGACCCCCTTTTATAGGTGGGGGAAAATGCAACCGTTATGCTCATAGCCCGCACAGAGCGGTACTACCGCCCTAGCGGTAGTACCCCTTTGAAAAACAACAGCGAGGAGGCAAAAAGGCCAGAAAAACCGTCGGAGCGGTAGTACCGCTTGACCTCACGGTACTACCGCTAGGGGTAGCGGTACTACTGCTAAGGGTAGCGGTACTACTGCTTGCGAGCGGTACTAAAAAATTACATCCGTGCCTACCACCGCTGGACTTGTGACGAGTTTTTGGTCCCGAGCGGAAGTAGCCATGGAAGTAGCCACGGTAGTACTGCTCCAAGCGGTAGTACCGCTCCCAAAAGCGGTAGTAAAAAATTACTTCCGCTCCAACCCGCGGTAGTACGGCTGCAGCCTTTTCGATACACCAAAACGACCATAACTTTTGCATACGGACTCCGAATTCGATGAAACCAAGTTTGTTGGAAAGCTAGCGACAAGGGCTAACACAATCTTGATAGAAATATCAATAAGAAGCAAATTAGAAAAGGCCCATAAGAAAATGGTGAGAACCCTTCCTCGGATAAGACCGATAAAACACCCAACACCGAAAACATCATAGAAGACACATGTGAACTCCGTTTTCGATGAACTCAAGCTTGTCATCAAGATGACCATAAGCTCTAAGAATCACAACGAGAACCAAACAAGAACCAAGAAACATGATGCAAGGATGCAATGGTTTGAGCTCTCTACTAACGATACGATCAAACTACCAACTTGAGAGCCCCCCTTGATAGTACGACAAACGATCCTATAACCCGGTCTCCCAACTACCACCACGAGACCGGTAAAATAGAAATCCTATCAAGGGCAAACCTTTGCTTTGCACAAAGTCCACTAGAGCTAGTTGTAGACGATCTTGACTTCCTCAAGTTGGACCACCTTTCTTGATTGCGTTGTCTCGATGAAGACTACTAGATTGCTCCCCCATACTCCACTATGGGTGAGCCACTCTCCGGCATATCTTTACAAGTCCATTGTCACCACAATGGACGACAAGCTTCAAGCACTTGATCTCTTCGTGATGCTCCACTTGAACTTGCACACCGCAACCTAACCCCACAAAAAACTCTCACGAAGACCATGGGTTAGTACACAAAGCGTGATTGACAATGCTTACCATACCATGGGATTGCTAGATCCCTCTCGGTACATCTTCTGCACTTTGTGTGTTGATCAACTTGATTCATTCTTTGACTTAGTCTTGATCAACCTTGAATCTTTCCAACTCTCTTCATTTGGATGATGTCTTGAAGGTAAACATGAATGATCACAAACTCTTCTTCTTCAAGACATGCTTGCGATAGGCTCAACACCCACAAGACCAATCTTTGGATAATTCCTTAATAGCATCTTGGTCATCACAAACTCTCCTTGAAACCAACAAATGAACTCCAAGAAAAGCCTATGGACAAACCCTTCAAATATAACTCAAGGCAACCATTAGTCCATAGAGATAGTCATCAATTACCAAAACCAAACATGGGGGCACCGCATGTTCTTTCAATCTCCCCCATTTTGGTAATTGATGACAATCACTTTCAAGAGAGTTTATATAAGGAATTATGCATCACCATACCATGCAACAACAATGTATGCGCATGCGATGCAAAAGCATACCATGCAACAATAATGTATGCGCATGAGATGCAAAAGCTTAGGAACAAAACCAAAGCAAGAAGAAAGAAGAGACAACTCTCTAAACTTCCTCACAAAACTAAACTCTCTGAAACTTCTCCCCCATTGGCATCGATTGCCAAAATGGGCGGATAGCTTAGAAGGCCAATCTAAATTGTGTTCCTCCATTAATTGTGTATTCCTCAAAATAGAGAGTGGAATGCAATACATATATCCAACTGTAAATACTTGGAGGAAGACAAACTATATTGAGGCCCAAATATTGCAAAAGAATGATATGGCACAAAGGCATAGCAAAGGGAGAAAAACATGCAATCAAGCAATCAAAGGATACCAATTGAATCAAGCTATCAAAAGATACCAATTCACCCAACTAGACCAATGATCCTACATGCCAAATGAATAAAGGATATTATGATAAGAGCAAAGGAGTGTTCTAGAGAAACTAGAGAAGCTCCCCATGATTTGTGCACAATTTAGTTTTGTATTTGGATACAACGAGCACAAAATAGGATCGTCGCTCCCCCAAGATCAATAGAACCTCACGACATAGCAACAGAGTGTTCTAAAGACACTAGTGAAGCTCCCCATAATTATGCACTCCTTAGAATATTTTCATTAGGATACCAAGTGCACAAAATAGGATCATCACTCCCCCAAGATCAATAGACACTCACACCAAGTGCAAGTGAACATGAAGGAAACAAAGGCTAGCACTTGCAACAAACAACTGGTTGAGCAATATATAAAAGAGTCAACTAAAGAGTAGGCTCAACCAAAATGATGTGTGTGAGTCATGGCAAAGCACTTGAGAAGATTAATGTATGGATGAACATTAAGCATCAATATACTCTTGAATGAATGAGATACACAGTGCAAGGCCTATCATTCCCACACACAACAGCAAATGGGTTCACAAGCTCACTACTAATCATATAAGTAACCTATGCTTGTGACAACCTGTGGTGAAGATATAAAAAGGATAGCTTTGTCATGAGGAGGGAAACCAATAGAAATGGCAAAAGCCTCGTCAAGACAAGCAAGAGAAAAAAATGATCTTCACCACAAAAGAGTGCATCAAGATGCAACGATATAAGATCCGCACTCAAGGCAAAGGCTTTCACGGAGCCACCAAAGAAATGATACAAGAAAGACAAGGTGGTCGTGAAAGAAAGGATATCTTCTAGATATGTAATTTCTCTCAAGTGTATAAGATTCTAGGTAGATGAAAATCATGATGATATCAATTCACAAAGAAGAATGTACACTCGAAATAGTTACAAAAAGGAAATAATAAGATATCCACAAGGAAGTCATAATTATACCAATAAGATATTTTGCGTGAACGCATAGCACATGGCTAGATAAGGTCTTATTGAATAAACATGAATTCCAACCAAGAAAACATCAAAGACATCACAACTAGCAACAAGAGATCATTATTGGGATGCTTTGAGAAAGGAAACAAGTATCACAAGAAAGAATGAATTACATGCCATGATACAACCTACACAAGGTTGATGCAAGAAATTTGTGCATGAAGTAGATGATGATACTTGTTACCGAGATACCATTGGAGGGATGTATTAGATACCAATTGAAGGTAGATAGTAGTTCATTGATCATCCTAGCTTAAGTCCAATAAGCACATGGTGACACCACCTTCCTTTTGAATGAGCCGAGCATCCAATGCATTTCCAATTGTTCCTAGAACAACAACAAAAAAAGGTACCCAAACTCATTGGGACCAAAGAGTTAGAAACACCAATACATAGGACAAACTCCACAAACACATGTGCATTTATATATGAAAATGAATTTCATGCACATCTCATCCAAATTGAGACTAGGTGGAGTTTCCCCTATATATTGGGTTAAAGAAAGAAAGCATGCCAAAGAAAATACATGTAGTAAATATGCATGCTCAAGACTTTCAAGAAACGAAACGAAATGAAAAAGAAATACCAATTGAAAATAGGATACCAAATGGAGAAATCATCACTTGGAAGATATCTATTTAGAAGATACATCAAGAAATGAGATATCCATTGATACACGCAAAAGGAAAGATATCGGACTCCCAAAAGAGAGGATGGTTCCAAACAAACCAACCCATCTACAAAGTTTCATGATGGCACAAAGTACCAAAAAGAAACGGCTTGTCTTCCATCAACACACACTTGAAATGGATCACAATAAGAGTGTTCTATCGAAAATAGGATAGCTCCCCCAAGAATTGTGCATTATAGAGAATTTGCATTAGAATACGAAATGCACACGATGGGATCACCACTTTTGCTATATCTATAAAACACTAGACAAGATCAAGAAAACAACAAGATCCACAAGTGGCACGGAAGGCAATGGGAGTTGATGCAATCTTGGAAAGAAATAGGCCGAACGAAAGCAAAAGCCAATGTAAAGATGATCAACAATTTCTACCACATAAATGATTACCAATTGTCAAGAGACAAGAAGTATTTGGGAATAATTCCCGGTGATAGATAGCGATGATATCCAACATCATCTTCACACCAAACACAAGCAAATTGGAACTTGTAGAGCTAACATGTCACCTAGGAACAAGATAATTTACAATATCAACTCTAGGTGAAAATATCTCAAATGTACGCATTTTCTAGGCTAGTAATATGCACATAGCACATTACTCCCCCATAATGTGATACCAAAGAAAACTTAAACAAGAGGCAATAAGAGGAAACAATAAGAGATAATTAATGGACACTTTAGAATTTGAATTTCTCATGAGAAGATATACCACATAGTGACTAGATAATCTTATAATATCAAAACTAGATGGTATTCCTTATGTACACACATTTTTAGGATTGTGAGGTGCACAAAGCACATCACTCCCCCAAAATGGGATGTTCCATTAATCTCTCACAAGAGCCAACTAAGATATGAACAAGATGCAAAAAGGCTCAACACACGACACACACGTACATGATGTACAAACCAACATACACATACTTGATTTCTCAAGATAAGCAAATTGGAAGCACAACATATACAAGCACATGCAAGGTACAAAACCACAACATCCTAAGGGGCAAGTAACTTTCAATGTAAACAATTTAAGCACGAGTTACCGCAAGGAGGAACATTGGATATACCATAGAAAGATAATCCGAATGACTTGGCTTGAGACAATATGAATGATGAAGACCCCTCAAATCTTCATAATGTAGCCAAGTCTCCAATGCCCTCCAACATCACCTATTGATCAAGTTTGAGCTAGTTGGTCCCCAACCAAGTTGGGTCCTAAGAGGTTAGTCACAATAGGCTTGGCTACCCAAATGGTTCTTTTCTTGACACCACTTTGAGTCCCAAGAAACTTGGCAAACACATTGGCAACCTTATCCTTCCTAAGAGAATAGACATCATCAAAAATAATTGGGTTGTATAAGTTACCACTAGTGCATGAAGAAGCAAGGTGACCCTTCTCACGGCATAGGTAGCAACATCTACTCTTCACTTTCTTCTCATTTGATATCTCAAAATGAGAAGCATTACCATGAGTCTTCTTGGGAAGCGGCCTTTCTCTAACTTGCGGTTGAGCACGAGAATGAACTTGTGGCCTCTTCCTTTGTTGCTTGTCACTAATGGCCTTCTTCTTCAATGGGCAAGATCTAACATGATGCCCTTCAATTTTGCACCTGAAGCAAATAATCTTGGCCAAATTCTTGAGTTGTTCTTGGCCCTTATTGTTGTTAATGATCTTGGACCTTTTCTTCTTATTGGAGTTGAATCCAAGTCCACCTTTGTCATTGGGGGATTTTTGCACACTCAAGATATTGTTGAGTGTGGACTTCCCTTCATGACACTTTTCCAAGTCTTTCTTCAAAGAAGTGACTTGGGCCTTGAGCTCTTTGATTTCCTCTACATGGTTAGTATCAACAAAAGTACTAGAGGAAGTATAAGCTTCATTGTTAGAACAACAAGGCAAGGAGAGCAATTCATCACAAGATGTACTAACATTGTGAGTAGATGAATTACGAGGACTAGCACATGGCAAGATAGCATTTTGACTTGAAGTAGTGCTAGTATCCACATGAGGCTCACTAGATGTTACCTTGATACTCATAGCCTCATGAGCTATCTTTAGCACATTATGGGATACTAGAAGATCATCATGAGAGCTTGTGAGCTTTACATGACTTTCTTCTAATTTCCCATAATTGCCAGATAGCAACTCAAGTTGAGCCCTTAGCTCAACATTCTCCTTCAAAATGGATGCTTCACTAGAAATAGAGTTAGCAGCACAAGCATCATCAATAATAGCAAGAGGAGAAGGCAACTTGGCAAGCTCCTTAGAATATGAAGCTTTAAGTTGAGCATGAGACTCGGTGAGTTTTATGAGCTCACCCTTAATGACCCTTGAGCCATTTTTGAGGTGCTCAAAATCCTCAAGGAGTTTAGCATGTGCAACTTCAAGCTTCTCATTTTTAGTTTCAAAATCATTAACCACCTCGAGAGCTCTATCACGGGATTCCTTTATTCTAGATAGTTCTAGAGCAAAAGTCTCCTCAAGAGATTCCTTGGTGGTTTGTTCAAGTTCAAGAGCTTGCGAGAGGTCGGCGATCTCATTAGCGTAATCACACTCATGACCTTCCATTTTCTCAATGGTGACCTCATGCTCCTCTAGATGAGATTCCAACTCCTCTATATATTTCTTGTCCTCAATGGCAATAGACATGATTTCCATGAAGTTGGAACGAGCAATTTTATTCTTATGAAGAGCTTTAAAAATCATTTCCCCCTTAATTTTTAAGGAGGCAACATTATCATTTTCTTCATCATTTTCTACATCATCATCATTGTCATCATCACTATCATGACAAGATATATTGGGGTTCAAAGTGGGAGATACCTTTGAAGCCTTAGCCATAAGGCAAAACACAATAGATGATGATGTAGGATCCCTTGAAGCACCATTCAAGACTACATCTTGTTCCATGGGGTGTTGGGTTTCCTCTACATTGTTAGCACAACAATTCGAGGAAATAGATGCATTTTTATCATGGCAACAAGACATAGCAAGCATATCATCATGAGTTTTAGTCAAGCAATTTCTACATGATATGCAAGGACTATCAACACAAGCATGTGAAACATGTAGGGTGCTCGAAGTGTTAAAGTCCAAAGAAGATGCATTGCAGTAAGATAGTGATGAAGGATCATCCACAATAAGCATACTATCATCATTGCAATGACCAACACTACTCACCATATCATTACCTTGTGGCAAAACACATGTAGGTGAAGTAGAAGAAGTTGAGAAGACAACACGACCGGAGGTGGAGGGAGAAAAATCATTCCTATAATTCTTGGACACACCATATTTATCTTGAAGCTTTGTCCACAACTCATGAGCATCCCGGAACGGCATGAGTTGAAATATAACTACATTGCTCAAAGCATCAAAAAGCACATTAGAAGCTTGAGCATTGAGATAAGAGTTTTTCTCATCCTCTAAAGATAATCTTTGTGCATCATTTGGAGGAGAAAAACCCATATCTACAATTCGCTCTAAATTTGGGTCCATGACCCTAAAGAGATTAAGCATGCGAATTACCCAAACATCAAAATTTGTGCCATTGAAACTAAGAGTGTCAGAGAATCCTAAACCCCTAGTCGACATCCTTACTCTCTAGGCGGTTAAGCCCTATGAAGAGAGACGAGGCTCTGATACCAATTGAAAAATCGTGGATGTCGCCTAGAGGGGGGGTGAATAGGCGCTTTAAAATATTTACGGTTTAGGCTTGAACAAATGCGGAATAAACCTAGCGGTTAATTTGTCAAGCACAAAACCTACAACAACTAGGCTCACCTATGTGCACCAACAACTTATGCTAAGCAAGATAAACAACTAGGTGATAGCAAGATATATGACAAGAAACAATATGGCTATCACAAAGTATAGTGCATAAGTAAAGGGCTTGGGTAAGAGATAACCGAGGCACGCGGAGACGATGATGTATCCCGAAGTTCACACCCTTGCGGATGCTAATCTCCGTTCGGAGCGGTATGGAGGCACAATGCTCCCCAAGAAGCCACTAGGGCCACCGTAATCTCCTCACGCCCTCGCACAATGCAAGATGCCGTGATTCCACTAAGGGACCCTTGAGGGCTGTCACCGAACACGTACAAATAGCAACCCTTGGGGGCGGTCACCGAACCCGTACACTTTGGCAACCCTTGGGGCGGTCACCGGTACCCGTCAAATTGCTCGGGGCGATCTCCACAACCTAATTGGAGACCCCGACGCTTGCCCGGAGCTTTACACCACAATGATTGAGCTCCGAACACCACCAACCGTCTAGGGCGCCCAAGCACCCAAGAGGAACAAGCTCAAGGGTACCAAGCACCCAAGAGTAATAAGCTTCTCAACTTCACTTCCACGTATCACCGTGGATAACTCAAACCGATGCACCAAATGCAATGGCAAGGGCACACGGAGTGCCCAAGTCCTTCTCTCCCAAATCCCATCAAAGCAACTAATGCTAGGGAGGGAAATGAGAGGAAGAACAAGAAGGAGAACACCAAGAACTCCAAGATCAAAATCCAAGGGGTTCCCCTCACTTAGAGGAGAAAGTGATTGGTGGAAATGTGGATCTAGATCTCCTCTCTCTTTTCCCCCCAAAACTAGCAAGAATCCATGGAGGGATTGAGAGATAGCAAGCTCGAAGAAGGTCAACAATGGGGGAAGAACATGAGCTTAAAGGATTGGGTTCATTGGGGAAGAAGACCCCCTTTTATAGGTGGGGGGAAATCCAACCGTTATGCTCACAGCCCGCACAGAGCGGTACTACCGCTCCAGGAGCGGTACTACCGCCCTAGCGGTAGTACCCCTTTGAAAAACAACAGCGAGGAGGCAAAAAGGCCAGAAGAACCGTCGGAGCGGTAGTACCGCTTGACCTCACGGTACTACCGCTAGGGGTAGCGGTACTACTGCTAAGGGTAGCGGTACTACTGCTTGCGAGCGGTACTAAAAAACTACATCCGTGCCTACCACCGCTGGACTTGTGACGAGTTTTTGGTCCCGAGCGGAAGTAGCCACGGAAGTAGCCGCGGTAGTACTGCTCCAAGCGGTAGTACCGCTCCCGAAAGCGATAGTAAAAAATTACTTCCGCTCCAACCCGTGGTAGTACCGCTGCAGCCTTTTCAGTACACGAAAACGACCATAACTTTTGCATACGGACTCCGAATTCGATGAAACCAAGTTTGTTGGAAAGCTAGAGACAATGGCTAACACAATCTTGATAGAAATATCAATAAGAAGCCAATTAGAAAAGGCCCATAAGAAAATGGTGAGAACACTTCCTCGGATAAGACCGGTAAAACACCCAACACCGAAAACATCATAGAAGACACATGTGAACTCCGTTTTCGATGAACTCAAGCTTGTCATCAAGATGACCATAAGCTCTAAGACTCACAAAGAGAACCAAACAAGAACCAAGAAACATGATGCAAGGGTTCTTGTTTATTCAATAAGACCAAGGAACATCGCTCTTCTTCAACCTTACTATACTTGAGCCACTAGCTCCGCCTTATGTACAATGTATATATTATGATTAATAAAATAAACTGGCGCCCCCGGTACACCGGGGAATCAGCCATCTTTTTTTACAAAGAGTATCACATGGTGGCTTCCAAAGAAGCCTTCCATGGCCTCTTAAACCGGCGCCCTTGATAGAATCAAGGAATTAGCCGTGTCTTTTACACAAAGGAGTATCACATGGGGGCTTCCAAAGAAGCCTTCCATGGCCTCTTAAATCGGTGGCCTTGACAAATCAAGGAATCAGCCACCTTATCTATATGAACAAGAATCACATGGGGGCTTCCGCGGGCAAGGAAGTTTCCCATGGTCTCTTGAGCCGGCGGCGGTATGAAGCCCATCATAAGAGCACTGCTCTGGTTGCTTCGGCAATTTCCACATGATGATGAGGGGTAAAAGAGGGTTTGATGCCTAGCATAACTCAAACATATGCCCCGACGAGCAATGACTCACACACTACCTAGGGGCTCTCAGCGAGTTGAATACCCTTGTAGTGAACATGGCTTGGAAGCCCGGTGCATACACCTAAAACCCCGGATTAACTTGCCTGCATCAAGTAAATCACGCCGTCCAGGTAAACCTGGTATGACCCGTCGAACGTATCACAAGTCAATCCTTCGGGACCCTGAACTTGGTCACGTTAAATTGACAATCATCGAGTGATTACCCAAGCCAAAATCTTTATGAGATTTTGAAACATTGGGTAGCTATTAACATCGATGATTTGGTTAAGGATTACGGAGCATCTTGACAGGCTTTGCTAAAATGGTTAATGACAGTAGCCTGTCAGCTCATAAAAAGCCTCGAATTTGGAGCCTGGTAGCTCGTAAAAAGCCTCGACTACATGGTCTTATTTGCCCAAAAAACTTTATTTTTTATTTTTTATGTTTTCATAAATCTTTATCTTCAAGGTCATTGGTTTTTTAACCAAGTCCATTGATGCAAGACTGGACAACTACAAGGTTGACCATACGTCTATAGAGCTAAAAGTCTGGGTCATGAACACCAGCGATAGTTAAACCGGCGTTCATCAGAACCTGGATCGACCTTTTTGCTAAGACGACAAGAGAGCCAAGGGCTTCATCAGCACCCGCGCCTTAAGTTATTCCTACCGAGTTAAGGTCTATAGGCACACTTAATCACAGGTATGGTATATGTTTGTATTTTATATGCAGTTCAAGTTATTTATTTGGAACATGTATCAGGGCAGTATAATCCGTCCGGTGGTAAACCGCTAGGACATCTTTTAGCATTGTTCATGCAGACACATGTAATATAAACTGTTAAAGCATTGCAAACAGGAGATAAATTGGGGAGTGTCAATCAAAGTAATACCATAACGGTGGGACAAAGGCAGTATCTCAACTATTCTATTACAAGGCACTTGCAGGCCCAAAAGAATATCAGTTTTTTGCAAAGTATTCAGCATCTAAAAATTAAACCGGAGCCGGTTTAGGATTCTTCTTCAGCACACTGTGAAGACTGAGGGTCAGCTTGCCCCGGATCTTCATCGGCCTCTGGCAGCTGCTGGAAATCAGGAGTGCTCCAGTCAATCTTGGCGAGGGCACGGAAATATACTTCATTGTTTATGAGTTCTAACGGTTCAATGTCAGGAGCGAAGGTATGCTTACGAACGGGGGGAATCAGATTTTCGGTGTCATAAATCGGCCGCTCCACCCGCGTATTCTCCAGATCGTAACCCGGATGATATCTTGATAAATCTGCTTCTTCAGCAAGCTTGCTAGCAAGAGGGCGCATACTTTTGGTTAGAGAGCGAAGATCTTCAGCAGAGAAGGCTGACCCGTCTTCTTTCATGCTGGGATAACCGTTCATGGCCTCCGCCGGATCAAAATTGGGAACCCATGCTTTGGCCCGGGTTAGCGCCATAAGAGAGCCAGCTCTCGCAGAAGATTTCTTCACTACAACAAGTCGAGCAGGCAAGACAGATAACTTTTCCAGAGTACCTTGGATGGTGGTCGGCGCTGGTTTATTGTGCGACATAGCACTGATAGCCCTTTGAGCACTGGAGTAGAGTTGCTCCACCAGGGTATAAGTAGCCTTCAGTTTCCTCCGTATGTCATCTCCAAGATGAGTCACACGCCTCCCTGTATATAAGTGAAGAGTTAAACCGGAGCAGTATAAGATTGCAGGGATAAAAGCATATGAAAACAGGTACTCACCGAAGATGGCAGATGTCATATCATCTATGTGCTGCTTTAACCCGGACAACTCCTCCGTCACCGGGTTAAGAGCAGCCTCCGCATCCTTGGCTCTTTTCTCTAAAGCAGCCCTATGTACCTCCTAAGTAGACCGCTCTGCTTCAAAATCTTTTTTGAGCTTCTGCATGCTCGCTAAAGCCAGGGAAAGATCCTCCTTGGCTTTAGTTGAAGCAGTCTCTTGAAAGTCCAGGTTATTCCGGAGCTCTGTTGCCTCCGAAGCCCTCCGGTTCAAGTCAGCCTGCAGAAGACAGCAAATATTGGATATTCATGAAGATCAGTCCGATCAAAAGTCTCAAGCACATAACAAGTTATGCACTCGACACTTGGGGGCTAATGTACAATTGAAGTAAAAGAAAGCAATTATTTCAGACAAAGTCCCAAGCACATAACAAAGTTATGCCCTTGACACTTGGGGGCTAATGAAAGTTCATTCTCAGCCATAAGGGAAGTCCCGGTTCATCCTGAAGGTTAAACCGGCACTTGGGGGCTACTATGGCCTAGTGGTATAGTTGCAGGATACAAACAGAAATGGAAGGCGAAGGGAGAGAAGTTACCTCATATTTCTCTTTCATCAGATTTACGAAACCGGCCTCATGGTCGCGGCTGGTGTAAAGCCGGTTCAGATACCCAGAGTGGAGATCCTGGGCACTGAGTTGGGAATAACTCGATAAGTCAGTGCTCCATTTGCCCTTGTCTTTCTGGGAAAGCTCCTCCTTGGCAGTATGTTTGGCCAAGATAACAGGTTCTGCGGGAGTAGAAAAACCTGTCCTAGTTATCTCAACATCTTCTGTTGAGGCAGCAGCTGGTCTGGGGGGATCATCAATGCGCACCGGACTAGCAGGAGCCGGGCTAGCCCGAGGAGGACTAACCCGGACAGGACTTGCCGGTTCAGCAGTATTCTCCGTGGCATCACCCCCCGGGGCAGCAAGATCTTCCTGATCCATCGGGGACGGATCATTGAGGGGAACCTCAGTATTTTCTTCCAGAGGATTCGCAGCTTCAACATCTCTAGCCGGTTCAGAAGTGTTTCCGGCTGTCGGTTTATTTAATTTTGTCTTTTTGCTAGGCTTGGGCATACTGATAAGATTAAAAGAGCAATGAAAATCACAAAGTCAAAACGGAAAGGTAAATCGGACATTTGCAAAAGACGACTTACCCAGGAACGGTCCTAAGCACCGGCACTTGGGTGGCAGTAGACTCGCCAGAAGATGACAGAGGAGCTTCCTCATAGTTGGGATCAGACGGTTTAAGAGGTTTGCGAATAAGACCTTGCTTTTGGATGAAGAAGGGTTGGAGTAAGCAAAACCTCTGAGCGGCGTCTGCGAGCTGGCGTGTGGGGTAATCCGGATGACTCAACTAAGTGACCACTATGTCGTGTGGTCCAGTGAGCCTCATGCTGCTGTTTCTTCAAAAGAAAATTGAGATCCAATTGAGCATAAGGGTGAGAAAATGGATACTTCCGGGCTACCCGACGAATTTTGGGTCGCAACGGTTCTGAATCATAGGAAAGAGAGATTACCTCGATTTCATCCGCTTTACTCCCCTTCGCCAGATCTTGGGAAAGGCTATTGTTAATATAAATACAGACAAAGGAAAATCAAAGGTGTAAAGAACCAAGCAGTACCTCAGAAGCCGGATCATCTTCTTCGGGGTTTGAACCGGAAGCGGCGGTGGGTTTCTTCTTCAGTTTCTTCACGGCTAAGCTCTTCTTGTGGGTTGGCTTCGCCAGTTTGTCTTGAGACTTCCTCTTCCAGAAGGGATCATTGGCCTGAGTAAAGGAGTAAAAACATATTAAGGACAAGAAATATAAACAGATTAAAATGAAAAGAAAGGAACAGAAGAATCTTACGGATGGCGGTTCATTGTTCGCACAGAATGGAGCTAAGCCGGTTCGGCTGCACTCCTCCAGAGGAATGTCCAACATCTACTTTGCAGATCCAGTAACCTTCTTGTCAGGAAGCACTATGTTTGTGTGGCGCTGGGGGTCTTCCGGATTACCAGTATATTCACACATTAAGCTTGATCGTCGGCTTAATGGGAGAATGCTCCAAGAGAGCCAGCAGTTGATGGTGACGATGGCGACGATCTCCATTCTCCAGAGCCCCGAACGGACTCCGGATCAGCCCTCCCGAGAGAGATTAGGGCTTGGCGGCGGCTTCGCCTCGTGAAACGCGCTAATTCCTTCTCCCTAATTTTTTTTCCACGAAACGGAATATATAGGACCTGGGGATACGTCGGTGGAGCATCGGGGGGCCCTCGGGGCAGGGGGCGCGCCCTGGGAAGGGGGCGCGCCCCCCACCCTCGAGGACAGGGTGTGGGCCCCCCGGTGTAGATCTTCTTGCAGATATTTTTTATATTTTCCGAAATAATTCTCCGTTGATTTTTAGGCGATTCCGAGAACTTTTTATTTCTGCACAAAAACAACACCATGGCAATTCTGCTGAAAACAGCGTCAGTCCGGGTTAGCTCCATTCAAATCATGCGAGTTAGAGTCCAAAACAAGGGCAAAAGTGTTTGGAAAAGTAGATACGTTGGAGACGTATCATCACTACTTGTGCGTTAACCTTTTTTTTTAGGAAAGCCTCAAAACCGTGGAAAACAGCATACATCCCATCTGCCATTATTTCTAATAATTTATAGCCCATTTGCTAATTCTTAAGGTTTTTTTGAGCCCATATTCTTTTTGTTAGCATTACAGCCCATATTGTGGCCACGGTTAAAAAATTATACAAAATTTTGCATATTTCGGTGCGGTCCGATCTGTTTTTAATCCCGAAATTTCGAGTCACATTCAAACTAATTTTAAAAATAAATGTATATCAATATAAAATCCAACAAATTGTCCACGCATAAAAATTAATGCAATTTAAAATCTCAAAATGAAAAAATGAAACTAATTGCCGGTTTGATGTGTTTTAAAAATGTACAGCCCATTTCTCATTACTGATAGGCCATTTTCTCATCCAGCCGAATGAAGCTCTCCTCGTCTTGAAAGATTTACAGCCCAAGAGGCTTGACAAAGTGACTTACTTGGCAAATCACAAAAAAAACTGGGCTAGCCATTTTTAGAAAGAAAAAAAACTACTGGGCTGGTCTGTAGTAAACATAAAAGACAAGGCTTTCTAGACAGGCCAAAGTGCCCCGCACAGCCCAGTTGACACCCTGCTTCCGTCTCAAAAACAAATCAGATAAATGCCACTCCAATTATGGCGATTCATAAAAATGCCACTTCAATTTCCAAACTTTGAAATTGTTTCTGGTATTTTTAGAATTTTTTTTTCTGTTCGGGCGTTTAAAAAAAAGGTTTTCTGCCCGACTGGGCCAAAGGCCCAGCCAAGCCGGCCCGCGCCCGAGCCACCGCCTCCGTTGCCGTGCAGCCGCCGGACTTCGGCGGGAGTCCGAATCTGCCATGTCTGCCGCCGCCTTGGCCCCTCCTCCAAGTTGACCCGGACCCCCTCCTATATATAGTCGCCTACCCCCCTCGAACCACACCGTCGCCGCCTCCTGTCGTCGATGCAGCCGCAAACGCAGTAGCCGCCTCGCGTTGGAGCCGCCGCCGCCTCGCTCCACGCCGCGCCCGCAAGCACCGCCGTCGCCAATGCCGGAGCCCCGCCGCCCGACCAGACGCCCGCGTACCCGACCCGATCCGCTAGGTATAAACTGCCGTTTTTTTATTTTAGTTTCGCTTTTTAAAACCCTAGATCGTTTTTTTAGGAAAACCCTAGTTCATTTTTTCGGTTTTATTATTTAACGAACGTCCGCGCTTTAGTTATAGAAAACGAACGCTCGCAAATTAGCCTTTTCTTTTTCTGTTAATTTTCGTCGAGGACCTATCAGCGATGAATTTTTTTATAGATCGGTCCCTGATCTTCAAACCCCCGTAACTTTTTACTCGTTAGTAGGAATTAGATGAAACCAACGTCAATTTCTTCGTTTCGATCTTATCTTTCCAGTAGTGCAGCCCAAAGTTGATTTTGAAAGTTTTAAAATTTGAATTCAAACAGTTTTGTGTTTGAACTTCGTTTGATCATATCTTGAGTTTCGTAACTCTGTTTGAGTTAGTTCTTTTTGCAGATAGAAGCTCTTGACCTAAACTTTCTGATAAGGCGAAATTCACTTAATTTTGGTACTGTTAGAATTTTTTTTCTGTTGCAAGAGTGATTCGTTTGTTTTCAAAGTCTTTCGAGATCTGTTCTTCGATTCAGTTGCATGATTGCTTATGTATGCTATTGTTTGATTGCGATAGAATTCCCGAAGTGCGAAGCGTGCTACTACGAGTCTTTTAGGTTGCAGCGATCGTCAGCAAGGCAAGTTCATACTTTGGTCATACTTTCCAATACCTAGTTTTCATTGCATTAGTTATATCCTCAAACACTTGCATGAGTAGGACTGGTTACATAATATGATGCTTTGTAGTTCATGAGGTAGGAACCCAACGAGTTGAGATCAACCAAGGGAATATACACTTTGTTACTTATTGCTTAGCCATGATTGTAGACGTGGATTGGTATGAGTTATTTAATGAAAGTTGTGAGTGTAATAACAACTAAGGGTTTCATTAAGGTGGATATTTAATACACATCTGGGTGGATTGGTTGTGGCACCCTGGGGCTGGACCAGTGGTTGTCAGGGCACCTGGGGATATACCAGTGCTGCCCAAGGAACGCCACCTAGGCTCAAAGGGATCATAAATCATTCATATCTAGAAAGTTTCGTGTGCAGCCACAAGCCATTATGGGCTCTGGCATAGTTGAGTATGTTGTGTGACCTCTTTCCGTGGTAGACTAGCAGATGTAGCGGATGTAGGTGGTACGGTCTACCCAGGGTTAAGAGTTAATGCTTCTGAAAGACTATGTCTCGGTCATCTGTTTCAAGAACACCATGCAGTGCGAGAAGTTAAGCGGAGGTGATCAAGTATTGTGGGGAAAAGTGCACAAACGTCTGCAGAGTGTACAAACTATTCATGAGTAGCCGTGTCCCCGGTTATGGACTTTCTTGAGTATCCTGGTATTTGAATTATGGACTGATCTCATCACTTTATTTAATTTGTTGGGTTAATAATGACTTTGGTTTTGGGATTGAGATGAGGGTACCATTCTCAATTGTTCATGATTAAATTTAACTAACTAGTTAAATAAATACATTCCTTTGTTGTAGGGAAAAATAAGCTTTATGCAAAAATAAACCTTACAGCCTCCACCAGCCAAATATGCATATAGTTGTAGACATTGCTCATTGTCATTACATTGTGTTCTTGCCAGCATATTCAATGTGCTGATCTACATGGCTGCAACGTATCATGTTGTAGAGTTTTCAAATGAAGACTAAGGTGCGACAGGTCGTTGTCATGCACTCAAATTTTGCCGTGGAGTTGGATGGACTCAACTAGTCTTCATAGCTTCCGTAGTTTATTTTATTAGATGGCCTTCAGCCATTCTCGTGTAATGGATATTGCCTCTTCGAGGACTTTCGATGTAATAAAGTGTGATTGAACCTCTGTTATAAATCCTCGAGTACTGTGTGTGTCAGCATACCGATGCAGGGATGACACTGAGTACAATGACTTCGGTTTATTGGAACCGTGGTCACTACAAGATGGTATCAGAGCACACGTTGACTGTAGGACACGCCCATTAGGATAAGCCATAGGATGTTCATCTCTACTCATTCTACTTCTTCTCCACTCATTCTAATTCTTCTCTATTTCTTCTCTATAGATGTCCGACCCAGGGAGCCAGTTCACTCAGCCAGACGATGACACCCCTTTCGGAAAGCACTTGAAGGAAGTCACTAGATACTTGCACATTGGAATACCAAGTATCACTGGAGATCTTTACGCAACATCGCCGGAAGAGGAGTGCTGGAAGATCAAAGTTAGTGTACCTGGGAGGACTATTACACCATTCATGGAGCCACTGGAGCTAGCCTTCGACGCACCGACATGGAGCTTGGGAAAGAGTATGGCAGCTCACATCACATTTGGACGCATATGAGAAGTCTACAACAAGGACCTTGAAGACACCATCTACCAGATTTGTGGACGTCGAGACGAGCATTGGGAAATGCTTCGCACCAGGAAGGATGGATCCATTGTAGGTTATACATCCAGGAGATGGATCAACACATTCGACGCTACGAGAATCATATGTGCGCACTTATGTAGAAGACCAACATGGTGATAACCCGGAATGTGGAGTTAGAAGAAGAACTCAAGACAGTAGATGGATATGAAGAAGAAATTGCCGTACTATTGGAGTAGAATGAAGCACTAAAGAAGAAGGTTGGAACTGGTACAGTGAAGCCGGAATCAGAGATAGGAATTACTATGGAGAACTACATTCTGATAGACGACACCGACAGTGATGAAAGTGACTATGAAGACGAAGCTAGAGCAGATATCATGGAGTCTTCAGATGATAGTGATTAGATGACCGCCCTGTAATCATTAGTATTAATACGAGTAGTTAGAATCGTTCGCTAGCTTTGTAATAGGATCTTTTGTGTGATCTTGATTGAAATTGAGTGATATGATGTGAAATTGTTTGCCACATGTGCATTTGGGTAGTGAATTCCCCTAGACCTCATTCTATTATAATCTCTCTCCTCTAAACCCCTCAGAAGCCTCCGAGACGTGAGCCCGGATTTGAGTTTCCCCCTGAGCTCACCCAGTTGATCCAGCAGCAGAACACTTGGATGCAACTACTTGTCTAGAATCAGAACAATGACAACAACAACCCACCTCCGCCTCCCCATGACAACTTGACCCAGTTCTTAAGGTTGCAACCACCGGTGTTCTCTAGTAGCACCGAGCCTATAGTTGCAGATGACTGGCTCCGCAAAATGTACAGAGAGCTAGCAACTTCAGGATGCACAGATGCAGAGAGAGTGCGTTTTGCTGCACGTCAGCTCGAGGGACCAGCAACCACTTGGTGGGAGAACTACACCGCCACCTACGCACTTGCTGCAATTACTTGGGATCAGTTTCAGCAAGCTTTTCGCACATCACATGTCTCAGCAGGTGCCATGAGCCTGAAGAAGCGTGAGTTTCGCAACTTGCACCAAGGAAACCGTACTGTGCGGCAGTACGTGGATGACTTTAGGCAGTTAGCTCGCTATGCGCCAGATGATGTGTCCACTGACGCTGCGAAGCAGGAGAAGTTTCTAGAAGGACTCAATGATGAGATGAATATGCAGCTGATGCTAGCAACCTACATCAATTATCAAGAGCTAGTGGACAAAGCTATCATGTTAGAAGGAAAGCAGCACAGATTGACAACCGCAAGAGGAAGTATGGAGCTGGGAAGTTTAACTCTGGAGCCCAGCAGAAGCCCCGCTATACCCCATACTCAAGAGGACACAACCATCCCACCCATAACCATGGAGGCCATGCTAACAATGGAGGGAATGCACACAACCACAGTGGTGCCAGGAATGGCAATGGGAATGGAGGAAACAACAGTCAGAATCGTTCCACTCACTCAATGCCTGCCAAGAAGGATCTGAGCCATGTTACTTGTTTCAAGTGTGGGAAGACCAGACATTACGACAATGAATGTCCTGAGTCAAAAAATGGGAATGGCAATGGAAGCTCAGGAAAGAAGCCCAACCCGTTCACTACAGGACAAGTAAACCACGTCAATGTGGAGGAGATTGATGAGTAGCCCGACGCAGTTGTTGGTAAGTTTTTGATTAATGCATTTACTGCCCTTGTTCTTTTTACACTGGTGCATTGCATTCATACATATCAAGGGGTTTTGTGGAAAAGTATAAATTGCCCACCATAGACCTTAGGACGTCTATGTTAGTGAGTTCCCCTGGAGCAGAGTATATGGCTAGCCATGGATGCTATCAAGTGTCATTTACCATTGGAAGACATGTATTCCCCACGGACCTCATTCTAATGGAATACCAGGGTTTGGATGTAATCATAGGTATGGATTGGCTATCCAAGTTTGGAGGAAACATCGATTGCGCGAGTAGATCAACTCTTCTCACTACCCCGGAAGGAAAGAGAATCAAGTATGTGTCGAGGCACACACCCAGGAAAGCGCATGTGAATGCACTCATGGGAGTTGTTCAGGAAGAAGTGCCCGTTGTGAAGGATTATCCCGATGTATTCCCGGAGGAGTTACCCGCCATGCCACCAGATAGATACATAGAGTTCTTAATTGAGCTATTACTCGGCACTGGACCAATATCTAAGAGACCATACCGGATGCCCGCTAATGATCTGGAGGAGATCAAGAAGAAAATCAAGGAGTTAATGGATAAGGGTTACATACGACCAAGTTCATCACCGTGGGGAGCCCCAGTGCTCTTAGTCGAGAAGAAGGATGGATCCTTGAGAATGGTTGCTGATTATTGTGCACTGAACGAAGTGACAATCAAGAATAAGTACCCACTCCCGATGATCAACAATCTGTTTGACCAGCTGCAAGGAGCCAGGGTATTATCTAAGATTGATTTGCGATCAGGATATCATCAGCTGAAGATCCAAGAACAAGATATACCAAGACATCTTTTACCACAAGGTATAGGCTTTATGAATATACAGTTATGTCATTTGGTTTGACTAACACTCCTGCCTATTTCATGAGTATGATGAACAAGGTATTCATGGAGTTCTTGGATAAGTTTGTGGTTGTTTTCATAGATGGCATATTGATATACTCCAAGAATGAAGAGAAGCACAACGAACACTTGCGTTTAGTTCTCAAGAAGCTCTGAGAACATCAGTTATACGCCAAGTTTAGTAAATGTGAGTTCTGGTTGAAGGAAGTTGGATTCCCTTGGCATGTTATATCAGGAGACGGTATATCTGTAGACCCCGCCAAGGTTGAGGCAGTCACAGAATGGAAGGCACCCACCTCAGTTGGCGAAATTCGCAGTTTTCTTGGACTCGCAGGATATTACCGGAGATTTATTGAGAATTTCTCAAAGATTGTGAAACCCATGACGGAGTTATTGAAGAAGGAGACTAAGTTTAAGTGGACCGAAGAGTGTGAGGCCAGTTTTCAAGAGTTGAAGAAGCGTTTGGTTACAGCCCCAATGCTGATTCTTCCGGATATACGCAAGGATTTCCAAGTGTATTGTGACGCTTCTCGTCAAGGACTTGGAGGTGTTCTCATGCAAGATGGAAGAGTTGTGTCGTACGCTTCACGTCAGCTACGACCACATGAGTTGAATTATGCCACGCATGATTTGGAGTTAGCAGCCGTGGAGCACACACTCAAAACCTGGAGACATTTTCTTATTGGAAACTGTTGTGATGTATACATGGAACATAAGAGTTTGAAGTATATCTTCACACAGAAAGAGATGAATGTCAGGCAAAGGAGATGGCTAGAGCTCAGAAAGGATTACAACATGAGGTTACATTATCACCCAGGAAAAGCCAATGTCGTGGCAGATGCTCTAAGTCGCAAGAGTTATGTTAACACAATCATTTACGGAGGTTTACCCGAGGAGTTAGTCGATGATCTTAGGGATTTACCGATGGAGATAGTCCCTAGAGGTTATGTTGCCACCTTGGAAATTTAGTCCACCTTGTTGGGATAGATTCGCGAAGAAGATGGAGAAAGGGATTGCGGAAATAAAGGAAAGAATGGCCGAGGGAAAGGCAGGAGGATTTCGTGAGGATGAATACGAAACACTTTGGTCTGAAAAGTGTATTTATGTGCCCAGTGACCCCGGGATTAGGAAGTTGATTCTCTAGGAGGCTCATGATTCATCGTATTCGATTCACCCAGGCAACACCAAGATGTATTTGGATTTGAAGCAAAATTTCTGGTGGGCCGGAATGAAGGACATTGCCGAGTATGTAGCAGTGTGGGATGTTTGTCAGAGAGTCAAGGCTGAACATCAGAAACCAGCAGGGCTATTGCAGCCGTTACCCATACCCGAATGGAAGTGGGATAAACTTGGAATGGATTTTATCAGAGGACTACCCGGGACACGTTCGGGGTATGATTCTATTTGGGTGATAGTTGATCATTTGACTAAAGTAGCTCACTTTATCCCCGTGAAGACCACTTACACGAGTGCTAAGTTAGCCAAGATATACATGACTAGGATCGTATGTCTGCATGGAGTTCCGAGGACCATTGTATCAGATAGAGGAACACAGTTTACCTCAAAGTTTTGGAAGCAGTTGCACGAGACTCTAGGTACGAGGCTAGAGTTCAGTACATCCTTTCATCCACAGACAGATGGACAGACCGAGAGAGTCAATCAGATCCTGGATGACATGCCGAGAGCTTGTGCGCTAGATTATGGATCTAGTTGGGATGATAACTTGCCGTGCGTAGATTTTTCTTACAACAACAATTATCAAACCAGTTTGCAAATGGCCCCTTTCGAGGCTTTGTACGGAAGGAGGTGCAGAACACCGTTGATGTGGGATGAAGTTGGAGACCGATAGTTATTTGGACCCGGTTTGATCAAAGAGTCAGAAGAGAAGGTCAAATTGATCCGCGACAGACTTAAGGTAGCCCAGTCTAGGCAGAAGAGTTATGCAGATTCGAAACGCGAGGAAGTGACCTACGAAGTGGGAGATAGAGCGTATCTTCAAGTGTCTCCGCTTCGAGGAGTTAAGCATTTCAGAGTTAAGGGTAAATTGGCACCAAGATTTGTGGGACCGTACAAAGTTTTGGAGCGCAGAGGAGAAGTAGCTTATCAGCTAGAGTTGCCCGAGACTTTGTCCGGAGTTCACAAGGTGTTTCATGTATCACAGTTGAAGAAGTGTCACACAGAGATGGCCGACATTCCGTTACGTGATACAGTGCCCTTGGAAGCAATTCAGTTAGAGAGCGACCTAACCTATGAGGAGAAGCCCATTAAGATTCTCGAGATTGCCAACAGAGTTACCCGCAACAAGGTCATTAAGTTCTGTAAAGTACAGTGGAGTCACCTTATAGAGGACGAAGCCACCTGGGAACGAGAGGATGATCTATGCCAGGACTACCCATACTTATTTCTAGCCAACCAAATCTCGAGGGCGAGATTCATTTTAAGGGGGTAGGTTTGTAACATCCCAACTTTCAATTTGGATGTTATCATAGATCATTTATATGCATTCATTATTTGAGCATTTTTGAGCATGAGTTTATTTGAAGAATGATCCAAAGCTTTAAGCAACTCAAGGACCAAGTGAGAGAGTTGGAAGTTTTTCAAAGTGAACCCACTATTTTTATCTATTTCCAAGTGGGGTTGGATCAATAATATTTTTGCCAAATTTCATTTTTCCAATATTTAAAATAAATGAGAGAAGATAATATGACTTATTCAAAAATATAATGAAAATGTTGGAATTTTATTTTTGAGTAAAAATAATTTTATTCGATTTTTATTTGCATTTTATTAATTTAAAAATTGCATTAAAAAGTTATTTTATTTTTTTAGGCATTTTAATATCAGAAAAATGTTCACCTTGTTCTAAATATTAGGTTTAGGCGGTGAAAATTGTTTCTGGTATTTTTAGATTTTTTTAGTATTTTTTTAGTATTTTTTTCTATTCGGGGTTTTTTTAAAGGTTTTTCGCGTGACTAGGCAAAAGGCCGAGCCGAGCCGGCCCGCGCCCGAGCCACCGCCTCCGTCGTCGTTCAGCCGCCGGACTCTGGCGGGAGTCCGATTCCGCCACGCCTGCTGCCACCTTGGCCCCTCCTCCAAGCCGACCCGACCCCCTCCTGTATATAGCCCCCCCCCCTGGAGCCACACCGCCGCCACCTCCCGTCGCCGACACCGCCGCCGCTGCGGAGCCACCGCCGCCTCGCCCCGTGTCGCGCCCGCACCCACCGCCACCACCGGACTCCGCCGCCGCTGCCGGAGCCCCGCCGCCCGCGGAACCGACCTGATCCGCTAGGTATAAACCACCGTTTTTTTATTTTCGTTTCGGTTTTTTTAAACCCTAGATCGTTTTTTTAGGAAAACCCTGTTCATTTTTTCGGTTTTATTATTTAACGAACGTCCGCGGTTTAGTTACAGAAAACAAACGCTCGCAAATTAGCCTTTTCTTTTTCTGTTAATTTTCGTCGAGGTCCTATCCGCGATGATTTTTTTTATAGATCGGTCCCTGATCTTCAAAACCTCGTAACTTTTTACTTGTTAGTCGAAATTAGATGAAACCAACGCCAATTTCTTCGTTTCGATCTTATCTTTCCAGTAGTGTAGCCCAAAGTTGATTTTGAAAGTTTTAAATTTTGAATTTAAAAAGTTTTGTGTTTGAACTTCGTATGATCGTATCTTGAGTTTCGTAACTCCGTTTGAGTTGATTCTTTTTGCAAATCGAAGCTCTTAACCTTAACTTTCTGATAAGGCGAAATTTACTTAATTTTGGTACTGTTAGAAATTGTTTTCTGTTGCAAGAGTGATTCGTTTGTTTTCGAAGTCTTTCGAGACCTGTTCTTCGATTCAGTTGCATGATTGCTTATGTATGCTATTGTTTGATTGCGATAGAATTCCCGTAGTGCGAAGCATGCTACTACGAGTCTTTAGGTTTCAGCGATCGTCAGCAAGGCAAGTTCATACTTTCCAATACCCAGTTTTCATAGGATTAGTTATATCCTCAAACACTTCCATAAGTAGGACTGGTTACATAATATGATGATTTGTAGTTCATGAGGTAGGAACCCAATGACTTGAGATCAACCAAGGGAATATACGATTTGTTACTTATTGCTTAGCAATGCTTGTAGACATGGATTGGTATGAGTGATTTCATGAAAGTTGTGAGTGTAATAACAACTAAGGGTTTCTTTAAGGTGGAAATTTAATACACATCTAGGTGGGTTGGTTGTGGCACCCTTGGAATGGACCAGTGGTTGTCAGGGCACCTGGGGCTATACCAGTGCTGCCCAAGGAACGCCACCCAGGCTCAAAGGGATCATATATCATTCATGCCTAGAAACTTCCGTGTGCAGCCACAAGCCATTATGGGCTCTGGCATAGTTGAGTATGTTGTGTGACCTCTTTACGTGGTAGACTAGCAGATGTAGCGGATGTAGGTGGTAGGGTCTACCCAGGGTTAAGAGTTAATGCTTCTGAAAGACTATGTCTCAGTCATCCGTTTCTCAAACACCATGCAGTGTGAGAAATTAAGCGGAGGCGATCAAGTGTTGTGGGGAAAAGTGCACAAACCTCTGCAGAGTGTACAAACTATTCATGAGTAGACGTACCCCCGGTTATGGAATTTATTGAGTATCCTGTTATTTGAATTATGGACTGATCTCATCACTTTATTTAATTTGTTGGATTAATAATGACTTTGGTTTTGGTATTGAGATGGGGGTACCTTTGTCAATTGTTCATGATTAAATTTAACTAAGTAGTTAAATAAATACATTCCTTTGTTGTAGGGATAAATTAGCTTTATGCAAAAATAAACCTTACAGTCTCCACCAGCCAAATATGCATATAGTTGTAGACATTGCTCATTATCATTACAGTGTGTTCTTGCCAGCATATTCAATGTGCTGACCTACATGGCTGCAATGTATCATATTGCAGAGTTTTTAGACGAAGACTAAGGTGCGATAGGTCATTGTCATGCACTCAATGTTTGCCGTGGAGTTGGATGGACTCAACTACTCTTCATAGCTTCCGCGATTTATTTTATTAGATGGCCTTCAGCCATTCTCGTGTAATGGATACTGCCTCTTTGAGGACTTTCGATGTAATAAAGTGATTCAAAGCAAAAGTTATCATTTGACATAGACGAATTTAATACTCGGGCATCCCAACAAACAATCAAGTCGTTCAAAATATCAATGCTAAAGAACGTTATCACTACAATCATATAGCCTTGTCATGCTCCATCTTCTTAACACAAAATATAAATCATGTACTACCCCGGTGTCAGCCAAGCAATTGGTTCATACTTTTTAACGCGCTTCAGCTTTTTCAACTCTCACGCAATACATGAGCGCGAGCCATAGATATAGCACTATGAGTGGAATTGAATGCGGTGGTAGAGGTTTATGTGGAGAAGATAAAAAAGAGAAAGTCTCACATCAACTTGGCGGACCGATGGGCTATGGAGATGCCCATCAATCGATATCAATGCGAGGAGTAGGGATTGCCATGCAACAGATGCACTAAGAGCTATAAGTGTATGAAAAGCTCAAAGAAAACTAGGTTGGTGTGCATCCAACTTGCTTGCTCATGAAGACCTCGGGCACTTGAGGAAGCCCATAATCGAAATATACAAGGCAAGTTCTATAATTGAACACTCCCGCTAGTATATGAAAGTGACAATATAGGAGACTCTCTATATGAAGAACATGGTACTACTCTAAAGCACAAGTGTGGTAAAAGGATAGTAACATTGCCCCTTCTCTATTTTCTCTCAATTTTTTGTTTTCTCTTTTTTTCTGGTGGGCTTCTTTGGCCCCCGTTTTTTATTTTGGCTTCTTTGGCATCTTTTTTTATTTCCTCACATGGGGCAATGCTCTAATAATGATGATCATCACACTTTTATTTACTTACAACTTGATATTACAACTCGATAAAACTAATACATGATGACTATATGAATGCCTCTAGTAGTGTACCAAGATGTGCAATGATCTAGCATAGCAAAGATATCAAAAAACTGACAAGCCATGAAAATATCATGCTAGCTATCTTACGATCAAGCAAAGCAATAAGACAACAAACACTCAAGTCATGTATATGATGATGATGGAAGTTGTGTGGCAATATATCTTGGAATGTATGGAAATGCCATGATAGGTAGGTATGGTGGCTGTCTTGAGGAAGGGTATAAGGTGGGTTTGATGCACCGGTGAAAGTTGCGCGGTGCTAGAGAGGCTAGCAATGGTGGAAGGTGAGAGTGCGTATAATCCATGGACTCGCATTAGTCATAAAGAACTCACATACTTATTGCAAAAGTTTATTAGCCCTCGAAGAAAAGTACTACTACGCATGCTCTTAGGGGGGAGGTTGGTAGGAGTTCACCATCGCACCCCCCCCCGACCTTCACACAAAGATAGACAATAAAGGATAAATTGTGCTCCAACTTCTTAGCATAACGAGAGACCATATGTGCATGCTTCGGGAATCACAAACCTTAACACCAATATTCTTACTAAACCACCATCATTCACTAGTACCTCCCACATATTAGCATATCTATATCGCAAAACTATTGCAAGGAATCAAACATATCATATTCAGCGATCTACAAGTTTTATGTAGGATTTTATGACTAACCATGTGAATGACCAATTCATGTTAACTCTCTAAATAGATATAAGTGAGGCATGAGAGTTTAATTCTTTCTACAAAAGATGTGCTCACGCTCTAACAAATATAAGTGAAGCAAAATAGCATTCTACAAATGACAGTTTTCTATGTGAGGAGAAACATGCAATCCAAACTTCAAAAGATATAAGTGAAGCACATGAAGCATTCTATAAAGCCATACTCAAAAGATATAAGCAAAGTGCAAAGAGCATTCTATAAATCAACCAAGGACTATCTCATACCAGAATGTGCATTATTAAAATAAAAATAAAAAGCACACGACGCTCCAAGATTTACACATATCATGTGACGAATAAAAATATAGCTCCAAGTAAAATTACCGATGATCGTTAGAAGAAAGACGGGATGCCTTGCGGGGCATCCCGAAGCTTTATTTCTTGGGAGTCCTTGAATGTTACCTTGGGGAGCCTCAGACATCCCCAAGCTTAGGCTCTTGACACTCCTTATTCCTTCATCCATCATGATCTCCCCCAAAACTTGAAAACATTCAATCACACAAAACTTAACAAACCCTCGTGAGATCCGTTAGTATAATAAAGCAAATCACCACTTTAAGTACTGTTGCAAACCCATTCATATTTTTTTTTTATCCCTACTATATTATAACTTCTCCAAGTCTTATACCAACGATACAATCGAGGGTTTCATCAAAACGAGCAAAACAATGCATCAAAAACAGAATAGTATGTAGTAATCAGAACATCTACCATACTTCTGTAACTCTAAGTTTTTTGAAAAATTAGGATAAAATAAAAGATTTGTATATATGTAATGTGCAAAAGGTTTCAGAAACATTCGACGTTCCAGTAAAAAATGAAAATTCACGCACTACAGCCAAAGTTTCTATTTTTGCATTGCACAAACCAAACAAGCAATCTAATCATCCTAATGGAAAATCTTGGCACATTATTTTTATAATACAATGGATTTATACAAAGGGATAATTATTTTTGTTGAAAAGTTTTTGTAATCAAGGTTTTAGAAAGTTTCCATGGGCATGAAAAAAGTTCAAGGCTAGCTCCCACTTTAACAATGCTCGTCTTTCTCACTTTCGCTTTTCTTTTTGAAAAAATTTTAGGTTCCTCTCTTTTTTTGTTTTGTTTTTAAACTATATAAAAGAACTCAACGGAAATAAATGACTCTCCAAAACTTTTGGGTTGTCTCCCTGGCAGCGCTTTCTTTTAAGCCATTAAGCTTGGCATATAGTGCTCAAGTAATTGATCCACCCGGATCCCAAGGTATATCAAAGCCAATTTTAATTAACAATGATTTTTGATTTAGTAGTGAGCACAAAGTAATACATATCATGCAACAACGAACTCTAACTACCTTCATGTGCATCGGCATGTCATAAAAGAACAATTCATGCACATCAAGTAAAGGCCAATACATACCATAAGCAGTTTCTTGCAAATTTTTCATATTTGAAACATATAGAGGCGGAGATGTAGTTCCTCTCTCATAATAATTGCAAGTAGGAGCAAGCACATGCATATTATATCTATCAAAATCATCATGTGTAGTAGTAAAACAAAACCCATCAATATAATCCTTATTAAGCGCAAACTTCTCCGATATAGTGTAGTTGGTAGAATTCAAAAGATAATAGGACTATCATGTGTGGGTGCAATAGCAACAATTTCTTTCATAACATAAGTAACTATGGCATGTTCACCTCCATAAGGATAATTCATATTGGCATCTTGTTCACAAGCATAGCAAGCATCAAGTTCATCAAAAAGGGATTCAAAGGAATTAAAGGGATCATAGCAATTATCATAACATTCATCCTTCAGTAAGCACGAAGGGAAATTAAACAATGTATGGGATAAAGAGTTACTCTCATTAGAAGGTGGGCACGGGTGATCTTTCCGCTCTTCCCCTTTTGTTCTTGGCTCTCCTCCTCATCCTTTTCATCCAATGAGCTCAAAGTGTCATCAATTTCTTCTTCCATAGATTCCTGCAAAATATTAGTCTCTTCTTGGACAGCGGAGACTTTCTCAATAAACGCATCGATATCGGAATTATATTCATAATTCTCATAGCAATATATAAGTATAGCATAATTTCCAGGTCTATAAACAACATCATCAAGATTTTCACACTTTTCAAACAAGATTCAATTTCATAAGCACCCTTAAAAGCAACGAATTTTTCTGTTTGTTCCACATCATAGAAATCATATATAACATTAGCATAAGAAGCCAAGGTTTTATTATCATTAAATTTACATGAAAAGGGAATATGCGAGCCTTCATCCTAGAGCAACAACTATAATCATATCTCAAGCATAAATTCGGAGCATACCAATGGAACATATGAATTTTATCCTATAAGAGTTTCCCATTTTGAGTCAAGTGATAATCCCTAAAGTATTCGCGTTGATCCAACATGTCACCCATTATATAATTGAATGGGGTTTTCTCAGGATTATTAAAGTAGTGCATAATATCTTTCACATAATGAGCATCGAGGGTTTTAGGAGGTTCCCCATCTCCATGAGTAGCAAGTACACCTTTTTTGTATTTCGTGCACCATATCCATAACTAAAGATAGAGCACAACTTAGAACAACAAATAAAATCTACTTACTGATAAAGCAAACAAGCACACACGAGAATATTCACCCCACGCTATCGCATCACAGCAACGGCGCCAGAAAAAGGTCTTGATAACCCACATGTTTAGGGGATCAATTGTAGCCTCTTTCGATAAGTAAGAATGTCGAACCCAATGAGGAGCTAAAGGTAGAACAAATATTCCCTCAAGTTCTATCGATCACCGATACAACTCTACGCACGCTTGACGTTCACTTTACCTAGAACAAGTATGAAACTAGAAGTACTTTGTAGGTGTAACGGGATAGGTTTGGAAGAAAATAAAGAGCACGTAAAAAAAAGCTAGGGGTTGTTTACATAAAGAAACAACTAAGTTAGTTTTAGTAGAGAGATTTTTGTCACAAGAAAGTTATTTGTCCCTAGGCAATCGATAACTAGACCGGTAATCATTATTGAATTTTATATGAGGGAGAGGCATAAGCTGACATACTTTATCTACTTGGATCATATGCACTTATGATTGGAACTCTAGCAAACATCCGTAACTACTAAAGATCATTAAGGTAAAACCCAACCATAGCATTAAAATATCAAGTCCTCTTTATTCCCATACGCCATAACCCACTTATCCGTGTTTGTGTTTCTATCATTCACCCAATGCAGACAATAAGCAAACCATGAACATATTGCAACACCCTGCAGCGGGGATCCCTCACGCTTGCATGACACGGAGAGCACCATAGGACAACACCAATAATAAAACATGCAACTCAAACCAATCACGATCATCATTCAACCCATAGGACAAAACGGATCTACTCAAACATCATAGGATAGCCATACATCATTGGGAAATAATATATATCGTTGAGAACTATGTTTAAGTAGAGATTACAGTGGGTAGAAGAGGTGTTATACCGCTGCATAGACGGGGAGAGTTGGTAATGATGGCGGCGAAATTGTTGGTGTAGATCGTCGTCACGATGATGGCCCCGATGGCGTTCTGGCGCCACCAGGGGAGAGGGGGAGAGAGCCGCCCTTCTTCTTCTTCTTCTTCCTTGACCCCCCTAGATGGGTGGTGGGTTTCCCCTCTGGTCCATGGCCTCCATGGCGGCGGAGGGGCGAAAGCTCCTCCGAGATTGGATCTGTCTCTCTGTCTCCTTCTGTTTCTGCGCTCCCAGATTCTGGCCTTTCATCGTTTCTTAAATTCCTGGAGATCCGTAACTCCGATTGGGCTGAAATTTTAACACGATTTTATCTAGATATTAGCTTTCTTGCGGTCAAAGAAGGGCACCAACCACCTTGCGGGGTGGCCACAAGGGCCTAGGGTGCGCACCCTGCCTTGTGCCCCCCTCGGGCATCGTCTCGCGTTGATTCTTTTTCTCAAAAATCACATATATTCCAAAAAATCTCCGTAAGTTTTTATCGCGTTTGGACTCCGTTCGATATGGATATTCTGCGAAACAAAAAACAGGCAACAAAAAGGAACTGGCACTAGGCACTGGATCAATATGTTAGTCCCAAAAATAGTATAAAAAGTTGCCAAAAGTATATGAAAGTTGTAGAATATTGGCATGGAACCACTGTTCAAGATATCTTCCGATATGCCGATAAATCAGCCGATTTATCGCTTACCATTGTCTCGCCGATAAGATAAATCGGCCGATAAATGAGCCGATGTGGCGATAAATTGGACGATATGCTGATAAACTGGCCGATTTACCCCTTATCATGGGTCGACCGATAAGTTCTCGATAAGCGATATCCCCAACATTGCATGGAACAATAAAAAATTATAGATATGACAAATACATATCAACGTATCAATGAACGACTTCCCCTTCATCATCAACCCACTGAATTAAAAACTGGTGCATAGTACTCCCTCCCTCCCATAATATAAGAACGTTTTTTACACTACACTAGTGTAAAAAATGTTCTTATATTATGGGACGGAGGGAGTAGATGGCACGCATTGGTTTGGATGGCCTAATATCACATTGTAGTTACCTTGCACCTCAGCGACAAAGAATAAGGTAACCAAAGTTTTGCTTCTCACCGTAAGCTCCACATACATCACACCTTTGGCTTCAGTTTTCTCTTTGCCTTAAAATCCATTAAGCACCATGTTGGTCTATATCAACTCTTCATCGGGCAGCCCCAAATTTTTGAAGACCGAATATGGCATAAGATTCACCGCAGCACCACCATCGACAAGCATTCTAGCAACCGACGTTCCATTAATATGACCTTTAAGGAACAGTGGCTTCAAGTGCGTCACCGGTTCTTTTGGCTTCTCGAATATAGCATTTTTAGGACCAAAATCTAGTTGAGCTACTTCCCCTTCTTCATCTATAGCACAAAATTCAGCAGGTAAGTAATACACCATACTAATATCCATACCTTCATGAACCGGTGTAGACTCATAATCAAGCATTTAATCTCCTTCCTCAAGCATGTCCACTGACTCTGAAATATCTCCAAGGGAAGAGGAAGTAATAGGCAAAGTGGATGATGTAATAGTAGCCACATCGTCCTCCGTTGGTGGTGTAGGTGTTGTTATGATCAATGCAGAAGCTGCTATGTTTTCCTTTTACTTTGGCCTCCACACCTGTTTTGGCGGTACCATAGGATGAGTTTCATTCAACAATTTATCCCTTTCCTTATCTGCTTCTTGTTCCTCCTTCTCATGGCTCCTCATGCACCGTAATCTTCTTTTTTGTTCCTTGGTCAGACCGGAGGGATGCCACTTAGGTTGAGTATATTTTGGATCACTCGACTTGGCCTTGCTTGTGCTAGCTTCATGATCATTAGCCATGGGACCTTGCTAGACAACATCCACATCTTTATTAGAATTGACCGGATTATCAACAATAATCAGCTCTCGATTGCTAATTCTTTAGTGCCTATCATAATAGTTTCAGCACTAGTACTCTTCTCCTTTTGCTTGCTAGGCTCTCAAATTTCAGCACTTGGTGATTAAGCACGCCACACTTGTTTGCCAACCCTTCCTTGATTATCTTCCATTGGCTGATTCATACCATTGTTCAAACGGCCTCGTGTGGGATAAGAAAGCCTCTCACGAATGGGCCTCCTTGGTTCTGCCCACCCCGGATGAAAAGCATAAGGGCCCTTGGGGGCTGCCCCCATCCTCCATTGAAGCCTCCCATGGCGCATAGGGGGGCCGCGACATCCATGGTCCTGGTGCCCATGACCCATATGGCATTACGTGATGCTGAAATTCTTCCCTCGGAGGTGATCTTGAGTGCTTAAAATTTCATGTCCAGTTAGAGCTAGAACCGGCCGCTTGATTGGCATATTTGGATAGCAACATATGAAAAGTTGGCTTGATTCTCTTGCACTGGACTTTAGCTTCATTCTTCTTCCACTTGCCAATCTCTGGACTCTTGGGCTTAACAAATTTGACATGAGTGTTCTCTTGCACTTGTGGTAGCTCCCCGAGTGTAGGATTCTAGATGGTGATCTTGATTATCTCCTTGCCACCAGTTTGCTTGTCAAGCACAACTTGTCTCCCCAAGACCTTATCGCTCCCCTTATTTTTCCTGGGCTCACCAATAACAATATTATTCTTATTAGCCGATTCGGCTATGTGGGGCCGATTTAACATCTTCTTCCCCTCCAAATCCATGGTGTTCATTGGGAAAGGTTGCTTATCAGCTTGCATCTCAGAAAAATTCAATCGTCTATCATTAATGGCCGATTGCATCTGTCGTCAAAAAACATTACAATCATTAGTAGCATGAGAAAACAAATTATGATACTTGCAATAAGGACGCCGTTTAGCTATTCGAACGGCGGTAAAGTATGAGATATTGTAATAATCTTGGCTTGCAACAAAGCATCAAATATTTTATCACACTTGGCAATTTTCCAAGTAAATTTCATCTCTTCATCACGATTCTTATGGATCGCCTTTAAATCATTGCAAGTAAATGGTATGGCCTTAGATGGCCAAAAAAATTCAGCAGCATAAATATCACCCTCATCGTCCGAGTGGTCACTATCATACTCAACCATATTCATCTTAGGACGATCAGTTTTATATCTTTGCACCTCTTTAAGATCTTTGCTTCGGCTTTCTTGAGCCAAAGCCCTTTGCAAGACTTGGTTGATACTTAAAAACTCATATCCTTCTAGCCTTTCTCTAATGTGAGTTCTCAAACCACTAAGCACAAGATCAGCCAAATCTCTCTCGGTTATCACCAAACTATAGCACGAGTTTTTTGTATCTCTAAATCTCTTGACGTAATCGGAGACCGATTCATCATGCTTTTGTCTAACCGACGTAAGATGTGACAACTTGAGCTCATTATTGCCACTACAAAAATGATCATGAAATTTTTGTTCTAGTTGCGACCATAAATGAATAGAACCATGTCCTAAAGCGGCAAGCCATGAAATGTGATACCGGTTAAAGATAAAGGAAATAAACGCACTTTCAATTCATTTAATAAGCCTGCTTCACCCAATTGTGCTAAGTATTGACTAACATGCTCCCATGTGGTTTTCGTGCCCTCTCCATTAAACTTAACAAAATCCGGAACTTTATATCCCGGAGGGCATTGAATTGCATCAAAGTATTTTGGATATGGCTTTTGGTAAATCCGGTTCCTTGGTAACTCAACTCCAAAATTCTCTCGGAGCATCCTAGCCATCTGCTCTCTAAGATTAGCTAGAACATCATCTGTAGTGGACGATGAAGCTTGTGGCGTTAGCATAGGAGGGGTAGGGTTAGTAGCTACAGGTGTGAATTGTGGCAAGTATGCCGAATTGTAATTCGGCAATGATTTAACAGCGTCCACACTTGTAGGTAGGGTTTGGTTCAGCGTCACCACCGGAATTGGCATACTCATGATAGGATTAATGGGTGCAACAACATTATGATTTGTTGGGCTGGGATAATAATTCGTCGACACGGGAGGCGCCAATGAAATAGGTAAAGTTGGATTTGGGATTTCAGCGGAACAGGCACACCAACATTACCACTGGATGATTGAGGCATACTTTTTTAGCATTACTATTTTTCAAGAAAATTTGGTATAAAAGATTATTTCTATCATTAATGCGACTATCAATTTTAGCCCATACCTCGGGACAGAAGATATTACTCATGGAGGGTTTAACCTGTTCATCATGAAGAGGAGGAAACTTGATTATTTCAACTAGAATGATGTTGCCTTGATGATCCTTCTTGAACTTAGCAAGGAACTTCTGCATCTCCTTCTCTTCACGCGCCTTCTTGTACTCCTCATAAGCTTGGCGATGTTCAGCCGATAATTCTTCAAAATTGGGCTTGATGATGTTATCGGCATCCACTTCATATGGCTTAGAATCTTGCCAATGGAAGACATGATGGATGATGATGATGATTGCTCTTTATTCCCCAGCGGAGTTGCCAAAAAGTGTGTTCGCACACGAACATGTCACCGTGTACCCTCAGCGTCGAGTGCGATACACAAGACACGTCGTCGAAGGAGGCTCACCTAAAGCATGATATGCAAGACAATGCAACAAGCGCTTTTGGAGACCTGAAACCCCACATGGCCTGGATCTGGACGCATGGTGGTGATGGGCTGCCCTAGGTCGGATCGCCCACTCCTAGGGCTTCGTAGATCGAAGCTCTCCGAAGTGAATAACACCGATGAACGAGAAGCAGAAAACTAGGGTAGGAGATGAAAGTTTGTAGATGTGTTTTGCGATTATGTGTTGTTGTTCAATCGGCCGTCACCCCTTAGGTATATAAGAGGCGGCTGGACTTCCCGTGCAAGGAAAAGTCTTG
The DNA here is from genome assembly GCA_902687465.1 of Secale cereale. Lineage (NCBI taxonomy): Eukaryota > Viridiplantae > Streptophyta > Magnoliopsida > Poales > Poaceae > Secale > Secale cereale. Next base: position 662,246,578 of record LR738711.1, read on the forward strand.
GATTCACGTCCAAAACCCTAGTCAATTTCGGATTGGTTTTGTCCGAACTTTCCAAAACTGTTCGGTTTAAAACTGGCTGCACCTTGCGTGTTTTTTTGTGGCGGTAAACGACCTCGAATGAAAACGCGCTCAAAAGCATATTTACTTGTTTCGACGAGACGAACTACTTTCATGTTGAACGTTTTTCAATTTGAAGCCATCTTCTGGGCCAAAACAGTCGCGTGAAATATTTGTTTGCTCTCGCTACCCATCAGACATGTGTCTAGTGGGGCACGTCATATTTCGCCTCCTCACAGGGCTGCATTCTGATAGCTTTAAATTTTTCATACAAACTCGGATTGGGACGATTTTATATCAAAATTGACCGTTTCGACGAGACGAAGATAATTTGTGTAGAAAGTTTTTTCATATGAGGCCGTTTTGAAGGCATAATTAGCCAAACAGTACTCCGAGTGTGCAAATTCTAGTACTTCAAGCATAATTTCGGCCCACAAGATGAGATCGAATGGCGATGGTCCAAACTTCAAAGATGTTCATTTCGACAATACATAATTTTTTCATGTATATCACTTCTTCATTTGAAGCCATCTTAATTAAGTTCTTGACCGTGCTAAAATCTGATGTCAACAAATGTGTACCCATATACCCACTCGAAGTTGTCCAGGAGGGACCATGCCAAGTAGCCAAGAACGGAGGTAATTCCGGCAGTACCGAAATCTTGTCGCATCCCGCAAGTACTGATCACGGGTGAGGTTCCCTGGTTGATCCATTCCTGACAACACAAATAGTTTTTCGAACTTTTCTATTATATGTTTTCATCTAGGATTTTTTTAGATGATGATGACGACGACATAAGTATATATGCATGACAAGATGATTGAGAGGCATGAAACAGAGCAAAGAAATATGGAGCTCCAGTACCATTTTCAGTTATGAGCATAGTTGGATTTACATACTTCTAACTGATGTACTGCACGCATCCATACATCCCTCTCGGGATGATATAAAGCCATTTAGAATTCGCCTGTAACGTACAATTCACGCGCCGACAAGGATTTATCATGCTAATTTCCAACTTATAGATCGAGAAAATAAATAAAGCTGAGAAAGAAAGGTTTCAGCTAAGAGCTCGATACCCTTGGTCTAATCGGTTTACCATTTCGCTCAACCGCAAAATTTCAGCTATAAATTAAGGATGAAGCGCAAAAATATATATTGATGTGAAGTAATACATGCACCTTAAGAGAGGAAACTCACATGAATAAGTAACCTGCAAAACGGCTGAGTATCTCGTCGGCGTAAGCTGCACCAATTTCTGCCCCTTTACGAATTCAGTTGTGTATTGATTGACTCCGATAAAGTCTGCTGAGCCCTTGACCACTTTAGCTTCATCAGCATTTGAATCTGGGCAACCTCTCCTTCACAAGATCTTGCATTATCTATGGGTACTGTCCATTTATTAGTGGATCAAGAAACCTACATCCAATGCAACTGCTCATGATATATACTCCCATCATTTTTGTATACTAGGCCACAAAATCAAATTATAGATACCAAGGTAAAATTTAGGGAAAAGTATATTTTTTTGTCCCTGAACTCTCTAGAAAGTATAAAAATTGTTCCTCAACTCTGAAACCAGAAAAACTCGGTCCCCCAACTTACGAAACCGGATTAGTTTAGTCCCTCTACTCACTTGAATTGGTTTTTAGGTTGACGTGGCCTGGTTTTGACCTCTCTTCGTCCACATGGCAATATTACTCTTTCATTTGTTCTTATCATTGCTGTAACCATTTTGTCGAGCACATGGTGTGCGGTGTTAGCCGCTCCTGGCGGCATGCCTCCGTCCTGAGGTTGAGCGATTCAGAGCTTGTGGCGGCGGCGAGCAGAAGGCAGTAACGAGGTGTCAGGACCCCGATCCTAAGTCACATAGGTCTAGCCTGTAACACATCATATCACTTTGCGGCCTCACGCACGGTATCCCCACGGGTGCCACCTTACCTGGCCCGGGACCGTTTGCGCATTTTGGCACATGTATATGATAGTGTCACTAGCATCCATATGACAGAGAACCCGGGCCGACATGACCAGTTATAAACCAAAAGTGGCACTAAATTACAGAGACAGGCATACATGACCCAGCAACGAACGTGTCGGTCATCAACGTATGAACCCAAGTCGTAGGAAGCTACAAGGACTTAAAGGAACAACGCGTGACATTTCCCCTAAGGGACAGACACATGAACGAAGAAGGACACATGCCGGCCAGCCTAAGTGTTCCGGAGCAGTAGCAAGCTACCAAGGCTTAGTGGAAGCACTAGGAGACATTTCCCTGTAAGGTAGGCTACCAAAGGTAAACAACTAGCTGTCGGATCCCACACATAGCAATACACATTACACGTACGCATAACATGCAAGTATGTGCTGTACAACATGGCATCACAACACAACTCAACAACTCATATAGATAAAGGCCCAGAAGAGCCATCATAGCATTTATTACAAACAGAGCTCACATGACCCAACATACAGAGCATACAGGCAACGGAAGCATAACATGTCTGAGTACAGACAACTACAAATGAAAAAGGCTGAGAAGCCCGACTATCTACCAGACCCTCCCAAGGGTACAAGATCGTAGCTGAGGTAACAAGCTAAACGTCGAAGTCCACGCGGAACCACTAGTGAGACTGGAGTCTCTCTACAAAAACATAAATTAAGCAAACATGAGTACAAAGGTACTCAGCAAGACTTACATCAGAACTATCTACATATGCATCAGTATCAACAAAGGGGATGGTGGAGTTTGACTGCAGCAAGCCAGCTTTGACTCGGTGGCTATCCTGAACTACGACTGCAGGTAACTCTTTTGAGGTGGCGCACACGAGTCCACATATTCACCAATCAATACACCACTATGGATCCGCTCCTGTCTCCCTACGAGAAGGCCATCCATAGCACTCACGCTTATCTTGCGTGTTTTAGAGTATCCACTTTCACTTGTCTATGAACTGTTATAGGCAACCCAGAAGTCCATTACTGTGGACACGGCTATTCGAATAGATCATATATATAACCCTGCAGGGGTGTACTTCTTCACACACGCTCTCACCACTTATCGCCGTTTACACGACATGTACTCGGCAACCTTCAAGCGGAGGCCCAGCGAGGGTGTCGGCCACGACCTGACTAACCACACAAGTCTCTCGTCCAGGTTTATCGCCTATTTGGGTTCCATCCGTGGGGAGATCCGGCCGGGGTGTCGCTCACGGCCCCAAACGATGTGTACAGGGTTCCCGCGTCACCAAACGGGCGATCGGTACACTGTGCCATGTACCTGCCGCGTCACAGCCCACCCCGAGGGTCAGCGTTGCGCACGACCTCCAGTAAACTACAAACACCAGAAACTAGTTGCAACTCCTGGACATAGATCATGTTGATTAATAAGTCGAGAGAGTCAATTAAGGATCCCAATGTGTGGTAGTAGCTGTTTCATGGACCAACCAACACAGAACTCAGTTCCTGAGGACGGCTGCAATGAGACAACCCACCATGTACTCCTACATGGCCTCTCATCGCTACCTTTACCAAATCGTGTTCACACACTTAGCTCCCACACATTAGGACATGTTCATCACCATTCCAATTCATCCCCGATGAATCAGACCTGACACAACTCTAAGCAATAGCAGGCATAACCAGAAAGCATGAATGAGTAGGCACAACATGGCTCAAACAACTCCTACTCATACTAGTGGGTTTTAACTATTTACTCTGGCAATGACAGGTCATGCAATGGAAAGGGGTTCAACTACCGCAGCATGTAACAGTTGAAGCGTTGTTGTCCTAATGCAGTAAAGAGAGCAAGAGCGAGAGAGTGGGATTGTATCTGAATGCTCAATGGGGTTTTGCTTGCCTGGCACTTCTGAAGATATCAATGAGTCTTCATCGGTGTCATCGAACTCATCGTCGGAACGTCGTCTACTGAGGGGGGACAAAACCGACAAACAGAGAAAGAACATAATCAATGCAATGCGACAATATGATGCATGATCATGACATGGCAATATGCTGTTGATTGAGCTAATGAAACTAGCAACACAATTAAATGAAGTTGGTTTGAACCCAAGATTCAAATTCAAACTCCATATGTGATTATTTAAATGCCATTTAATTGATTTGACCAGATCAGCAGGTTTAACTTGTTCAAACATGCATGAAAATGCCATAAACAGATTCCTTGGATTTTTCTGATCATTTTTCATATATAAATTATTTTCATCTGAGCTAAAGTTGATTTTATATGATTTTTAGAAGTTTAAGGCATTTTCTGGAATTTCTAAACCTTTCTGATTTATTTTAATTCCAGTAAAGCTTTACTGCGTCAGCACTGCGTCATCATGACGTCAGCAAGTCAACAGGGGCTGGTCCAGTCAAACCTGACCAGTGGGTCCCACTGGTCAGTGGCTCTGGGCTGGTTTGTGTGGATGACAGGTGGGACCAGTCAATGTTGACTTGACCAAAGTCAAAACTGGCACGTGGGGTCAATGGGATTAGTACTAAACTAAACAGGAAATTAAGCAAATTAATTAACGCACTGGGCCCACATGGCAGTGGCACTAGGGCATGATTACCGGGGTGGTTAGGCTCTAATTAAATGGCCACGTCGGCGACAGACGCCGGCGACCAGAGAACACGGCGGTGGCTCGCCGGAGTTGGTCGGGGCGGCGCTGCAGGCCGCGGCTGGGCACGCTGAGGGCACCAGGAGGGAGCCCGTGCTTCTGCGCGTCTAGGGGCGCACGCAGTCGAGCACAGGGAGGCCGGGGTCGACGGCGGCGACCAGATCGGCGGCGGCCGGACCTACGGGTTCGAGCAACGTAACGCTAGGGTGCACGAAATTACGAGCTGGTGGCGGCGTTAGCTTGCTGCAGAGCTGCTGAGCACGGTGACGTGCTCGGTTCCAAGCTTGCGCGTCTGTGGCCATGACGGCTACAAGCTCAGCGGCGGCCGGGGTTCTACCACGGTGGAGCTATGGCCTAGAGGTCAAGCGCAGCTAGGGGAGAAGGGGGAAACGGCTCGGGGGCTCACGGTGAGTGCAGAGGCGACGACGTGGGCTCGGGGGAGGCTCGGAGTAGAGTAGGGCGGCGGAGGGGATCTCGTCGGCCGAAGGTTGAAGACGACGCCCATGAAGACGAAGCGGGGCTCCCCGAGGCGCGTGACTCGGTGTAGCGGTCGTGGTCATAGCGGCGGTGCTTCTGGACATGTCAGCGAGGCGAATAAGTGGCAGTGGCCGCGGCAAAAACGAACGACGGTGACGGCAGTGCTCTCGGTGAGCTCGGGGAAGGGGCTAGGGGGCAAGGGAGAGACCAGAGGGTTTGGGGAAGAGATGGGGATTGCAGCACGTCTCTAGGCGCGTCGTATGGGCTCAGAAACGCCTCGGCGGCAAGCAGGAGGTGTCCACGGCCACGCGCTGCTGCTGGCACGCAGCTGCTTTGGGGCGAGGGGAGGAAGATGACGGAGTGGCTGGCGGGCTGGGCCAACAGGAGCTGGGCCGTGCAGGTAAAGGCCAAGTAAGTTCCTTCTCTCTCCCTTCTAAATTAGTTTCTGTTTTCTATTTTTTTCTAGTCTGTAATTTGTTTCTGATTTAGTAAAAAAAATACTAGATCAATTTATTTTCTTCTGATAAATTTGTAGGGGCTAAAAGAATTATTCCAAAGCCCCTCACAATTTTCCAGAATTATTGGAGCAATTTAAAAAAATATAGCATTTAAATGGCCCCAATTCAAATACTTATGCTTTAATTCAAAGCCCAATAATTCCCTAAAAATGTTTAATATTTCTGGTTTGGATCAAAACCCTTGCCAAAATTATCACACATTGATGAAGGCATTTTTGGGTTTATTGAAAAGGATTTTTAATTTGACCCTAGTTTAATTCATTTAGTGCTAGGGTTTGAACATCCCCATTTCAAGTTTAACAAGATTTTAAACATGATGCATAGGCAAAAACTATCCTAGGGCAAAGTAAAGCTAGGGATGTGATAACTCACCCCTACTAAACAAGAATCTCGTCCCAAGATTCAAGACGTGAGATAAGAAATCAAAGGGGACACTGACTAACACAATCTTCTCGATCCAATTTTCCTCCTCGAAATTATTTATTCATTGCATCATGTAGATCTTGGCATCTTTGATTTCAAAGCTTCATCCAACACGACAACAAAGGAACATGAATTCTACAGGATTTGATCTTCTCGAAGATCGAGCAAGTCAAGATCATCTCATGGATTGAGACGTCGAATCATCTCTTGAGCTGAGACACGGAGTACACCTCCAGGGGGATGGAGTGAAATAAACGATGAAGGTTCACTCGGTAGGCAATAATTCCACACCTAAGAAGATGGTGATTGATACCACCAGACGGGGCACCTTAGAGAAGGTGACTCGTAGAGTTATTCCTTTAAGTGGCAAAAAGAATTACTTTTGATATAGAGGTCATTGAAACTCTCTATACCAGCCGGAGGCAAATCACAATCGATCGTTTGACGGAGTCCGAAGGAATGACATTCTTGGGCCAAAAATGGATGATGTGGACTACCTTGTATAAGACAACACAAGGGATGATTTTGCTTATCATCGAAAATGGATGGAACCTATGGTAGAACCACTTTTGAAGATAATCCTGAACAACAGTGGCTGAGAAAGGCAACCCATGGAAAATTTGGCACATTGGCGGTGCAAGCTAGGAACAAAATGCAAATGCTGGGAATGATTCTGGTAACTGGGGTGAATCCCAACAGTAGAGAGTGAATCTACTCTTTGAGAGGTTATAGCATAACCAAGAACACTGGGAGCAATCCCGGTTAGTGTCGAGGATAACACCTAGTGCTTGTGCGTGCTCTCAAGAACTTGAGCATTCCCATATTCCTCACGATTTCACCAATATCCGTGTCAAGGATCCTGGCAACACAACATGCTACCATGATGAATAATGATGGACGAGGCAGATGCAACAGAAGATAACGCTCTCTCAGATTTCACCTTGGCGAGGCCAAGGGGACGAAATCTGGATGATCAACCGAGAGACATTTAGCACTCCGCTTCTAACGTTCTCCTTGATGTGCTAACGCAACCCATTTATAAAAATGGTTTGGTACCTAGAACGTCTAGTAAAAGGTCGGACTTTATGAGCACAAAATCCATAGGGAACAACTAGGGAGTAAATCCTACGAAATCCTTATGGGGAGGTGGCCAATTTCTTCAATCAAGATTCTACAACAATAGGTCTTCCGGCTGGGTGTGTTGGCCATGACATCCACTTTACCGGTTATCGAGAGACCAATATTATAGTTCTTGGGAAAGGCTCCAACCATCATATCTGCCTGAGATTCAGTTCTGGTTGGTGTCAGGATATTCTAGACTTATCGAGTCTAGAAAGAATGAATGTTTGCAACACAATTCGACGAGACGGCGTTGCGAGATTCTCGGGAATGAACTACGATAGCAGCTCCAAAACATGAGCTAGTTCTGCTACGTACCGGTGAACACGTTGTCCCAGACAAACGTGACCACATAGTAGTCTTATAATAAGATGCTACCGAGTTCAGATTGAGAACCATCATTGAAGATAGCGAAGTCATGTGCATGACCTAGGATTAGCACAATAGACTTCATTTTCTTGAACAAATCAATCAGTGGCTTGGTGTGCTAGGGATACGTATAGAGTGAAGGTTGCAAGTCTCCAAACCACAGAATACTTCGCACGTATGCATGACTGACTTGGGATGATTCCACAGGAAGCAAAACAACTTTCTGAAACTCACGGTGGCAACTTACATCAATTACACATGAATTAGGGAAAGTCTCTTCTCTCTTCCAACATATACCTCATGAACGGGACACGAAGGCAATGCTTACAAAGTTTCCAACACTAGCTTAATGTCCTACAAAATCATGGAGAAGATAGCAGTGTTGCTGATGGGCTCAACAACAATTCATCCAGGTTTCCATGGAGATGGAATTCCATAATTATGTGAACAAGTGATAGTATTGGTCAGACCAAGGAGATATAATGGTGTATGCTCGAGGGATCAACCACGAGTAAGACAATGTTATGAACATCGTTGGTTCTGATTTGATTTGATGATAGCCCATACTCAAATCAAAGTATGAACAAGACAATAGATCCACAAATGATCATGGAGATCAATTGAAGAAGATATCATCTATCTTCAATATACACACAAGATATCCCTTTGAGGTGAGCTATATGGATTAAGCTTTTATCTTCCAACTCTCCAAGTTGTTGTTTAGCTTAACCAACTAGTTCAGGGTATCCATCACAGATTCTTGGAGAAGTGGTGGTTTATAAGGAACCAACTTGATCACGAACTCAACATAGCGGTCAGGGAACAACCTGGTAATACTTCCGAGAAGATGTTCGGAAATCACGAACCACCGATATGTTACTAAGCTCGAGATCAATCTCACTTTTCAGGGCAAGATGATATGATCAAAAGAGCGAGAGATTGACACAATCCTAACTCATTGATCGATAAGTGCACCAGGAAAGATGGACTAGTAGCACGATCAATCTTAGAATGGTGATTCAGTAATCAACACGCTAAGAATGAAATTGTTGTCCTTTAACTACCAAGCAACGAAGTTGCTAGAAGTATTGATTTCACACATCACAATTCACTTGTCAGCATTCCGGTTACAATAACATGGAAACCAAGGAATGAACAATGATGGCAAGAAGTATTACTGCGTCAAGAATTCATAAGAGATAGTGCAATTCTCATGACGATCCTGACGCAAATAGGGTAACACTTCAGAGTAGAACGGATCAAAAGCTTGATTGCATTTTGATCTGCGAAGTACAACTGCTTTGACCCAATCCTTGGATATGGATGAGGTACTGGGGTTTGTTTCTCCTAGTCATTCCGGGTAGAATGGCTTGACAGACCACAAGAGTAATAGGCATCGATGAACGAATGCACGCATACTCTTGACTATCAATTGATAGACGAAGGTCAAAATTCAACTAAAGGGGACAACTCAAGGATCAAATAACTCTCTGAGTTGTGGGTGCATAGATTAGTATGTCGAACTAGTTCAATATATATCTTCCGGATAACCCATGCAGAAAGGTAGAATTGGCAGAGTCACAATAAGAATGGGGTACTACTCAAGAGCACTCTGGTTGTGATCTTTTGGTTCAGAAGAACTTCTGCCATGATGGTTCATGGTATTTGGAAGAATGATATACCACGGACCTCGAGGACTATCACAAGGTTACTAATATCCTAAAGGGACGAGCAATACTATCAACATGAAGTAGTAGAGTGAGTCTCGGGTCCAAGAACCCAGAAATAGAAGGCCTACTAACTAAATGGCATCACGGGATGCTTTCGAGAATGATGGCCAGAATCATCACACTGAGAATATAAAGCATTGCTGGATTACTGGGTGATCTTCTAAGACAACTAGGGTCATAATAGCTCCAACACATGTGTCGAGGTAACGGAGTACCTCCACACACTGACTAGTGTGCTTAGTCTGGCCCAAAGGTACATCAGAACATGAAGGAAAGGTTTGCAAATGCATCAGATTATTTAGAAACCTGGAATGACTCGGACAACATAGCGATTGTAAATGCTCGAAAATACTGTTGAGACTTATGCGCAAAGGTAGCATAACCACTCAACATCATAATGTCAAGGTTCTGAGATCAACAGTTGAACACACAGAAGTAGTAGAAACTGAACTGAGGGTTGAATCCACCATTAACGTGATCCTGATAAATAGAATGAGAATCCTAGTTTCTTAACCCCGTAGAAAAGAAGAGGATGACTCAGATCAGAAGGTCATAAGGTAAAGGAGTAAAAAGAGCCTTACGTTCCCTTCCACAATCAATTCCCTTACATAACTAAAGGGTTTCTAGACATGGCTTCGACCAGTTTGGCTTGCTAATCCTATAGGCAGTCAGGCTCTGATACCAAAGCTGTCAGGACCCCGATCCTAAGTCACACAAGTCTAGCCTGTAACACATCATATCACTTTGCGGCCTCACGCACGGTATCCCCACGGGTGCCACCTTACCTGGCCCGGGACCGTTTGCGCATTTTGGCACACGTATATGATAGTGTCGCTAGCATCCATATGACAGAGAACCCGGGCCGACATGACCAGTTATAAACCAAAAGTGGCACTAAATTACAGAGACAGGCATACATGACCCAGCAACGAACGTGTCAGTCATCAACGTATGAACCCAAGTCGTAGCAAGCTACAAGGACTTCAAGGAACAACGCGTGACATTTCCCCTAAGGGACAGACACAGGAACGAAGAAGGACACATGCCGGCCAGCCTAAGTGTTCCGGAGCAGTAGCAAGCTACCAAGGCTCAGTGGAAGCACTAGGAGACATTTCCCTGTAAGGTAGGCTACCAAAGGTAAACAATTAGGTGTCGGATCCCACAGATAGAAATACACATTACACGTACGCATAACATGCAAGTATGTGTTGTACAACATGGCATCACAACACAACTCAACAACTCATATAGATAAAGGCCCAGAAGAGCCATCATAGCATTTATTACAAACAGAGCTCACATGACCCAACATACAGAGTATACAGGCAACGGAAGCATAACATGTCTGAGTACAGACAACTACAAATGAAAAAGGCTGAGAAGCCTGACTATCTACCAGACCCTCCCAAGGGTACAAGATCGTAGCTGAGGTAACAAGCTAAACGTCGAAGTCCACGCGGAACCACTAGTGAGACTGGAGTCTCTCTGCAAAAACATAAATTAAGCAAACGTGAGTACAAAGGTACTCAACAAGACTTACATCAGAACTATCTACATATGCATCAGTATCAACAAAGGGGGTGGTGGAGTTTGACTGCAGCAAGCCAGCTTTGACTCGGTGGCTATCCTGAACTACGACTGCAAGTAACTCTTTTGAGGTGGCGCACACGAGTCCACATATTCACCAATCAATACACCACTATGGATCCGCTCCCGTCTCCCTACTAGAAGGCCATCCATAGCACTCACGCTTATCTTGCGTGTTTTAGAGTATCCACTTTCACTTGTCTATGAACTGTTATAGGCAACCCAGAAGTCCATTACCGCGGACACGGCTATTCGAATAGATCATATATATAACCCTGCAGGGGTGTACTTCTTCACACACGCTCTCACCACTTACCGCCGTTTACACGACATGTACTCGGCAACCTTCAAGCGGAGGCCCGGCGAGGGTGTCGGCCACGACCTGACTAACCACACAAGTCTCTCGTCCAGGTTTATTGCCTATTTGGGTTCCATCCGTGGGGAGATCCGGCCGGGGTGTCGCTCACGGCCCCAAACGATGTGTACAGGGTTCCCGCATCACCAAACGGGCGATCGGTACACCGTGCCACGTACCTGCCGCGTCACAGCCCACCTCGAGGGTCAGCGCTGCGCATGACCTCCAGTAAACTACAAACACCAGAAACTAGTTGCAACTCCTGGACAGAGATCATGTTGATTAATAAGTCGAGAGAGTCAATTAAGGATCCCAATGTGTGGTAGTAGCTGTTTCATGGACCAACCAACACAGAACTCAGTTCCTGAGGACGGCTGCAATGAGACAACCCACCATGTACTCCTACATGGCCTCTCATCGCTACCTTTACCAAATTGTGTTCACACACTTAGCTCACACACATTAGGACATGTTCATCACCATTCCAATTCATCCCCGATGAATCAGACCTGACACAACTCTAAGCAATAGCAGGCATAACCAGAAAGCATGAATGAGTAGGCACAACATGGCTCAAACAACTCCTACTCATACTAGTGGGTTTCAACTATTTACTGTGGCAATGACAGGTCATGCAATGGAAAGGGGTTCAACTACCGCAGCAGGTAACAGTTGAAGCGTTGTTGTCCTAATGCAGTAAAGAGAGCAAGAGCGAGAGAGTGGGATTGTATCGGAATGCTCAATGGGGTTTTGCTTGCCTGGCACTTCTGAAGATATCAATGAGTCTTCATCGGTGTCATCGAACTCATCGTCGGAACGTCGTCTACTAGGGGGGGGGGACAAAACCGACAAACAGAGAAAGAACACAATCAATGCAATGCGACAATATTATGCATGATCATGACATCGCAATATGCTGTTGATTGAGCTAATGAAACTAGCAACACAATTAAATGAAGTTGGTTTGAACCCAAGATTCAAATTCAAACTCCATATGTGATTATTTAAATGCCATTTAAATGATTTGACCTGATCAGCAGGTTTAACTTGTTCAAACATGCATGAAAATGCCATAAACAGATTCCTTGGATTTTTCTGATCATTTTTCATATATAAATTATTTTCATCTGAGCTACGGTTGATTTTATATGATTTTTAGAAGTTTAATGCATTTTCTGGAATTTCTAAACCTTTCTGATTTATTTTAATTCCAGTAAAGCTTTACTGCGTCAGCACTTCGTCATCATGACGTCAGCAAGTCAACAGGGGCTGGTCCAGTCAAACCTGACCAGTGGGTCCCACTGGTCAGGCTGGTTTGTGTGGATGACAGGTGGGACCAGTCAATGTTGACTTGACCAAAGTCAAAACTGGCACGTGGGGTCCACGGGATTAGTACTAAACTAAACAGGAAATTAAGCAAATTAATTAATGCACTGGGCCCACATGGCAGTGGCACTAGGGCGTGATTATCGGGGTGCTTAGGCTCTAATTAAATGGGCACGTCGGCGACAGGCGCCGGCGACCAGAGAACACGGCGGTGGCTCGCCGGAGTTGGTCGGGGCGGCGCTACAGGCCGTGGCTGGGCACGCTGAGGGCACCAGGAGGGAGCCCGTGCTTCTGCGCGTCTAGGGGCGCACGCAGCCGAGCACAGGGAGGCCGGGGTCGACGGCGGCGAACAGATCGGCGGCGGCCAGAGCTACGGGTTCGAGCAACGTAACGCTAGGGTGCACGAAATTATGAGCTGGTGGCGGCGTTAGCTTGCTGCGGAGCTGCTGAGCACGGTGACGTGCTCGGTTCCGAGCTTGCGCGTTTGTGGCCACGACGGCGACAAGCTCAGCGGCGGCCGGGGTTCTGCCGCGGTGGAGCTATGGCCTAGAGGTCAAGCACAGCTAGGGGAGAAGGGGGACACGGCTCGGGGGCTCATGGTGAGTGCAGAGGCGACGACGTGGGCTCGGGGGAGGCTCGGAGCAGAGTAGGGCGGCGGAGGGGATCTCGTCGGCCGAAGGTTCAAGACGACGCCCATGAAGACGAAGCGGGGCTCCCCGAGGCGCGTGACTCGGTGTAGCGGTCGTGGTCATAGCGGCGGTGCTTCTGGACATGTGAGCGAGGCGAAGAAGTGGCAGTGGCCGCGGCAAAAACGAACGACGGCGACGGCAGCGCTCTCGGTGAGCTCGGGGAAGGGGCTAGGGGGCAAGGGAGAGACCAGAGGGTTTGGGGAAGAGAGGGGGGATTGCAGCACGTCTCCAGGCGCGTCGGATGGGCTCAGAAGCGCCTCGGCGGCAAGCAGGAGGTGTCCACGGCCACGCGCTGCTGCTGGGACGCAGCTGCTTTGGGGCGAGGGGAGGAAGACGACGGAGTGGCTGGCGGGCTGGGCTAACAGGAGCTGCGCCGTGCAGGTAAAGGCCAAGTAAGTTCCTTCTCTCTCTCTCTTCTAAATTAGTTTCTGTTTTCTATTTTTTTCTAGTCTGTAATTTGTTTCTGATTTAGTAAAAAAATACTAAATCAATTTATTTTCTTCTTATAAATTTGTAGGGGCTAAAAGAATTATTCCAAAGCCCCTCACAATTTTCCAGAATTATTGAAGCAATTTAAAAAAAATATAGCATTTAAATGGCCCCAATTCAAATACTTATGATTTAATTTAAAGCCCAATAATTCCCTAAAAATGTTTATTATTTCTGGTTTGGATCAAAACCCTTGCCAAAATTATCACACATTGATGAAGGCATTTTTGGGTTTATTGAAAAGGATTTTTAATTTGACCCTAGTTGAATTCATTTAGTGCTAGGATTTGAACATCCCCATTTCAAGTTTAACAAGATTTTAAACATGATGCACAGGCAAAAACTATCCCAGGGCAAAGTAAAGCTAGGGATGTGACACGAGGGATCGTCGGGTGGCATAGATCAAGTGGCAGCGGCATCGGCGTTGAACTCGTCCGCACCTCATGGCGCCCGTATCGAAGCTAGGCGGTGAGCACGTCGCAGCGGCGGGCCGAGCTCGGCCGCCCCAGAGCGTCCAACGTCATAATCGGAGCTCGATCAAGGACGGCGAGCAAGAGCAGCATCTGCTATCGTGGTTCGCAGCGGCGGCGAGCTCGGTGAGATGTTCGGCCCGCCAGACGCGAAGCGGCGGTTCCTGCGAGATGTTCTGGTGAGCTTCATGCTGGCCGAGAAAGAAACGACGTCTTTCGCTCTCACGTGGTTCTTCTCGCTCCTGGCCGCCAACCTGCGCTGCGAGCGGCGCATGCACGAGGAGGTCACGCGCCTGCCGCACCCCGCACGGAGGCGTCGACGACGACAGGTATGAGGACCTGAAGGGGATGCACTACCTACACGAGAGGTCGTTGGATTCGTGGAGCACGCGGACGACGGACTGCGGAAGCATGCAGACCGAGACGGTGTTCATGTCGAGGCAGACGTGGTACGGGGCGTCCGTGCTTAGTGCACCAATTGCGACAGCTAGGCAATGCTGCAGCGTGTTGTCCGCCGTGAACTCCGCTAAGGCGCCTCGCCGTCCGCACCATCGCAGGCTAGGCCAAGGTCACCTGCTCGGCATGCCATGTTGCACAAGGCAGTTTCCATGAACCCCCGGCCGTGTTGTAGGAGGCAGTTTCCATGAACTCCTCGGCATGGGCACTTGGGCATCGCCATGCTCCTCACGTTACATAAGGAGGCCTAGGTTGTACGCTGGCCCACCACCTATCTTACCCTCGCCGCCCGACACTCTCAGCTCTCACCGGGACAACCACCGTTCTCTCCCGACGGTAGCGACAACTGCGACATGGGCTCGGTGCTCAGCACCCGCAGCTGCTTCTACTCGCTGTGGCTCATCCTGTAGGCCGTGGCCACAGGCACCGGGCACTCCATGCTAGTCCTCCTACAGTAGCGCCCTAAACTGGCAAGCTGCGCATCGTGGCGAGTTCAAGGACAGTTACACGACGGTCAAATTTGTATGACGTGTAAGTTTTAGTCAAAACCAGCTTCATGTCAGCAGGAAACAACAAAAATCGATATTAGGGACTAAACTAATGTCACATCCCTAGCTCCTGTCTGCCTAGTGCTAGGTTAGCTGTGCATCATGTTTAAAATTTTGTTAACTTGAAATGGGGATTGATCAAACCCTAGCACTAAATGAACTCAACTAGGTTCAAATAAAAATCCTTTTCAATAAACCCAGAAATGCCTTCATCAATGTGTGATAACTTTGGCAAGGGTTCTGATCCAAACCAAAAATATTGAACATTTTTAGGGAATTTTTGGGCTTTGAATTAAATCAATAAGTATTTAAATTGGGGCATGTAAATATTTTTAATATCTTTAAATGCTCCAACAATTCTGAAAATAATTGAGGGTCTCTGTAATAATTTATTTAATGCCCACAATTATTTTTAGGATTTATTAAAATGATTTGGGCTATAAACTAAATCAAAACAAAATAACAGAAATAGAAAACAGAAAGAAAATAAGAGAGAGAGAGAGCACTACCTGGGCCTTACCAGCAGAAGCAGCCCAGCCCACCAGGGGCATACTTGTCTTCAACCTCTGCCTACTGGCAGAGGCGAGAGCGAGCACGGCGCCCACGCGCGCCGGCACGCAGCTGCCTGCTTGGCTCCCCTCGACGCGCCTAGACGACGCCACAGAGACGCCAGAACACCCTGCACCTCTCCCTCTCTTTCCCGAACGCTCTCCCCCCCTCCTCTGTTCTTCTCACCGAACGCGACCGCCGCCGCCGGCGAGAACCACCGCGCTCCCCATGACCCCCTCGCCTCCCCGACGCGCCAACGAGCTCCGCTGCGTCCTTCTCCTCCTCTCCACCAAGCTACGGGACGCCGGGAGGCCCTGCTTCGTCGTCATCGCGCTCGTCTTCAACCACGGCCGACCGAGATCGCCGGCGACTGCACGTCCTCACCAGCCCCTCCCCGAGCTCGCTGATGCCACCGTTGGACCCGCCGTGAGCTCCTTTTCCCTTTCCCTCACTCCTCGCGCTCGATTTCGCCCCCCAGCTAGCTGCCCGCCGGACCCATGAGCTCACCGCCGCCGGCCTTGTCGCCGTCGTGGCCACAGGCCCTGCGCCTCGCAGCCGAGCATGCCACTGAGCTCAGCACGTTCCCAGCAACCCAAAACCATGTTGCACACCCCGTTTAGTGCACTGCAGCCGTCGTTGCCTCGTGCCCGTGGCTCTGTCGCCGCCAAATCTCGTCGTCGGCGAGATTCCGGCCACCCCGCGACCTCCCGAGCAGCCAGCTGGATGCGGACGTGTGCGGGCTGTCTGCTGGTGACATTCGCGCGCCCTCCCGCCATCTGTAGTGCGAGCCCGAGCAACTCCGGCGAGCCTCCGCCGTTACTTTGGTCACCCCGGCCTGTCTCCGGCGGCTGCCAACGTGGCCACCTAGTTACGAGTTAAATACCCCACTAATCACCCTCACAGCCACTGACAGTGGGCCCTAGCCCTGGTCAAACCCCAGTCAGCGCTGGGTTTGACCGGATTTAGTCCATGTGTCACTGACGTGTGGACCCCACACGTCAGGTTTGACCTGGACCAGCCCTTTGACCTGCTGACATCATGATGACGCAGTGCTGACGCAGTAAATGTTTTCTGGGTTTTTAAATAAATGAGAAATGATTTATTTATTTCAGAAAATAGCCAAAACTTCTAAAAATCATAGAAAATAATCTATAGCTCAGATGAAAATAATTTATATATGAAAATTGATCAGAAAAATCCAAGGAATCTGTTTATGGCATTTTCATGCATGTTAGAACAACTTATGGTTGCTGTTTAGGACAATTTGAATAAATGGCATTTGAATAATCACATATGGAGTTTGAATTTGAACCTTTGGTTCAAACCGGCTTCATTTAATTGTGTTGCCGGTTGCATTAGCTCAATAAACATCATATTGCCATGTCACATTCATGCATCATATTGTTGCATTGCATTAATTGTGTTCTTTCTCTGTTTGTCGGTTTTGTCCCCTCTCAGTAGACGATGTTCCGACGATGAGTTCGATGACACCGATGAAGACTCATTGATATCTTCAGAAGTGCCAGGCAAGCAAACCCCCATTGAGCATCCCGATACAATCCCACTCTCTCGCTCCTGCTCTCTTTTATTGCATTAGGACAACAACGATTGAACTGCTTTTGCTGCGGTAGTTGAACCCCTTTCCTCTGCATGACCTGTCATTGCCACAGTAAATAGTTGAAACCCACTAGCATGAGTAGGAGTTGTTTGAGCCATGTTGTGCCTACTCATTCATGCTTTCTGGTTATGCCTGCTATTGCTTAGAGTTGAGTCGGGTCAGATTCATCGGGGATGAATTGGAATGTGGTGAACATGTCCTACTGTGTGTGAGCTAAGTGTGTGAACACGTTTTGGTAAAGGTAGCGGTGAGAGGCCATGTAGGAGTACATGGTGGGTTGTCTCACTGGAGCCGCCCTTAAGAACTGAGTTCTGTATAAGTTGTCCAATGACATAGTTACTACCACACATTGGGTTCCGGTAACTCGACCCCTCTCGACTTATTAATCAACTAGATCTCAGTCCAGGAGTTGCAACTAGTTTCTGGTGTTTGTAGGTAGTGTTAGTAGTCTACCAAGTGGCACACGGTACATGTGGGCTTGGGTCAGACTAGGCACCGTGGCACGGTGTACCAAGCGTAGATCCATCCGACGAGGTGGGCTTGGGAACCCTGCGATAATCTTTTGGGGCCGTGAGCGACACCCCGGCCGGATCTCCCCACGGATGGAACCCGAATAGGCGATGAACATGGACGAGAGACTTGTGTGGTTAGTCAGGTCGTGGCCGACACCCTCGCCAGGCCTCCGCTTGAAGGTTGCCGAGATACACGACGTGTACATGGCGGTAAGTGGCGAGAGCGTGTGTGAAGAAGTACACCCCTGCAAGGTTAACATGATCTATTCGAATAGCCGGGTCCGCGGATATGGACTTCTTGGATGCTTACGTGGTACATAGACAATCGAAAGTGGATACTCTAAAATACTCAAGACAAGTGTGAGTGCTATGGATGGCCTTCTCGTAGGGAGACGGGAGCGGATCCATTGTGGTGTATTGATTGGTGAATATGTGGACTCGTGTGCGCCACCTCAAAAGAGTTACTTGCAGTCGTAGTTCAGGATAGCCACGAGTCAAAGCTGGCTTGCTGCAGTCAAACTCCACTACCCCTTTGTTGATACTGATGCATATGTAGATAGTTCTGATGTAAGTCTTGCTGAGTACCTTTGTACTCACGTTTGCTTAATTTATGTCTTTGCAGAGAGACTTCAGTCTCGCTAGTGGTTCCGCGTGGACTTCGACGTTTAGCTTGTTACCTCAGCTACGGTCTTGTGCCCTTAGGAGAGTCTTGTAGATAGTCAGGCTTCTCAGCCTTTTTCATTTGTAGTTGTCTGTACTCAGACATGTTATGCTTCCGTTGCCTGTATGCTCTGTATGTTGGGTCATGTGACCTCTGATTGTAATAAATGCTATGATGGCTCTTATGGGCCTTTATCTATATGAGCTGTTGAGTTATGTTGTGATGCCATGTTGTACAGCACATACTTGCATGTTATGCGTACGTGTAATGTGTATTGCTATGTGTGGGATCCGACACCTAGTTGTTTACCTTTGGTAGCCTATCTTACAGGGAAATGTCTCCTAGTGATTCCACTGAGCCTTGGTAGCTTGCTACTGCTCCGGAACACTTAGGCTGGCCGGCATGTGTCCTTCTTCGTTCCTGTGTCTGTCCCTTAGGGGAAATGTCACGCGTTGTTCCTTTAAGTCCTTGTATCTTGCTACGACTTGGGTTCATACGTTGATGACCGACACGTTCGTTGCTGGGTCATGTATGCATGTCTCTGTAATTTAGTGCCACTTTTGGTTTATAACTGGTCATGTCGTCCTGGGTTCTCTGTCATATGGATGCTAGAGACACTATCATATACGTGTGCCAAAATACGCAAACGGTCCCGGGCCAGGTAAGGTGGCACCCGTGGGGATACCCTGCGTGAGGCCGCAAAGTGATATGGTGTGTTATAGGCTAGACCTGTGTGACTTAGGATCAGGGTCCCGACATCTAATTCGGTTTGATAAGTTGAGGGATTAAGTTTTGCTGGTTTCAAAGTTGAGGGACCATTTCTATACTTCTGAGTTCTGATAGAGTTTGAGAACGAAAATATACATTTCCCTACAATTTAATATGTCTTCTGTCTCGGTTTACTAGAGATGCATGTCGTTCTAGGTTGAGAATTTAACTAGTTATATATATATATATATTACGTGATGATTTTTTTTAGAAACTCCATCCGCTTAATAATTCAATGGTATACTTTTTGTGACATATAACTCATATTCACTTAGTCAAATAAATATTTCATAGCGGTCTTACATAAGAGCAACTCCAACACGCTGACCCAAACGGACAGTGAATTCGTCCGTTTGGGTCGACCCGGCGGACACCAACGTCAGCTTCCACGTTTGGATCGATGCATGCGCCCAACGCTGGCCCGACCCATTTTGACGGCACGCGAAAAAAAGAATACAAACATTTCAAAAATAAAAACAAGCATTAATTAAACATTAAAGCCGGCCACGAAGGCCGACAGTAGTCCACATCTACATTAATTGACATTAAAAAAAGCTAACTATGAGGTGGCGCGCTATCCTAGGTGTCCTTGTTGTCGTCGTCTGGCCCGGTGAGGTCGATGAGCATGGGAGCAGGGCTGACCCAGGGGAACTCCGTGTTCCAAACGACATTGATGCCGGGCGCGAGCTGTGCGGGCGCAGACTATGCCGCCCCTGCTTGGGCCTGGCGCTTATGCTCCTCCGGCTCGCGCTGCTCCTCCTCGGCGTCTCGCTCGAGCTGCTCGAGGTACACACTGTGGCGGCGCTCCCCAGCCAGCCGTCGCTGGCACCATTGCTCGAGGTACGCCGACGTTGCCCCGAGCTAGATTGGCGGCGCGCTCACGTACTCATGCACTTCTCCGGTCCAGGAGTAGCGCTCGAGAGGGGCCGGCTCCGACTCCAGCTCAGCCTTGACTGGGAACGGGAGGCCACTAGCGGCATGACGCAGTTGCCCGCCGCGGACTCTGCCATGGCCGCCTGGTACGCCGGCTGCTCCTCCTCATCGTCCTCCACCGTCCTGTGTTGCTCCTCCTGGCTCTCCTGAATGATATCCGCCATGGCCGCCTGGTAGGCGGCCTCCACCTCCTGGTCCTCGTCGCGAACGACGATGGCGGCGGCAGTGAGCTGCGGGCGACTTCGCGGTCGCCTCGCCTCCTCGTGCTCGAAGGCGAACCAATAGCCCAATTGGGCGAGTAGACGTCGTACGCGGCCTCGCGGTGCTGTTCCGGCATCAGCAGCGCCCGTCGGAACCGCACCTCCTCCGCGTGCGCCCAAGCCGACCGCGGCGCCGCCGGCACCGAGAACCTCTCCGGATCCAAATAATAGTCGTGTGGTAGAGTCATGTACGGGTAGGGGAGAGGGGATGCGGTGCTGCCAATGCCACTTCGCTTAGTGCACTGGCACACTGACGCGCTGCCTCGGCCGAAGAGAAGGAGCCGGCGGAGGCGGGGTGAGGCAGGGGAGAGGGGTGTCCGGCGCCTTGCCCTTGGCTTTGCCGGAGCTGGAGAAGAA
Organism: Secale cereale; assembly: GCA_902687465.1. NCBI lineage: Eukaryota > Viridiplantae > Streptophyta > Magnoliopsida > Poales > Poaceae > Secale > Secale cereale. The sequence goes on from LR738711.1 coordinate 662,267,471, forward strand.
CCGCATCTTTGCTTTGCTAGAGGTGGCTAGGGTTGCCGCTCGACGGGGGAGCACAGGATGACGAGATAGGGTTGGGGGCTTTTCTGGAAGCGGATGAGGACGCTCCCTCCCTGCACGCTTGGATTAAAAAAGACCGACCGTCGTCGCTGGCGCGTGGGCCCTAGGTGGACGGTCGTCATAAATTAAGCTGACCGTGGTAATTGGGCGGCCACCAGGTGAGCACGCGGCGGACACCAAAAAGGGGCGCGAGGCGTCTGCTTCGCGTCCGCGCCGACACATTTTGGCTGCAATTTTGAGCCGCAAATGTGTCGGCTCGGACGCCTTTTGGGTTTGGGTCGACGCTTTGAGCCTTCACTTTTATCCACGCCGAGTCAAACGGATGCAGGCGGATGTTTTGGCTCGATGCATTGGGGTTGCTCTAAGTAAATGAAGGGAGTATTGTTTTATTTAATACTCTCTGTGCAATGCATGATACTAGTATGGCTGTACCAACCAACAAGGAAGTCCATGGCTCTTTGACCTACAGTTTGGTCTTCAGTTAAGTTTTTTGGTCTTTAGTTGAGTTGGTAAGAGCCTCCAACTTACGTCCAGAAATATTCCAAGCCTTCCCTTGCTGAGCCGCCTACATTTTTTTATACTATTGCATCACCAGTCTAGACAGAATGATCAATGTTCATGATAAATCATACAAATCTGATATCTCAAGATTATTTTGTTACTAACATGCCCAATGAGCTGGGGAAGCAATGTGTCGGATTTAGGGCTCCGCAAAATCCAAAAAGTTCGAACACAGGGGCGTGAACGAAGATCTCTCCAACTCGCGTCTACCTAGCATCTCGCCCTCGCCTAGTGAAGAGATTCAAGCAAGCAACAAATGAAGCACGCAAGAGTTTACCCAGGTTCAGGCCACCACGTGGTGTAAAACCCTACTTCCTGCTTTGGTGGATTGGCCTCGGGAGGGTTGGAATATGAACTAGTATAGTGGTTCCTAAGCTCAGGAGGATCAGGAGGCGAGTGTTCTTGCTCCTTTGCGTGGTGGCAGAGTTTGTGGATCTGCCCCTCTCCCCTTCATAGCGGGGATCCTAGCTACTTATATAGGCGGCCAGGGTCCTCTTCCCCCGAAATGTTTAGGCGGGAAGGGATCCCACAACGGCCATTTTTGAGCGGAAACACAAGGACGTTCCTACCCTGACAAAAGCAGTCTTCGTCTGCAAAAGGATCAGGCGGTGATGCGGCGGTGGGCTCGGCGGTGATATCCTCCTTGCCGTCCTTGCGGTCTTCGGTCTTGTTGCACCAATGGGGAAACCTTTGTCCCGCTCCTCGGAAACCTACGGCTGTGCTGTCCCCCTTGCACCGAAACGGCAACTGCACCGCTGGCGGACGGTGGCACCTGCCGGCGCGGTGCATCACTGCTGACATCACTGCCTCCTCCTGAGGCAAGCTTGACCTTGGATTCTCCGCCCCTCTGGAGCACCTTTCCGAGGACGCTCCTGAGGGGGTCTTGACGTTGTTCTCCTCGCGATGCTTAGTTCCCTCGTGAGGGTCTTTAGCAGCTGGTCAATCAGCTGGATCGTACCAGGACACTGTAGGAGCGCGTCGCGGCCCGCAGACAGGCAAGTCTGGGTACCCTGGTTCCCAGGACGCCGACAGTAGCCCCCGGGCCCAAGGCATGCGCGGAGTTGGTCGAGGATGAAGCGCCGCGGGCCCTAAAAGGCTGCGGGCCAGGCCGGCGTGCGACGGTTGGATGGGACGTGGTGGCTCCACTCCCTACGCAGTCTTGGTGATCGTGTGACTTGACAACTCCTTGGCGCAGACGACGGGGGCGTTATGGGTGCAACGCCAGTGGCTGGCGGTTGGGCTCCTCCGCCCTATAAATGGGACTAGGGGGGAGCCCCCAAGCCGTTTTCAAGCCAACGTCGTCTTCTCCTTGCTTGTTCTTCGCTTTCTCTCTTGTTGCGAGATCTCCATGGTGCCGTCGAGGAAGCCGTCCGTCGCGGAGAAGGGGAAGGCCCCGAAGGATCTGGCCCCACTGCCGCCGAAGAGGGGCCGCGGTCGTCCCCGCAGGCATGCCGTTGCGCTCGCAGCGACACCTCGGGGAGGCGGGCGCGGTCTTCCGAGTTCTGCCGCGGCCACTGGTGAGAGGCGCGGTACGTCCTCCCGTGGTGAAGGTGGTTGTGGCCGTGGAGGGAGAGGAGGCGCGCAACGGTGCCTGTCAGTCACGCGTCCTCTGCGCCCGCAGCTCCACTCCTTCGACGTGTCGTCGGAGTTCATGGTGTGGGCGGAGAAGCCTGGTAGCCCGTGGCTTCGGCTTCCCCGCTCGTTCGGCGACGTGTTACCAGTCGGAGGCCTCGGCGGCATGTGGCTGCAAGCTGACGGTTGCTGCGGTGGTGCGTCCTGGGTGGAGGTTGATGTGGCTCCCTCGGGCGATGTGTTCCTGGAGCGTAGTTGGCAATCGTTTGCTCGCGCACGCTGGCTGCAGGGGAGGTGTGTGCTCCACTTTAGGTATGATGGCGCCTCCACATTGTTTGTCAGGGTCTTCTCAGAGGAAGGGAGGCGCTTTGGGTGCTGTCCCGAGGCCGATGACGAAGGGGACGACGGGGACGGCGTCTGGAGGAGCAGCTCCTCCTCCAAAGACGTCTCAGTCCTAGGGGGCGCCGTGGGTCCCCCATCTGTGGAAGCAGTAGCTCCTCTAGTAGTGGCGGCCGCGACGAACCACCACGCCGCCGAGCTCGGCCCTGCGAGGGGAGGGAGTTGCCGCGCCACTGTGGCTCGGTGAAGCCGGAGGAACTGGAAGACTCCGACTGAGCGGGAGCGGCCTCTGCTTCTTCTCCTTTCCTTTCCTTCATGTCCTTTCTGCATCCAAATTTCAAGTTGCCTCGAGGAGGCGTGTAATGGACTGTGATATATGTAGGAAGCGAGACCTTGGTGTCATGTTTTTTTGTTGCCTTGGTGAAATCACTTAGCTTTTATGCGTCGCAATGTCTTGAGGTGGAGTCCTCCTGACTCTTTGGCGTCATGAGCCCCACCGGGTCATGACGGGGTGGCCGAATCAAGAGAGCTCGTGCAGCCCCTGAGCGGGGGTGAGCCGCTGAGAGCTGCTGAGAGCACCGAGCGCGGGTTAGAGCACCAAAGCCTGAGCCGGATTGGTAGGATAGGTTGCGCGGACTAAGAAGCTCGGCGCCAGAGCCTGAGCAGGCTTGGCCAGGCGAGGTCACGGGGCCGCGGCAGACGAGGGCCGATGACCGACCGTGCCCCAGCCCCCACGTGCGAGGCGCGCGAAGAAGATCGAGTGGCGCAGCCCTGCTCGACAAACTGAACTTAAAACCGGCGAGAAAGATCCGAAACAAGACTTTCAACCAAATGCAGGAAGCGCGAGAAATACGAGAACTCATAGCAGGGGGTAGAAGAAGGGCTGATAGCCAAGGGAGTAGAAAAGGCTGACAGCCAAACACCAAGCCAAAAAAGGAAAAAGGTCGCGTCCGAACCCTACACTACGTCTTCTTCCCAACGCGGAGCTAAGGACTGCCACTAGGGCGTGGGTGGGAGCCCCGTCCGAGGGCCCGTAGGCAACGCACAGGAGACTTCGAGGCGTGTACAGCCCCAACTCATTATTACGTGAGAGTTTCACGGGCGGAGACCTTCACGGGCACGGAGCCTTGATTACGGATAGAACCTCCTGAGGTGTTCGATGTTCCTGTAATTCTGGATAGGTATCCCATCCTGCGTCTCCAGGCGCACAGCACCAGGCCTAGAGACACAGGCAATTCTGAACGGGCCCTCCCACATGGGTGAGAGCTTGTGCAACCCCTCCCGGGAGAGGATCCGCCTCAGGACCAAGTCACCAACTTCAAGTGTTCTTGCGTGGACGCCGCGGCAGTGGTACCGCCGCAGCGCCTGCTGATAACGTGCCGCTCTGAGGGCAGCTCGGCGGCGGCCCTCCTCGCCGAGCACGAGGTCCATCCGCCAGGCGGCATCTTGGCATTCCTCATTGAATGCCAAGACCCATGGGGAGCGATGCTTGACCTCGTGAGGGAGGACCGCCTCCGCCCCATAGATGAGAAAGAAAGGAGTTTCCCCCATGGGTTTGGTGGCAGTGGTTCGGATTGACCACAACACGGACTAGAGCTCGTCGATCTAGCCCCTGCCACAAGCCTCAAGCTTCTTCTTAAAGCTGCGCGTCTTGAGGCCACGCAAGACTTCCGCGTTGGTGCGCTCGGCCTGACCGTTGCTTCTCGGGTGAGCCACTGAAGCGTAGCAGATCTGTGTTCCAAGGTTAGCACAATATGACCTGAAGATATTGCTTGTGAACTACGAACCGTTATCCGTGATGATGTGGCTGGGGACCCCGAATCGCCTAACGAGGCCTTGGATGAACCTGACAGCCGACCCGGCTGGGATCGCGCGAACAGACTCCACCTCCGCCCACTTGGTGAATTTGTCGATGGCGACGTACAGGAAGCGGTAGCCCCCCGCCGCCCGGGGAAATGGACCCAGGATGTCCAATCCCCAGACCACGAAGGGCCACGAGAGCGGAATCGTCTGGAGGCCCTGAGCCGGCTGGTGGATCTGCTTGGCGTGAAACTGGCACGCCTCGCAAGCCCGCACAAGCTCTGTGGCGTCGTTGAGCGCCGTGGGCCAGTAGAAGCCGCTACGGAAGGCCTTGCCTACGAGGGTGCGGGACGACGAGTGATGACCGCAGTCTCCACCGTGGATGTTAGCCAACAGCTCGCGCCCTTGCTTCTTCGAGATGCACTTCAGCGAGACGTCGTTGGGGCGCCTCTTGTAGAGTTCGCCGTCTTGGATGCAGTAAGCTGAGGCCTGTCAGACCACGCGCTCTGCATCTTCTTCCTTGTCCGGCAGGGTGTTGTGTTGCAGGTACATCTTGAGCTCTTGGCTCCAGCAACTCTCCTCGGGCTCCGCGGCGAGCAGCAGGCAGGCTCCGGAGGGTGGTCCGCAGGGCGGGGCGCCGTTCGGAGGCGCCGCAGGTAACCCCTGCGGAGGGGATGCCAGCTCACGGGCTGGCGGTGCTACCGACGGCTTGAGTAGTCGCTCCTCGAAGACGCCCGGCCTCTGAGGCTCTCGCCTGGAGGCTCGTTTGGCCATATCGTCCGCTTCTTTGTTGGTGCCTCTTGGTACGTGCTGCACCTCCAGCCCTTGGAATCGCTTCTCCATCTTGCGCACCTCCTCCAGATATGCCTCCATGTGCTCGTCCTTGGGCTTGTATTTCTTGTTGGAGAAGTCAACGAGGAGTTGCAAATCACCCCTAATGGTGAGATGCTCGACCCCTAGCGCAGCGGCGGCTTTGAGCCCGGCGATTAGGCCCTTGTACTCTGCGATGTTTTTGGAGACCTTCTCGCCTTGCTGGAAGCAAAGCTGCACAACGTAGTACAACTTATCCTGAGTGGGAGATACTAACACGGTGCCAAGATCAATCTATGGAGTAATCTAGCAACGAGGGAGAGGGGAGTGCATCTACATACCCTTGTAGATCGCGATGCGGAAGCGTTACAAGAACGCGGATGAAGGATTCGTACTCGCAGCGATTCAGATCGCGGTTGATTCCGATCTAAGCGCCGAACAACGGCACCTCCGCATTCAACACACGTGCAGCCCGATGACGTCTCCCACGCCTTGATCCAGCAAGGAGAGAGGGAGAGGTTGGGGAAGACTCCATCCAGCAGCAGCACGACGGCGTGGTGGTGGTGGAGGAGTGCGGGACTCCAGCAGGGCTTCGCCAAGCACTGCGAGAGACGAGGAGGGAGAGAGGTAGGGCTGCGCCAAGCGAGAGAGGTCAAACCATGTGTTGGGCAGCCCCAAACCTCAAGTATATATAGGGGGAAGGGAGGGGCTGCGCCCCTTCTGGGTTTCCACCCCTAGGGGTGGCGGCCAGCCCTAGATCCCATCTAGGGGGGCGGCCACGGGGGAGAGGGAGAGAGGGCGCACCAGATTGGGCCCTAGGGCCCATCTGCCCTAGGGTTTGCCCCCCTCCCCTCTTGGAGGCGCCTTGGGCCCTAGTGGGGGGACGCACTAGCCCACCTGGGGCTGGTACCCTCCCACACTTGGCCCACGCAGCCCTCTGGGGCCGGTGGCCCCACACGGTGGACCCTCGGGACCCTCCCGGTGGTCTCGGTACGCTACCGATAGTGCCCAAAACTTTTCCGGTGACCAAAACGGGACTTCCCATATATGAATCTTTACCTCCGGACCATTCCGGAACTCGTCGTGATGTCCGGGATCTCATCCGAGACTCGAACAACATTCGGTAACCGTGTACATACTTTCCCTATAACCCTAGTGTCGTCGAACCTTAAGTGTGTAGACCCTACGGGCTCGGGACTCATGCAGATATGGCCGAGACAACTCTCCGGTCAATAACCAACAGCGGGATCTGGATACCCATGTTGGCTCCCACATGCTCCACGATGATCTCATCGGATGAACCACGATGTCAAGGATTCAATCAATCCCGTATACAATTCCCTTTGTCTATCGGTACAGTACTTGCCCAAGATTCGATCGTCGGTATCCCGATACCTTGTTCAATCTCGTTACCGGCAAGTCTTTACTCGTTCCGTAACACATCATCCCATGATCAACTCCTTGATCACATTGTGCACATTATGATGATGTCCTATCGAGTGGGCCCAGAGATACCTCTCCGTCACACGGAGTGACAAATCCCAGTCTTGATTCGTGCCAACCCAACAGACACTTTCGGAGATACCTGTAGTGCACCTTTATAGCCACCCAGTTACGTTGTGACGTTTGGTACACCCAAAGCATTCCTACGGTATCCGGGATTTGCACAATCTCATGGTCTAGGGAAAAGATACTTGACATTTAGAAAAGCTTTAGCATACGAACTACACGATCTGTGCTAGGCTTAGGATTGGGTCTTGTCCATCACATCATTCTCCTAATGATGTGATCCCGTTATCAAGGACATCCAATGTCCATGGTCAGGAAACCGTGACCATCTGTTGATCAACGAGCTAGTCAACTAGAGGCTTACTAGGGACATGGTGTTTGTCTATGTATCCACACATGTATCTGAGTTTCCTATCAATACAATTATAGCATGGATAATAAACAATTATCATGAACAAGGAAATATAATAATAACCAATTTATTATTGCCTCTAGGGCATATTTCCAACAGTCTCCCACTTGCACTAGAGTCAATAATCTAGTTCACATCACCATGTGATTAACACTCACAGGTCACATCGCCATGTGACCAACATCAAAGAGTTTACTAGAATAAATAATCTAGTTCACATCAATATGTGATTAACACTCAATGAGTTCTGGGTTTGATCATGTTATGCTTGTGAGAGAGGTTGTAGTCAACGGGTCTGCAACATTCAGATCCCTATGTACTTCGCAAAACTTTATGTCATATCGTAGATGCTGCTACCACATTCCACTTGGAGCTATTCCAAACGGTTGCTCCATTATATGTATCCGGTATCTCTACTCAGAGTTATCCGGATAGGTGTTAAGCTTGCATCGACGTAACTCTTTACGTCGAACTCTTTATCACCTCCATAACCGAGAAACATTTCCTCATTCCTCTAAGGATAATTTTGACCACTATCTAGTGATCCACTCCTGGATCACCTTTGTACCCTCTTGCGAAACATGTGGCAAGGCACACATCAGATGCGGTACTCAGCATGGCATACCGTATAGAGCCTATGACAAAATCATAGGGGACGACCTTCTTCCTTCCTCTTTCTTCTGTCGTGGTCAAGCTTTTGAGTCTTACTCAACTTCACATCTTACAACTCAGGTAAGAACTCCTTCTTTGACTGATCTAGTTTGAACTCCTTCAAAATCATGCCAAGGTGTGTGTTCTTTTGAAAGTATCATCAAGCGTCTTCATCTATCTCTATAGATCTTGATGCCCAATATGTAAGCAGCTTTATCCAGGTCTTCCTTTGAAAAACTCCTTTCAAACAACCCTTTACGCTTTCCAGAAATTCTACATCATTTCGGATCAACAATATGTCATTCACATATACTTATCAGAAATTTTGTAGTGCTCCCACTCACTTTATTGTAAATACAATTTTCTAACAAACTTTGTATACCCAAAAACTTTGATCACTCCATCAAAGCGTATATTCCGACTCCGAGATGCTTTCTCCAGTCCATGGAAGGATAGTTGGAGCTAGCATACCTTTTAGCATCCTTAGGATCGACAAAACCTTTCTGATTGTATCACATACAACCTTTCCTTACGAAAACTGGTAAGGAAACTTGTTTTGTCATCCATCTGCTAGATTTCATAAATGCAGCTAATGCTAACATGATTCCGACAGACTTAAGTATCGCTACGGGTGAGAAAATCTCATCGTAGTCAACTCCTTGAACTTGTGAAAAACTCTTTGCCACAAGTTGAGCTTCATAGACGGTGACATTACCGTCCACGTCCGTCTTCTTCTTAAAGATCCATTTATCTCAATGGCTTGCCAATCATCGGGCAAGTCCACCAAAGTCCATACTTTGTTTTGATACATGGATCCTATCTCGGATTGCTCGACTTCTAACCATTTGTCGGAATACGGGCCCACCATCGCTTCTCCATAGTTCGTATGTTCATTGGTGTCCACCAACATGACATCTAAGACAGGATCACCGTACCACTCAGGAGTAGTACATATCCTTGTCGAACTTCGAGGTTCGATAGCAACTTGATCCGAAGCTTCATGATCACTATCATTAGTTTCCTCTTCAACAGTCGTAGGTTCCATAGAAAAATCTTTCTGTGTTGCACTACTCTCTGGTTGAATTGAGGGTTCGACAACCTCATCAAGTTCTATCTTCCTCCCACTCAATTCTTTCGAGAGAAACTCCTTCTCGAGAAAGGACCCGTTCTTAGTGAAAAACATTTTTGCCCTTGGATCAGAGATAGAAGGTATACCCAACTATTACCTTTGGGCATCCTATGAAGATGTATTTGTCCGCTTTTGGGTTCGAGCTTTTTCCGGCTGAAGCCATAAGCATCGTAGCCCCAAACATTAAGAAGCGACAAGTTTGGTTTCTTGCCAAACCATAGTTCATACGGCGTCATTTCAACGGTCTTAGATGGTGCCCTATCTAAAGTGAATGCAGCTGTCTCTAATGCATAACCTCAAAATAATAGCGAGAGATCGGTAAGAGACATCATAGATCGCACCATATCTCATAAGGTTCGATTACGATGTCCGGACACACCATTACGCTATGGTGTTCCAGGTGGCTTCAACTGCGAAACAATTCCACAATGTCTTAAGTGATTGCCAAACTCATAATTCAAAAAATCTCCCCTTGATCAGATCGTAGGAACATGATCTTCTTGTTATGGTGATTCTTAACTTCACTCTGAAATTGCTTGAACTTTTTCAAACGTTTCGGACTTTTGCTTCATTAAGTAAATATACCCATATATACTCAAATCGTTAGTGAAGATGAGAAAATAACGATATCCACCACACGCCTTAATTCTCATTGGATCACACACATCAGCATGTATGATTTCCAACAAGTCATTTGCCCGTTTCATTGTACATGAACACGGGATCTTAGTCATCCTGCCCATGAGGCATGGCTCGCATGTGTCAAGCGATTCAAACTCAAGTGACTCCAAACATCCATCAACATGGAGTTTCTTCATGTATTTTATGCCAAAATTACCTAAGCGGCAGTGCCACAAGAAAGTGGTACTATCATTATTAACTCTACATCTTTTGGCGTTAATATTATTATCATGTGTATTACTATGATCGAGATTCAATAAACCATTGGGTGCATGACCATAAAGGTATTATTCATGTAAACAGAATAACCATTATTCTCTAACCTAAATGAATAATCGTATTGCTATGAACATGATCTAATCATATTCATGCTCAACGTAGACACCTCATAACATTTATCTAGGTTCAACACTAATCCCGAAGGTAGAGGGAGCGTGTGATGGTGATCTTATCAATCTTGGAAACACTTCCAACACACATCGTCACCTTGGCCTTAGTTAGTCTCCATTCAGTCCGTAGCTTTTTCTTCAAGTCACTAATAATAGCAATTGAACTGGTATCCAATACCCAGGTGCTACAAGGAGTACTAGTAAGGTACACATAAATAACATGTATGTCAAATATACTTTGTTGAAGTTGCCAGCTTTCTTATCTACCATGTATTTGGGGTATTTCCGCTACCATCTGACCGTTCCCCTTACAATAGAAGCACTTAGTCTCGAGGTTTGGGTTCAACCTTGGGTTCCTTCATGAGAGCGACAACTGCTTTGCCATTCATGAAGTTTCCCTTCTAGCCCTTGCCCCTTTTGAAACCAGTGATCTTGTTAGACCATCAACACTTGATGTTCCTTCTTGATTTCTACTTTTGCGGTCTTAAGTACCGCTAATAGCTCCGGGCTCATCTCCTCCTTTGCATGTCATAGTTCATCACGAAGTTCTAGTAGCTTGGTGATAGTCTCTAGAGAATTCCATCAACCACTATCTCATGTGGAAGATTAACTCCCACTTGGTTCAAGTGATTTTAGCACCCAGACATTCTGAGCACATGCTCACTAGTTGAGCTATTCTCCTCCATCTTGTTGGCAAAAGAACTTGTCAGAGGTCTCATACCTCTCAACACGGGCATGAGTCTGAAATCCCAATTTCAGGTCTTGGAACATCTCATATAGCGTTCAAAACGTCATTGGAATCCCGATTCTAAGCTGTAAAGTATGGTGCACTAAACTATCAAGTATTCATCAGGACGTGTCTGTCAGGTGTTCACAACATCCACAGACGACGTTGTAGGGGTTTGCACATCGAGCGGTGCATCAAAGACGTAAGCCTTCTGTGTAGCAGTGAGGACACTCCTCGGACTACGGACCCAGTCCGCATCAGTGCTTACAATATCTTTCAACTTAGTCTTTCTCTAGGATCATATTAAACAGGGAGCTGCAACGCAAACTATTGGTCTACGACATAATTTGCAAAGACAACTTAGACTATTGTTCATGACAATTAAGTTCATCTAATGAACTCCCACTCAGATAGACATCTCTCTAGTCATCTAAGTGATACATGATCCGAATCGACTAGGCCGTGTCCGACCATCACGTGAGACGGACTAGTCATCAGCGGTGAACATCTTTATGTTGATCGTATCTTCTATACGATTCATGTTCGACCTTTCGGTCTTCCGTGTTCCGAGGCCATGTCTGTACATGCTAGGCTCGTCAAGTGAACCCTAAGTGTATTGCGTGTGTAAATCTGGCTTACACCCGTTGTATGCGAACGTTAGAGCCTATCACACCCGATCATCACGTGGTGCTTCGGAACAACGAACCTTAGCAACGGTGCACAGTTAGGGGGAACACAATTCTTGAAATTTTAGTGAGAGATCATCTTATTTACTACCGTCATTCTAAGAAAATAAGATGTAAAACGTGATAAACATCACATGAAATCAAATAGTGACATGATATGGCCAATATCATTTTGCTCCTTTTGATCTTCATCTTCGGGGCTCCATGATCATCATCGTCACCGGCATGACACCATGATCTCCATCATCGTGTCTTCATGAAGTCGTCTCGCCAAACATTACTTCTACTACTATGGCTAACGGTTAGCAATAAAGTAAAGTAATTACATGGCGTTTTCAGTGACACGCAGGTCATACAATAAAATAAGACAACTCCTATGGCTCCTGCCGGTTGTCATATTCATCGACATGCAAGTCGTGATTCCTATTACAAGAACATGATCAATCTCATACATCACATATATATCATTCATCACATCCTTTTGGCCATATCACATCACACGGCACATGCTGCAAGAACAAGTTAGACGTCCTCTAATTGTTGTTGCAAGTTTTTACGTGGCTGCTATAGGTTTCTAGCAAGAACGTTTCTTACCTACGCCAAAACCACAACGTGATATGCCAATTTCTATTTACCCTTCATAAGGACCCTTTTCATCGAATCCGATCCGACTAAAGTGGGAGAGACAGACACCCGCTAGCCACCTTATGCAACTAGTGCATGTCAGTCGGTGGAACCTGTCTCACGTAAGAGTATGTGTAAGGTCAGTCCGGGCCGCTTCATCCCACAATGTCGCCGAATCAAGATAAGACTAGTAACGACAAGTAAATTGACAAATCGACGCCCACAACTACTTTGTGTTCGACTCGTGCAAGAAACTACGCATAGACCTAGCTCATGATGCCACTGTTGGGGATCATAGCAGAAATCAAAAAAATTCTACGCATCACCAAGATCAATCTATGGAGTAATCTAGCAACGAGGGAGAGGGGAGTGCATCTACATACCCTTCTAGATCGCGATGCGGAAGAGATACAAGAACGCGGATGAAGTATTCGTACTCGCAGCGATTCAGATCGCGGTTGATTCCGATCTAAGTGCCGAACAACGGCGCCTCCGCGTTCAACACACGTGCAGCCCGATGACGTCTCCCACGCCTTGATCCAGCAAGGAGAGAGGTAGAGGTTGGGGAGGACTCCATCCAGCAGCAGCACGACGGCGTGGTGGTGGTGGAGGAGCGCGGGACTCCAGCAGGGCTTCGCCAAGCACTACGAGAGACGAGGAGGGAGAGAGGTAGGGCTGCGCCAAGCGAGAGAGGTCAAACCATGTGTTGGGCAGCCCCAAACCTCAAGTATATATAGGGGAAGGGAGGGGCTGTGCCCCCTTTAGGGATTCCACCCCTAAGGGTGGCGGCCAGCCCTAGATCCCATCTAGGGGGGCGACCACGGGGGAGAGGGAGAGGGGGCGCACCAGATTGGGCCCTAGGGCCCATCTGCCCTAGGGTTTGCCCCCTCCCCTCTTGGAGGCGCCTTGGGCCCCGGTGGGGGGCGCACCAGCCCACCTGGGGCTGGTCCCCTCTCACACTTGGCCCATGCATCCCTCTGGGGCCGGTGGCCCCACCCGGTGGACCCCCGGGACCCTCCCGGTGGTCCCGGTACGCTACCGATAGCGCCTGAAACATTTCCTGTGACCAAAACTGGACTTCCCATATATGAATCTTTACCTCCAGACCATTCCGAAACTCCTCGTGACGTTCGGGATCTCATCCGGGACTCCGAACAACATTCGGTAACCGCGTACATACTTTCCTAATAACCCTAGCGTCATCGAACCTTAAGTGTGTAGACCCTACGGGCTCGGGAGTCATGTAGACATGGCCGAGACAACTCTCCGGTCAATAACCAACAGCGGGATCTGGATACCCATGTTGGCTCCCACATGCTCCACGATGATCTCATCGGATGAACCACGATGTCAAGGATTCAATCAATCCCGTATACAATTCCCTTTGTCTATCGGTACAGTACTTGCCCGATCCCTTGTTCAATCTCGTTATCGGCAAGTCACTTTACTCGTTCCGTAACTCATCATCCCGTGATCAACTCCTTGATCACATTGTGCACATTATGATGATGTCCTACCGAGTGGGCCTAGAGATACCTCTCCGTCACACGGAGTGACAAATCCCAGTCTTGATTCGTGCCAACCCAACAGACACTTTCGGAGATACATGTAGTGCACCTTTATAGCCACCTAGTTACGTTGTGACATTTGGTACACCCAAAGCATTCCTACGGTATCCGGGAGTTGCACAATCTCATGGTCTAGGGAAAAGATACTTGACATTTAGAAAAGCTTTAGCATACGAACTACACGATCTGTGCTAGGCTTAGGATTGGGTCTTGTCCATCACATCATTCTCCTAATGATGTGATCCCGTTATCAACGACATCCAATGTCCATGGTCAGGAAACTGACCATCTGTTGATCAACCAGCTAGTCAACTAGAGGCTTACTAGGGACATGGTGTTTGCCTATGTATCCACACATGTATCTGAGTTTCCTATCAATACAATTATAGCATGGATAATAAACAATTATCACGAACAAGGAAATATAATAATAACCAATTTATTATTGCCTCTAGGGCATATTTCCAACATGCAAGTGTAGCAGTAGACTCCGCATGGGGTCAGGAACGCCGTTTTCTCCAGGTCTTCCACCGCCATCTTGATTTGGTGGTAGCCCGAGAAAGCGTCGAGGAAGTAGAGCAGGTCGCACTCAGCCGTTGAATCCACGATTTTGTCGATGCGCGGAAGAGGGAAGAGGTCCTGAGGGCAGAACTTGTTGAGGCTCGTGAAGTCGACGCACATGCGCTCCTTGCCTCCTTTCTTCGGGACTATGACGGGGTTGGCCAGCCACTCCGGGTGCCATACTTCCCGTACGACGCCTGCTTCATCTAGCTGCCTAACCTCCTGAACGATGAAGGCCTGCTTCTCCGGGGCTTGTCTGCGCGCCTTCTGCTTGATAGGGCGCACATTGGGGCATACCGTGAGGTGATGCTCGATGACGTGCCTAGGCACCCCGACCAAATCTGCGGCTTTCCAGGCGAATACGTCCTTGTTGGCCTTGAGGAAGCTGACCAGCGCTACCTCCTGCTCAGGATCCATGCCCGTACCGATGGTGAAGGTGGCTCCTGATCCTTCTTCATTAGCGGACAACTGCTTCGTCTCGGCAGGGTCCTGAGAGAAGAGCTGCTTCTTCTTGGCAGGCGCGGCCTCCGGCGCCTCCGGAGCCCCCTTGGCTCCTGGGTGAGCTGCGGCGGCAGCCCTATAAGCGTGCCCAAGGACCTGAAGGGCGGCCTTGGGGTCCCCTTCAACGGTGATGACGCCGCTGCTCCCAGGCATCTTGACGGTGTTGTATCTCGGGTGAGTCGCCGCCGTGAACTTCGCCAAGGCTGGGAAGCCGAGGACGGCGTTTTAGGGCAGGTGGATGGGCGCGACGTCAGAGTCGATAAGCTCAGTCCAGTAGTTAGCCGGTGTGCCGAAGGTGACCGGGAGGCAGATCTGGCCGAGCGGAACGGCCGAGCCCGCGACCCCTGAGAAGGTCTTGGTGGGGAGGAGCTGCCTATTGGACACAGGCAGATGACTGAAGGCCTCGGGGGAGAGGATGTTGAGCCCGGCGCCGCTGTCAATGAGGGTCCTCGTCACGGCCACCTCACAGATGGTGGGCACGCACACCATGGGGAGAACGCTAGTGCCGACCGCTTCTGAGGCGAGGTCGCTAGGGTCGAAGGTGATTGTGTGCCCCGGCGCGCTCTGAGCCCGCGAGGCCTCCTGCGGCTGGGCGGCAGCCCCAACCTACGGAAGTGCGACTTGACGTGCCGGGCCGACGCCGGTGCTTGGGACCCGCCGAGGATGCAGGCGACCCCGCGGCAGGGCAGCTCCCTGCTGGCAACGCCCCGCAGCCCGCCGCTGCGGGCCGTTCGCGTGTCGTGATTTCCGGCGGACGGCCGGCGCCGGGGCGGCCGTCGTGCCATCAAGAGCGCGACCGGCGAGGCCACAGGTGGCGGGAGTGGCGGAGCAGGCCGCCCTTCGGTGGCCCGGCCGGCAGGAACATCGTCGGGGAAGGAGGAGGAGTGCCCGCGTGCGGCGAGATCCACCGGTATCGCTCACTCGACGGGGAGGGTGTCAGCCCCCACGCGGATGTGGCAGGCCGCAGTCATCGTGGCGGCGCGGAACAGGAGAGGGGAGGCGAGGTTGTCGGAGAGGCGAGATTCGACACGCCCCCTACCTGGTGCGCCAAATGTCGGATTTAGGGCTCCGCAAAACCCAAGAAGGTTGAACACAGGGGCGTGAACGAAGATCTCTCCCACTCGCGACTACCTAGCGTCTCGCCCTCGCGTAGTGAAGAGATTCAAGCAAGCAACAAATGAAGCACGCAAGAGTTTACCCAGGTTCAGGCCACCGCGTGGTGTAAAACCCTACTTCCTGCTTTGGTGGATTGGCCTCGGGAGGGCTGGAATATGAACTAGTACATTGGTTCCTGAGCTCAGGAGGTGAGCTCAGGAGGGTCAGGAGGCGAGTGTTCTTGCTCCTTTGCGTGGTGGCAGAGTTTGTGGATCTGCCCCTCTCCCCTTCATTGCGGGATCCTAGCTACTTATATAGGAGGCCATGGTCCTCTTCCCCCGAAATGTTTAGGCGGGAAGGGATCCCACAACGGCCATTTTTGAGCGGGAACACAAGGACGTTCCTACCCTGACAAAAGCAGTCTTCGCCTGCATAAGGATCAGGCGGTGACATGGCAGTGGGCTAGGTGGTGACATCCTCCTTGCCGTCCTTGCGGTCTTCGGTCTTGTTGCACCAATGGGGAAACTTTTGTCCCGCTCCTCGGGAACATGCGGCTGTGTTGTCCCCCTTGCACCGAAACGGCAACTGCGCCTCTGGCGGACGCTAGCACCTGCTGGCGCGGTGCATCACTGCTGACATCACTGCCTCCTCCTGAGGCAAGCTTGGCCTTGGATTCTCCGCCCCTCCGGAGCACCTTGCCGAGGCCGCTCCTGAGGGTGTCTTGACGTTGTTCTCCTCGCGAGGCTTAGTTCCCTCGCGAGGGTCTTGGGCAGCTGGTCGATCAGCTGGACCGTATCAGGCCGCTATAGGAGCGCGTCGCGGCCCGCAGATAGGAAAGTCTGGGCACCCTGGTTCCCAGGACGCCGACACAATGCTTATGCATTCATGGATATATATACGTAATCACAAAAATAAAATCTTGTTGGTCACAATTAATTCACATTTACCACCCATTCGACAAGAGAAAATTAATTCAATAATGATTTTGTAAGAGAAAATTAATTCATAACCACGCATACTCTTATAGTTCAAGTAGAAAAATACCTGGTACACTTATTCCGGTATCTTGCAACTGCATAACCATGTGCTAAGAGAAAATTATGAGCAACAATGTAAGGCTCTATTGCTGAGTTCCCACCAACAGCGCATTTGGTGCACCTTTGAGGAGGAGTCCCTATATCATAACCACCAATGGCTTCTCGGCCTGGTTCGTTGAATATAAACCACTGCGTTACACGATCGCCAAAGGCCTTAAAAGAAAAGTCGGTGTAATCTGCAAATAGTTCCCTGCAAAAAAAGGAGGTCTTTGTTAGGAAATGTGCAACCTTGTATTACCTCAAGGCCAAATCCATCATATATACAAGTATAGGGGGAGGCCAAAGGCCAAAATACAGATAGCCAAAAGGCATCATAAATGTAACTCTAACACCCCTGTCGGATTCGGGGCTCCGCAGACCCTTGATAGATTCGAACACTAGGGTGCGTGCGAAGAACTCAACTTCCCTTGTCTGTCTACTCGTCGGTTTCACGGCCTAGCTCGATGAACAGGAAGGAAATGGGACAAGGCAGTTTACCCAGGTTCGGGCCACCTCGCGGTGTAATACCCTACTCCTGCTTTGTGGTGGATTGCCTCGAGGTGGGCTGAGGATGATCTAGTACAGTGGTTGAACAACCTCAGGAGGTGTGTTCTTGCTTGGGTGGTGGTGAGGGTGGTATGAACACCCCGTCCCCTGCTATGGTGGTGGCTAGGCTATATTTATAGTGGCCTCGGTCCTCTTCCCCCAAAATGGAGGTGGGAAGGGATCCCACAACTGCCAAATTCAAAGGGAGACAACTAGTACATCTTATTCTGACGAAAGGTGGTCTTCGCCTGCAAAGCTTCTGATCGTGACGCCAAGGTGGGCTTGGTGATGAACTTCGTCCTGTTATCGTGGCAATCTTGGCCTTGTTGCATGGAAATGGAAATCTTTGGCTGATTCCTCGGGACTCCGCACCTGCGCTTGCTTCTTTAGCACCAAAGAGGAAACCTGTTACACTGCGCCCGATGGCGCCCGCCTGGCCTTGGTCGTCATGGCTTGAGTCATCTGAACCTCACGAGGTGGAGGCTTGCATAGAGATCTGCACTCATCAGGAGCCAGCCTAGAGAGGCTGCTCCTTCCGGAGGCCATGAAACGTTCGCGCAGCTTTTCCCAGGAGGAAATCGACCCTGTTGGGAGGTTCAGGAGCCATGAACGCACACCTTCCTTGAGAGCCATGGGGAACCAATTGACCATAACCTTCTCGTCGCCGCTGGCTGCCTCGATGCTCAGCTCGTAGGCTGCAGGAACTCGGTGCGGTCAGGTGTTCCATCGTAGCGTGTAGGCATGTCTGGCATGAACTTGCCGGGCCAAACGACGCGTCGCAGCTCCGGGGTGAACGCTCAGCAGCTCGTCGCACTCACGGGTGCCCGCCGTGGAGGCGGAGCCCGGTCCGGGTGCTCGCGTGCCGCCGCGTGGAGTGGCACGCGACCTTGATGAGGCAGCGCTGGGAGTGCATGTGCCTCACCTTGGGACCGCTGCACCACCTAACAACTTTCTTCATCACGCGCGGGTGCCCTGCGGGGTGGGTCGTGCTGGGGAGCCTCACGCCTTGGCTCGGGGACGATGTCACGCCGAAGAGGAGGAGGAGGTGCACCACGGGCCACGTCGCCCGCTTGAGGTGGTGGGGAAGGCAGCGAGCAGGACGATGCTAGAGCTTCTCACGTGGCGCAGACGAGTTCGGCGATGCGGTCCAGCCAGTCCTCGTAGAGGTCATCGGCCGGGCGGTAGCGCAGGAGGTTACACACCATGAGCAGCGTGGCCTACGAGTTCGCCGGCCCGTGATGGGAACGTGAGGACAAAGCAGCCGTGGGAGTCAGCGACGGGGTAGCGGAGCGATTGTCGCGCCGCGCGGAAAGAGGCAGCGATGAATCTTGCTTCTCACGGGCCGCGGGGCCGATGGTGGCGTCTGCCGCTGGCTATGGGAAATGGCAGGGGATGCCGCCGCCTGGAGGTGCTGTCTGGGCGACGCGGGCAGCGAGGGCAGCCTGGCGCTTAGCACGAACTTGACGAGAATCCGCCATGGGGACGACGAGGCGATGGTGAACCGACCGGAAGAAGAGAAACGCTGACGCACCCCCTACCTGGCGTGCCAAATGTCGGATTCGGGGTTCCACATACCATTGATAGATTCGAACACTAGGGTGCGTGCGAAGAACTCAACTTCCCTTGTCTTTCTACTCATCGGTTTCACGGCCTAGCTTGATGAGCAGGAAGGTAATGGGACAAGGCAGTTTACCCAGGTTCGGGCCACCTCGCGGTGTAATACTCTACTCCTGCTTTGTGGTGGATTGCCTCGAGGTGGGCTGAGGATGATCTAGTACAGTGGTTGAACAACCTCAGGAGGTATGTTCTTGTTTGGGTGGTGGTGAGGGTGGTGTGAATGATCCGTCCCCTGCTATGGTGGTGGCTAGGCTATATTTATAATGGCATCGGTCCACTTACCCCAAAATGGAGGCGGAAAGGGATCCAACAATGGCCAAATTCAAAGGGAGACAACTAGTGCATCTTATTCTGACGAAAGGTGGTCTTCGCCTACAAAGCTTCTGATCGTGATGCCATGGTGGGCTCGGTGATGACCTTCGTCCTGTCGTCTTGGCGATCTTGGCCTTGTTGCATGGAAATGGAAACCTTTGGCTGATTCCTTAGGACCCCACGCCTGCGCTTGCTTCTTTAGCACCAAAGAGGAAGCCTACTGCACTGTGCCATCTAGCGCCCACCTGGCCTTGGTCTTCATGGCTTGGTTCATCTGAACCTCACGAGGTGGAGGTTTGCATAGAGATCTCCACTCCTCAGGAGCCATCCTAGAGAGGCAGCTCCTTTCGGAGGCCATGGCATCGTCCGCCTCACGAGGCTTGGCCCCTCGCGAGGGTCTTGTGTGTTGATGCTGAAGATGGGCCATACCAGGCTGGTGATGGAGCCACGCTGTGGGCTGCAGGCAGGCAAGTCTGGGTACCCTGGTTCCCAGAATACCGACAGTAGCCCCCGGGCCCAATACGCGCTCGGACTTGGCTTCAAGGCGAAGCCAAAGGCCAAGGGCAAAGCGCCACGGGCCACAACCGCCTGCGGACCTAGTTGACATGTGGCGCCTAATGGGACTTGGGTGTCTCCGTTTCCCCACGCCGCCTCGTCAATCGTCCTGGGCTAACAAAAAGGCCGGCGCCTGCCTCCAAACCTTCATTGTTGACAAAAAGGTTGGCGCCTGCCTCCAAACCTTAATTGCCTTCCCTTCATGTTGCTCCAAATCCCTTTTCCTTATCGCCGCACACGCCCCAGATCTGTTGAATCCTTTCCCCGAGCTTGGCGTTGATTGCCCCCAAGAACGCAAAGCCCGCTGCTTCTCCCACGCATCCAGCACCCATGCTCGAGCCAGCCCTCAGTGTTTCCACCATCACCGAGTCGCCGTCCTCCCGCTGACAGCGAGCAGCCAAAATGAGGGGCGGGAGACATCGCTCCGGGTTGGCTCTGCGAAGCCGGAATCCTTGGGTGAAACATTCCACCCCTTCTTCCTGCAGAGTGTCTATGCCGGGCTCGTCACCCTTTCTCCAATTTCTTCTTCACCATCCTTAACTACTACCAGATCCACACCCTTCATCTCCATCCCAGCTCCATCATCCTCTTGTCGATCTTCGCCTTCTACTGCGAGGTGTTCATCGGGGTGATGACCTCCGTTGCGATGTTCCGCCATTTCTTCTATCTTCGGATGAGAGGCACCGAACAGTGCTTCGGGTGTGTCTGTTTCATCGCAACCCACCCTGGTAATGTGATCTCAAAGGCCAAGAAGAAGGTAGACAATTTCCGGCGCAAGTGAATCTTCATGGATGCCAAGCGCTCTCACGCTTGGCTGGAGCTGCCGACTGAGTTGCCGGAGAAGCTGGCTCGGTGGGGTCACGAGAAGCTCACCGACCCCCGGGCAGAGCAGCTGTTGGAGAATATGGTGGAGGACCTGACAGAGGGGAAGCTGACAGGGGCCGTGCTCGTCAAGGAGTTCATGACGCAGCGGCTGGCCCCGCTCTAGGCGCGCTCGCGCCCCTTGTAGAGTCTCAAGGGCGCATATGATGACCTCCGACTGCGCCCGGGGGACCTGACCAACGAGGAGTTGGGCAAGGCCCTGCATGTCCTTCTCGAGAAGGATCCGGGAGGCCTTCCATAAGCCTATCTCCAGTTGTACCATCGTGACGACGGGGCGGACGTGGCTGCCACCATGCCCGTCTTCAATGAGCAAGGTCGCGTGCCGCCGTCGCTCCCCCAAGCCCCATGATACGTCTCCAACGTATCTACTTTTCCAAACACTTTTGCCCTTGTTTTGGACTCTAACTTGTATGATTTGAATGGAACTAACCCGGACTGACGCTGTTTTCAGCAGAATTGCCATGGTGTTGTTTTTGTGCCAAAATAAAAAGTTCTCGGAATGACCTAAAAATCCACGGAGAGTTATTTTGGAAAATGTATAAAATATCAGCGGAAAGATCTACGTAAGGGGCCCACACCCTGTCCACGAGGGTGGGGGCGCGCCCCCTCCCCTGGGCGCACCCCCTGCCTCGTGGGCCCCCTGACGCTCCACCGATGTACCCCCGGACTCCATATATTCACTTTCGGGGAGAAAAAATCAGAGGGAAAGAATTATCACGTTTTACGATACGGAGCCACCGCCAAGCCCTAATCTCTCTCGGGAGGGCTGATCTGGAGTCCATTCGGGGCTCCGGAGAGTGGAGATCATCGCCATCGTCATCATGAACCTTCCTCCATCACCAATTCCATGATGCTCACCGCCGTGCGTGAGTAATTCCATCGTAGGCTTGCTGGACGGTGATGGGTTGGATGAGATTTACCATGTAATCGAGTTAGTTTTGTTAGGGTTTGATCCCTAGTATCCACTATGTTCTAAGATTGATGTTGCTATGACTTTGCTATGCTTAATGCTTGTCACTAGGGCCCAAGTGCCATGATTTCAGATCTGAACCTATTATGTTTTCATTAATATATGTGTGTTCTTGATCCTATCTTGCAAGTCTATAGTCACCTATTATGTGTTATGATCCGGCAACCCCGAAGTGACAATAATCGGGACCATTCCCGGTGATGACCGTAGTTTGAGGAGTTCATGTATTCACTATGTGTTAATGCTTTGGTCCAGTACTCTATTAAAAGGAGGCCTTAATATCCCTTAGTTTCCACTAGGACCCCGCTTCCACGGGAGGGTAGGACAAAAGATGTCATGCAAGTTCTTTTCCATAAGCACGTATGAATATATTCGGAATACATGCCTACATTACATTGATACCGGAGCTAGTTCTGTGTCACCCTAGGTTATAACTTTTACATGATGAATTGCATCCGACATAATTCCCCATCACCGATCCAATGCCTACAAGCTTTTCACATATTGCTTGTTGCTTATTTACTTTTGCGATGTTACTGTTACAAAAACTACAAAAATACTACCGTTACTTTTATCGCTATTACTGCTATCTCCATATTACTTTGCTACTAAGCTACCTTGCTGCAGATACTAAGTTTCCAGGTGTGGTTGAATTGACAACTCAGCTGCTAATACTTAAGAGTATTCTTTGGCTCCCCTTGTGTCGAATCAATAAATTGGGTTGAATACTCTAGCATCGAAAATTGTTGCGATCCCCTACACTTGTGGGTTATCAAGACTATTTTCTGGTGCCGTTGCCGAGGAGCATAGCTATATTCTGTAAGTCACTTGGGATTTATATCTGTGATTACTATGAAGAATTTGAAGGACTCAAAAACCAAGATCTATCCCTCAACTATGAGGGGAGGTAAGGAACTGCCATCTAGCTCTGCACTTGATTCACCATCTGTTATGGGTAAATTTGCGACACCTACTCCTGCTATTGAATCTGATATGTCGTATGTTCTTGATGATGCCACTTCTGCTATGTATGATGAAACTACTTCTATGCCTAAAAATATTGTGCCACTAAGTGAATTTCTAGATGAACAAATTGCTAAGGTTAGGGAGAATACAAATATTGAGACCGATAATATTTATGAAAGTGATGATGAAACTTCTCCCCCTAGATATGAATTTCCTATTGTTCCTGAGGGTTATGTTATGGATGAAGAAACTGCTAGAGACTTTCTTGCTTGCAACGATAGATATGATCTTAAGAAATTATTAGCTAAGCTGAAGGAAAAGTCCTTGAATGCTAGAATGATACATGACCCTGCTTTCGCTACTTCACCTATCTTTGTTACTGATAAGGATTATGATTTCTCTGTTGATCCTGAGTTAATTACTTTGGTTGAATCTGATCCTTTCCATGGCTATGAGTCTGAAACTGTTGTGGCACATCTTACTAAGTTGAATGATATAGCCACCCTGTTTACCAATGATGAAAGATTCACTACTACTATATCCTTAAGTTATTTCCGTTCTCGCTCAAGGGTGATGCTAAGACTTGGTTTAATTCTCTTGATCCAGGTTGTGTGCGTAGTCCCTAGGACATGATGTATTACTTCTCTGCTAAATATTTTCCCGCTCATAAGAAACAAGCTGCCTTACGGGAAATTTATAACTTTGTGCAAATTGAAGAAGAGAGTCTCCCACAAGCTTGGGGGAGGCTTCTCGAATTACTTAATGCTTTGGCTGATCATCCTCTTCAGAGGAACGATATACTTGATGTCTTTTATAATGGACTAACCGATGCTTCCAGAGACCACCTGGATAGTTGTGTTGGTTGTGTTTTCAGGGAAAGAACAGTTGATCAAGCTGAATTACTATTGAATAATATGTTGGCCAATGAAAATAATTGGACACTTCCTGAACCAGCCCCTAAGCCAACTCCGAAGAAAAGAGGTGTTTTATTTCTCAGTCCTGAAGATATGCAAGAGGCAAAGAAATCTATGAAAGAAAAAGGTATTAAAGCTGAAGATGTTAAGAATTTACCACCTATTGAAGAAATACATGGTCTTGATAACCCGACACAGGTAGTAAAGGTAAATTCTCTTTATAGATTTGATGAAGGTGATATCCCTCGTTATAAGTCTGCTAGCCAATGCTTAGATGAGTTTGACAATTTTATTGTGAAGCAAGAAAACTTCAATGCTTATGTTGGTAGACAATTGCAACACAATGCTTACATGATTGAACGCTTGAGTGACTATATTTCTAGAGTTAAAGGTGAACTGAAACTCATTAGTAAACATGCTTCTATGGTTACCACTCAAGTAGAACAAGTACTTAAGGCTCAGAATGATTTTCTCAATGAATTAAATGGTAAGAATAATGACTATGATGTTAGAGTTGCTACTAGAGGTGGTAAAGTGACTTAGGAACCTTTTTATTCTGAGGGCCACCCTAAGAGAATTGAGCAAGGTTCTCACAGAGCTAATTTAGATGCACCTAGTTCTTCTAAGAAGAAGAAAAAGAAAAATGATAGAACTTTGCATGCTTCTAGTGAACCAGTAGCTGACACACCTGAGAATCCTAATGATATATCTATTTCTAATGCTGAGACACAATCTGGTAATGAACATGAACCTAGTGATAATATTAATGATGATGTTCATGTTGATGCTCAACCTAGCAATGATAATGATGTAGAGATTGAACCTGTCGTTGATCTTGATAACCCACAATCAAAGAATCAACGTTATGATAAGAGAGACTTTGTCGCTAGGAAGCACGGTAGGGAAAGAGAACCATGGGTTCAGAAACCCATGCCTTTTCCTCCTAAGCCATCCAAGAAAAAGGATGATGAGGATTTTGAGCGCTTTGCTGAAATGATTAGACCTATCTTTTTGCGTATGCATTTGATTGATATGCTTAAAACAAATCCTTATGCTAAGTATATGAAAGATATTATTACCAACAAAAGAAAGATACCTGAAGTAGAAATTTCCAGCATGCTTGCCAATTACACTTTTAAAGGTGGAATACCTAAGAAACTAGGAGATCCAGGAGTACTCACTATACCTTGCTCCATTAAAAGAAACTATGTTAAAACTGCTTTATGTGATCTTGGAGCTGGTGTTAGTGTTATGCCTCTCTCTTTATATAGTAGATTTGACTTGAGTAAGTTGACACCTACTGAAATATCTTTGCAAATGGCTGATAAATCAACTGCTATACCCGTCGGCATTTTTGATGACGTGCCTGTTGTGGTTGCAAATGTTACTATTCTAACGGACTTTGTTATACTTGATATTCCTGAGGACGATAGTATGTCTATTATCCTTGGTAGACCCTTTTTGAATAATGCAGGGGCTGTTATTGATTGCAACAAAGGCAATGTCACTTTTCATGTCAATGGTAATGAGCATACGGTCCACTTTCCGAGGAAACAACCTCAGGTCCACAATATCAGTTATATTGGAAAAAATTCAACTATTACTATTGCAGGTTTTGAATTTCCTCTTCCTACTGTCAAGAAGACATATGACATTCTTATTGTTGGGGACATACATATCCCCGTTGAGGT
The DNA here is from genome assembly GCA_902687465.1 of Secale cereale. Taxonomy (NCBI): domain Eukaryota; kingdom Viridiplantae; phylum Streptophyta; class Magnoliopsida; order Poales; family Poaceae; genus Secale; species Secale cereale. The sequence goes on from LR738711.1 coordinate 662,292,672, forward strand.
AACCTAGTATAATTCGAAAATTCTCCGGTTTCATGTTATTCGGAAAGAGTTTATTAACAAGACCTGATCAACCTTGTTAATAGATTCCTTTTGATGAGCATGAGATAGGTGAATCTAGATAGCACAACCATCTGTACCCTCCTTTTACTTTCTGTTAATTAGGATAAATAAAGCAAAAATAATATTCTCTGTCTGTTTCCAGACTTATCCGTGCAATAAAAAAATATTCCAAAAATAAAAGTTCTCAAAATGCTCTAAAATTTAAATATGATTTTTTCTAGAATATTTGAGAATATATGGCACAGAAAACACAGCGAGGGGAGCCAGCACCTATCCACGAGGGTCCAGGGCGCACCCCTGCCTCGTGGGCCCCACGTGGCCCCCCTCCACTTATTCCTGCACCCATTCCCTTCTTCTTCCTCCCAAAAAAAATCACTACCTAGCTCAAGCACGAGTTCTAGCTCATCTTGCTGCCATTTTCGATCTCCTTGCTCAAAGCTCCATTCACAAAACTATTTGGGGAGATTGTTCCTTGGTATGTCACTCCTCCATTGTTCCAATTAGTTTTTGTTCTAGTGCTTTATTTATTGCAAATTTTTGCTACTGTGGTGACCTTGTTCTTGAGCTTGCATGTCAAATTTCTTTGGTCCCAAGTAGTTCTAATGCATAGTATAGTCTCTAGGCACTTGTAGGAGTTGTTTCTATCAATCTTGTTGAGTTTGGTTCACTTTTATTTTCAGTTACTAAAAATTTCAGAAAAATGCATAGGAAAATCTTCCAAGGTGGTTCTACAAGCAAGAACCGAGGCTCGCAATTCGTGAGCCGTAAGATGATCTACCGAGGGAAGCTGAAGTGCAGCCTTGTGAATGGCCGCCAGACGAATTTATGGTTTAGGTTGGCATTAAGGAGGAATTTGATGCATATGTGCGCAACGCTGCCCTCGAGGGCTTCATACAAGATAAGTGCCCTCAATACCGTTGCTTAACTGATACCTTTGTGAGAAGGTTTAAATTTTCATCTTCACGTAATTCTCACACTGTCCTGTTTGACCTTTATGATAAATCTTACACAATGGACTTAGAGGATTTTAATGATGCTTGTAAGCTCCTGCAGTGGGGCAGTATGGGTGATCCTCGCAAATCTGAATATAGAGATTTCCTTGCTAGTATCACTATGGGGGAATCTAGAGAAATCACACGGGCTACCATAGGGAGCATTCATTTTCCTGCTATTCATTACTTTGCTCTCTTTATTGGTAGATGCATAAATGGTAAAGATGAGGCTTGCCACATGTGTGTCCCTGATCTTAGTGTTCTCAAGAGTGCTGTATTAGGTGATAGACAATATAACTTGGGAGCCATTGTTGCACGTAGGCTACATCATAATGGTTTGCATGGAGATTTATTTGGTGGGATTTATGCCACTCGCATAGCCCGCCGTCTTGGTGTGCCTGTCCATGAGAATGATGAACCTTTACTGCCTACTTATTTGGATTACAATGCCATGACTAGTCACCAGTTTATAGAGAGGGATGAACAATCCCTCAAATATCGACTAATCTTTAACAGGCATCATGCCGTCCATATTGCTCTTCCTGCCCCTACTTTGTTTGACTTTCAGGCAAAAGGGAGATATACTATAACCAGGGAGGAGGCAAATGAGTATCATAATAGGATGGAAGCAGCCCGCCTCCAAGCTGCAGCTCAACAGGGAGTAGCTGCTGCATCTCAATACAACCCCAACTACAACTTTGGATATCAGCCAGGCCAATATTGGCCATAGACCAACTTAGTCCAAAAGCCTAAGCTTGGGGGAGTACATGTTTCTCACCGACTTTACATTCATGTTCACACACTTATTCTAGTTGTCGGTGGTCACCCTCTTTCATTGTACCATCCATGTTTAGTTTCAATTCTTTTTCTTAGTCTTTTTTTTGTGTGTCAGAAAAACCTTAAGAAAAACAAAAAAAATAGTTGTAGCTTTTACCTAGTTTACTTTCCTTGCATGTAGTAGTAGTAATTAAAAGAAAACCCAAAAAGATTTCTTGTTCTTCTTTTGCTTGTTGGGAACTTTCCCGTGTAAATAGTTTGTTTTCTTTTCTTTGGGGGTCAAGAGTAGAAGACCATGATTAAAATGCTTAGTGGCTCTCATATGCTTTATTGGTGATTTAACCTTGATCCATATTACCTTGTCTTCTCTCTTGTATTAAATGCTTGCAGATTACAGCTTAGTGCAATGCATGCACACTATTATTATTATCCACACCATCCGGTCGCGCGAGTGAAAGGCAATAAGGATGATATATGATGAACTAATTGAGATGAGAAAAGCTGGTATGAAGTCGACCTCTCTTGTTTTTGTAAATATGATAGTTCATCGTTCCTGATTCAGCTTGTTATGAATGAAACATGCTTGCGATGACAAATAGAGATCATAGCTGCTTATGCCATGCTTAATTAGCCGAGAGTTTATAATGGTCTATCTTGCGTGCCAACATGATATTAAAATGGTTGTGATGTGGTATGATAGGGTGGTATCCTCCTTTGAACGATTCAAGTGATCTGACTTGGCACATGTTCACGCATGTAGTTGAAACAAAATCAACATAGCCTCCACGATATTTATGTTCATGGTGATTTATATCCTACTCATGCTTGCAGTCATTGTTGATTAATTTTAATGCATGTTCATGATTGTTGTTTCTCTCTAGCTGGTTGCTTCCCAGTCTCTTTCCAGCCTTCACATGTACTAAGTGGGAATACTGCTTGTGCATCCACTTCCATAAACCCCAAAGTTATTCCATATGATTCCACCATACCTTCCTATATGCGGTATTTACATGCCGTTCCAAGTAAATTTGTATGTGCCAAACTCTAAACCTTCAAATGAAATTCTGTTTTGTATGCTCGAACAGCTCATGTATCAACTAGGGTTGTCTATATCATCCATGCTAGGTGGGTTATTCTCACGATGAGTGGACTCTGCTCATCATTCATGAGAAAATGGCTGGTAATCGGGATGCCCAGTCCCATGCTCAAATCATAATAATTAAACAAAACTTCCCCAGGGCTGTTGTTGGTTTGGACGGTACCCGTTGTTTCGGGCCAGCCATGGAGTGTGCTTGTTGGTGGTTGGGGGAGTATAATCTTTAACATTCTATTTGGGAACCGCCTATAATGTGCATAGCATGGAAGATATCAAGATTCTTGGTTGTTATGTTGACAATGAGAGTATACCGCTCAAAATGGTATTCATCTCAAGCTCTGGCACCTCTACAAATCCCTGCTTCCCTCTGTGAAGGGCCTATCTATTTACTTTTATGCTGAGTCATCATCCTCTTATACAAGAGCACCAGTAAGAGAGCACCTCTGTCATTTGCATGTATTACTATTAATTTGCATTGAGTATGATCATGACTGGATCTCTTTTACCATGAATTACAATGTCTAGTCAGTCCTTGATCCTTAAAGATTATCTGCATTTATGTTTTGCGGTCTCAGAAAGGGCTAGCGAGATACCATCTTGTTATATCATATCATGATTGTTTTGAGAAACTGTTGTCATCCGAGGTTTATTATTATTGCTCGCTAGTTGATAATGCCATTGATGTGAGTAGACATGAGACCTGAAAGTTATTATGAATGTGGTTAGTTCATGATCTTAGCTGAAAACCTGAATGCTGGCTTACATATTGACAACAACAAGAGCAAACAGAGTTTGTCAAATTTTTCTTTATCACTTTCAGTTTATCAACTGAATTGCTTGAGGACAAGCAAAGGTTTAAGCTTGGGGGAGTTGATACGTCTCCAACGTATCTACTTTTCCAAACACTTTTGCCCTTGTTTTGGACTCTAACTTGCATGATTTGAATGGAACTAACCCGGACTGACGCTGTTTTTAGCAGAATTGCCATGGTGTTGTTTTTGTGCAGAAATAAAAAGTTCTCGGAATGACCTGAAAATCCACGGAGAATTATTTTGGAAAATATAAAAAAATATCTGCGGAAAGATCTATGTCAAGGGGCCCACACCCTATCCACGAGGGTGGGGGGCGCGCCCCCTCCCCCTGGGCGCGCCCCCTGTCTCGTGGGCCCCCTGACGCTCCACCGACGTATCACCGGACTCCATATATTCACTTTCAGGGAGAAAAAATCAGAGAGAAAGAATTATTGCGTTTTACGATACGGAGCCACCGGTAAGCCCTAATCTATCTCGGGAGGGCTGATCTGGAGTCCGTTTGGGGCTCCGGAGAGTGGAGATCGTCGCCATCGTCATCATCAACCTTCCTCCATCACCAACTCCATGATTCTCACCGCCGTGCGTGAGTAATTCCATCGTAGGCTTGCTGGACGGTGATGGGTTGGATGAGATTTACCATGTAATCGAGTTACTTTTGTCAGGGTTTGATCCCTAGTATCCACTATGTTCTAAGATTGATGTTGCTATGACTTTGCTATGCTTAATGCTTGTCACTAGGGCCCGAGTGCCATGATTTCAGATCTGAACCTATTATGTTTTCATGAATATATGCGTGTTCTTGATCCTATCTTGCAAGTCTATAGTCACCTACTATGTGTTATGATCCGGCAACCCCGAAGTGGCAATAATCGGGACCACTCCCGGTGATGACCGTAGTTTGAGGAGTTCATGTATTCACTATGTGTTAATGCTTTGGTCCGGTACTCTATTAAAAGGAGGCCTTAATATCCCTTAGTTTCCACTAGGACCCCGCTGCCATGGGAGGGTAGGACAAAAGATGTCATGCAAGTTCTTTTCCATAAGTACGTATGACTATATTCGGAATACATGCCTACATTACATTGATGAACTGGAGCTAGTTCTGTGTCACCCTAGGTTATAACTTTTACATGATGAATTGCATCCGACATAATTCCCCATCACCGATCCAATGCCTACGAGCTTTTCACATATTGCTTGTTGCTTATTTACTTTTCCGCTGCTACTGTTACAAAAACTACAAAAATACTACAGTTACTTTTATCGTTGTTACCGCTATCTCCATATTACTTTGCTACTAAACTACCTTGCTGCAGATACTAAGTTTCCAGGTGTGGTTTAATTGACAACTCAGCTGCTAATACTTAAGAGTATTCTTTGGCTCCCCTTGTGTCGAGTAAATAAATTGGGTTGAATACTCTACCCTCGAAAACTATTGTGATCCCCTACACTTGTGGGTTATCACCCCACACTTCTCGGTGCCGGTGTCCTCCGACGAGAGCTCCGGGGAGGAGGGGAAGGAGGACCCGGAAGCGACCCTGGAAGGGGTGGCGGAGACCTCTCCTCCACGACAAGAGCGAGCTCCTCCGTGACCTCTCCAATGATGATGACTCTGGTGAATACCTGGTCGAGGGATCGCCACGCTCCACCGGTGTGACCACCAGGTCCGGGGGCACCCCCATGAAGAGGCTAAGGCGCGGGACCCCGAAGAAGGATAGATCAGTCCTGCCCCTCCGGGGCGATGCCTCCGTCTTGCCGCCGACCATCGCCGTCACAGGGACCGCCGCCGCCGCTTGTCCACTCCCGAGGGCGCGGCGAGGCCTGTCGTCGGGAAGCTCGGGGCCGTCGCATGATGACTGCTAGAACTACGTCGGTATTTCCCCAAAGAGGAAGGGATGATGCATTATAGCAGCGGTAGGTATTTCCCTCAGTGATGAGACCAAGGTTATCGAACCAGTAGGAGAACCAAGCAACACAACATAAACAACACCTACACACAAATAACAAATACTCGCAACCCGACGTGTAAAAGGGGTTGTCAATCCCTTTCGGGTAACGGACGTGATAGATTTGTAAATATTGATAGATAGATTGATAAATAAGATAAATTGCAGCAAAGTATTTTTGGGTTTTCGGTTTAGTAGATCAAAAAATAAAAGAAAAGGTAAATAGATCGCAAAGGCAAATAATATGAGAAAGAGACCCGGGGGCCATAGATTTCACTAGTGGCTTCTGTCGAGAAAATAGCAAACGGTGGGAAAAGAATTATTCTTGGGCAATTGATAGAACTTCAAATAATCATGATGATATCGAGGCAATGATCATTATATAGGCATCATGTCCAAGATTGGTAGACCGACTCCTGCCTGCATCTACTACTATTACTCCACACATTGACTGCTATCCAGCATGCATCTAGTGTATTAAGTTAATGGAGAAAAGGAGTAATGCAATAAGAACGATGACATGATGTAGACAAGATCTATTTATGTAGAAATGGACCCCATCGTTTTATCCTTAGAAGCAACGATCCTTACGTGTCGGTTCCCCTTATGTCACTGGGATCAAGCACTTTAAGATCGAACCCACTACAAAGCATCTCTTCCCATGGCAAGATAAAAAGATCAAGTTGGCCAAAAAAAAACCAATATCGAAGAAGAAATACGAGGCTATAAGCAATCATGTATATAAGAGATCAAAAGAAGACTCAAATAACTTTCATGGATTAAAAAGATAGATCTGATCGTAAACTCAAAGTTTATCGGATCTGTAACATCCCAAATTTTCAATTTGGAATGTTATACATAGATCATATTGCATTGCATATTTTATTGCTTTTTGTGCGTGGCGATCCTCGAAAATTTTAAGCAACTCAAGGACCTACGGAGAGAGTTGGGAATTCTACCGATTTCGTATTTGAGTTTTCTCGAATACCGGTATGAGGATCACGCTGGTTTTAATTATTTTTCTCTCCCTAAAAATATTTCTAAATAAAATATGCGACCGGAGATAATATGACTTCTCCAAAATAAAATAAATATTGGAGGAAAAATATTAAAATCACTTTTGGTTTTTATTCGGATTTATTTGTGATTTTATTTGCATAGGAAAAATGCTCGTTTTTCAAAATTGCATTTAGGACCGGGAAAAATATTCACCTTGTCCTAAATATTATTTGAGGACGGTGAAAATTTATTTTGGAATTTTTGGAGTCCGTTTAGTATTTTTTTCGTTTGTTTTAGTGCGTCGGGACTCTTTAAAAAAAAGGGGGGGCGGGTCAACCGACCTAACCGGGCCGTGTCCGGCTAGGACTCCGTCCGGGCGGCCTTTAAAGCCCGAGTCGCCGCCCCCGCAGCCCACCCCCAGCCCGCCGCAAACCCTAGCCCCACCGCCTCGAAAAGCGTGCACGCCGCCGCCGCCCTTAACCGCCGCCGCCTTGCGCCGCCGCCGCTTGCCGCACCCGCGCCCCGCCGCCTCGCTCCCACCGCCGCGCCAAGCCCCGCCGCCGCCCGTTCACCGCCGGAGCCCGCCGCCGCCGGAGTGCGCCGCCGCCGGAGTTCGTCGTCCTGAGGTAGCCGCCGGTTTTCTGTAAAAACCATTCGTTTTTTTAGTAAACCCTAGATCCGTTTTTAGATCGGTTCGGGTTTTTTTCGGTTTAGTTATTTAGCGGACGTTCGTCCGTACGTTTGTTTTAACGAACGTTTTTTGCCCGTTAGTTACAGACAGCGAACGTTCGTTCGTTAGCATGTTCGTCAACTTTCTTTTTCAGGGCTTTTTCCGCGATTATTTTCGATCGCGATTTCTGCCCTCATCTTGTTTTTAGTTTTTCTTTCCGCTCGAGAGTCGGAATCAGGCGATTCAATATCGCAGATCTTCGTCTCGACGCCATCTTTTCGTTTAACCAACTTGAACAAGGTTTTGCTACTGTAAAATTTGACCTTAGAACAATCTAGTAAACCGATCTTGTTTCTTTCGCACTTTGAGTTTCGTTGCTCCGTTTGATTTGATTCTTTTTGCAAACCGGAGTTCTTAAGTTGAACTTTCTGGTTAGAGCTTCTTATTTGGAGTTATGTTTGTGCATCTTTGCTTGATTGCTTATGTATGTTATTGTTTGCTTGCAATAGAATACCCGGAGTGCGAAGCGTGCTAATACGAGTCTCTAGGTTTTGCAAATCATCAGCAAGGCAAGTAACACTTTGATCATACCCCTTTTATTACCCATTTTTTTACGCATTACATCAAACCCTCACACATTGCATGAGTAGGATCTCTTAACTTGTGGTCCTGGGAAGTAGATTGAGGTAGAACCTATTACCTGCATTGTTTTCAAACCCTTGGGAGTTACTTATACGTTATGCTTAGGTTGCCATGCTATGCTCGTAGACGTGGTTTGGGTTTGAGTGAAATCCATGACAGATGTGAGTTGTTAATTAATGGTTCAACTTAAGGTGGCTACTTGAATACACATCTGGGTGGATTGGTTGCAGGGCACCTGGAGAATCCAGTGTTGTCCTAGGAAATCCCGGGGTTCCGTGTGATTTTTCCTATGGACTATTCATGCTAGAAACTTCCGTGTGCAGCCACAATGCCATTATGGGCTCTGGTATAGTATGAGTAAGTTGTGTGAGCACTTTCAGTGGTGGACTAGCAGATGTAGGGGAAAGTAGGTGTACGGGTCCACCCGGGGTAAAGAGTAAATGCTTCTAAAAGACTGTGTCTCGGTCATCCGTTTCTCAAACACCATGCAGTGCGAGAAATCCAACGGAGGAGATCGAGTCTTGTGGGGAAAAGTGCACAAACCTCTGCAGAGTGTACAAACTGATCATGATTAGCCGTGTCCCCGGTTATGGACATTCTTGAGTATCTGGTACTTGAATTATTGGTTGATTTCATCACTCTAAAATTAATTTGTTGGGTTAATGATTTCTTTAAATGGGATTGAGTTGGAGGTACCTTCTCAATGATGTTTCAACTACCATGGTAGTTAAAATAAAATATATTCCTTTGTTGTAGGGAAAACTGGCTTTATGCAAAAACTATAACCTTAGAGCCTCCACCAGCCAAATATGCATATAGTGCTAGCCTTTATTCTGTTACTTGAGTCTACTGTGTTCTCTTGCCAGCATATTCCATGTGCTGACCCGTTTCGGGCTGCACCATGTTACGTTGTAGACTTTTCAGACGAGGAGTAAGACGTTCTAGGTCGCTTGTCATGCACTCAGCTATGCCGTTGGAGTTGATGGACTCACTTATCTTCCAGGCCTTCCGCTGTTATTTTGATAGATGGCCTTAAGCCATAGACTTTTGTAATAAGTTCTCTTTTGAGACATTCAATGTAATAAGTGTGTGATTGCCACTCTGTTATAAATCCTTCAAGTACTGTGTGTGTCAGCATTACCGATCCAGGGACGACACTGAAACACAGAGACTTAGGTCCATTCGGATCGTGGTCGCTACAAGATGGTATCAGAGCACACGCTGACTGTAGGACACGACCACTAAGATAAACCCTAGGTCACTCTTCTCTACCCATTTCTGACTTCTCTCCATTTTCTACTCTTTTAGGATGGTGGACCCAAGGAACAAGTTCACTCAATGAGATGAAGACACACCATTTGGACGACACTTGAAGGAAGTCACTAGGGGCATAATTGGTTTGATGCCAAAAGTTGGCATGCCAAATTTTGGCAGCTGCCAATTGTTGGCTAGAGATTGGTAGCTTGCCAATTTTCGTTGTCAATCTCACAGAAAGTTGCCAAATATTGGCAACTTTGGGTTTTGTCAAATGTTGGCTTGCCAAATATTGACAATGCCAAATGTTGGTAGCAAACCAATTATGTGCTAGGTACCTGAACATAGGAATACCAAGCTTCACTCGGACGTACACCACCACTTTACCAGAAGAGGGGCAATGGAGTATTCAAGTTCAAATTCCCGGGAGGACATTCGCACCATCCACTGAGCCCATAGAGTTTTCTTTTGATGCACCAACCTGGAGCCTAGGCAAGAGTATGGCAGCCCACATTACTATGGGACGTATTGGAGAAGTCTACAAGAAGGAGCTGAAGGACACTATCTACCAGATTTGTGGACGCCGAGATGAATGATGGGACATGATCAGTACCCGGAAGGACAGGTCCATTGCAGCATTCATCCAGGAGTTAAACCAGCACATTCGACGACAGGAGCACCAGATGTGCGCAGGGATGATAGATTTGAAGAAGGCACTAACCAAGAATTTGGAGCTAGAGGAGGAAATCAAGTCTACACGTGACAGATACGAGGAGGAGATGATGATACTTGTGGAGAAGAATGATGATTTGACAAGGAAGCTAGGAGTATTCATGGGAGATCCAGCACCAGGAGGAGAGGAAGAAGAAGAAGAAGAAGAACCCAAAGAGATTCGTTCTGAAGACTACATTATCATCGGCGACACGGACTCAGACCCCGATGATAGTGAAGACGAAGAATACGAAGATGAAGCTGGAGCATACATCATGGAATCTTCCGCCGATCAAAATTTCTAGATGACCACCCTATGACTAGTAGTTTTCCCCCACAAAGTATATTTTAGAGCACTTTGTAATGTTAGTTAGATCTTTGTAAGCCCTTGTTTGAAATTAATTGGTGTGATATGTTTGTGTTTGTCTCATGTGCATATGGGTAGTTATTTTCTCTTAGACCTCATTTCTATTCTAATCTCTTCCCTCTACACCCATCAGATGCGTCTGAGACGTGAGTCCGGATTTCAGTTTCCCCCTGAGCTCACTCAGTTGATCCAGCAGTAGAACACTTTGATGCAACTTCTTGTCCAGAACACTCAGAACAACTAGAACAACAACAACAACAACCCTCCACCACCACCGCCCGTGGACAAACTGACACGTTTCTTAAGGTTGCAACCACGAGTGTTTGCTAGCAGCATTGAACCAATAGTTGCTGATAACTGGCTGCGCAAGATTGGAAGGGACTTGACACCGCCAATTGCACGAATGCTGAGAAGGTGCAATTTGCCACACATCAGTTGTCTGGACCAGCAGCAGCATGGTGGGAGAATTACATAACCACTTTCCCTATAGCCAATGTCACTTGGGATCAGTTTCAGCAAGCTTTTCGCACTGCCCATGTCTCAACTGGAGCTATGAGCATGAAGAAGTGAGAGTTTCACAACTTGCGCCAAGGAAATCGTAATGTGGCTCAGTATGTAGATGAGTTTAGTACCCTATCTCGTTATGCCCCAAATGATGTGGCCAGAGATGCCACAAAACAAGAGAGATTTATGGAAGGGCTGAATGATGAGATGAGCATACAGTTGATGGTGGCAACCTTCAACAACTACCAAGAGTTGGTAGATAAGACTCTTATGATTGAAGGGAAGCAACAACAGATTGAGTGCCGCAAGAGGAAGTATGGGCAAGGAAGGAATAATTCTAGAGCCCAGCAGAAGCCTCGATTCACCCCAAACTCGGGAGGATACACCCATAACCATGGAAGCCACACTCATAATGTAGGAAGTTCTCACAACCACAATGGCTCCAAGAATGGGAATGGGAATGGAGAAAACCATAATCAGAATCGCCCTACTCCATCCACACCTGCCAAGAGGGATTTGAGCCACGTCATCTATTTCAAGTGCGGGAAGAATGGACACTATGCCACGGAGTGCCCTGAAGCTAAGAAGGGGAACGGCAACGGAAGCGCCGGGAAGAAGCCCAACCCGTTTAACAAAGGACAAGTGAACCACGTGACCGTGGAGGAGGTTGAAGAGCAACCAGATGCTGTTGTCGGTAAGTTTTTGGTTAAGTCATTTACCGCAATAGTTCTTTTCGATACTGGTGCATCGCATTCATACATTCAAGGGGATTCGTAAATAGACATAAGTTGCCCACCAGAGTCCTTATGACCTCCATGTTAGTAAGTTCACCCGGAGCGGAATATATGGCAAATCAAGGATGTTTTCAGATGCCATTGACCATTGTACGATAGGTTTTCCCCTCAGACCTAATAGTTTTGGAGTCACAAGGATTGGATGTGATACTAGGTATGGATTGGCTATCGATGTATGGAGGAAACATCGATTGTGCCAGTAAGTCTATTTTGCTTACCACCCCGAAGGGAAAAAGGATCAAGTATGTATCTAGGCATTCGCCTATAAGGACACAAGTACATTCTCTCACGGGTGTTGTTCAGGAGGAAGTGCCTGTAGTAAAGGATTACCCGGATGTTTTTCCAGAGGAGCTACCCGGCATGCCACCAGATAGGGATATTGAGTTTTTGATAGAGCTATTGCCTGGCACCAGACCAATATCGAAGAGACCTTATCGGATGCAAGCAAATAATCTGGAGGAGATCAAGAAGCAGATTAAGGAGTTATTGGAGAAAGGATTTATTCGCCGGAGTTCATCACCATGGGGAACCCCAGTGCTTTTGGTCGAGAAGAAGGATGGATCTTTAAGAATGGTCGTTGATTATCAGGCACTGAATGAAGTGACTATTAAGAATAAGTACCCGCTGTCGATGATCAATGCCGATGATCAATGATCTGTTCGACCAACTTCAAGGAGCTAAAGTATTCTCCAAGATTGATTTACGATCTGGATACCATCAGTTGAAAATCCAAGAGAAGGATATACCTAAGAAAGCCTTCACCACAAGGTATGGGCTATATGAGTATACAGTTATGTCATTTGGATTGACTAACGCCCCTGCCTATTTCATGAGTATGATGAATAAGGTGTTCATGGAGTTCTTGGATAAGTTTGTCGTGGTATTCATTGATGATATTTTGGTGTATTCGAAGAACGAAGAGGAACACGCGGAGCATTTGCGTTTGGTACTGGAGAAGCTCAGAGAACATTAGTTATACGCCAAGTTTAGCAAATGCGAGTCTTCGTTGAAGGAAGTTGGATTCTTAGGGCATGTTATATCAGGAGAAGGTATAGCAGTGGACCCCGTCAAAGTGCAGGCAGTCACTGAGTGGTTGGCACCCACTTCAGTTGGAGAGATCCGCAGTTTTCTTGGACTCGCGGGATATTACCGGAGATTCATAGAAAATTTCTCCAAGATTGCAAAGCCAATGACGACATTGTTGAAGAAGGACACAAAGTTTCATTGGACTGAAGAGTGCGAAGAAAGTTTCCAGGAGTTGAAGAAACGTTTGACGACAGCCCCAGTGCTGATCTTGTCAGATATACGCAAGGATTTCCAAGTATATTACGACGCTTCATGCTTAGGACTTGGATGAGTACTCATGCAGGACGGAAGAGTTGTTTCGTATGCATTCTGTCAACTATGACCGCACGAGTTGAATTATGCGGCGCATGATTAGGAGCTAGCCGCAGTTGTTCATGCGCTCAAAACTTGGAGACATTTCCTTATTGGAAATCGTTGTGATGTGTACACGGATCACAAGAGTTTGAAGTACATTTTCACTCAAAAGGAGTTGAACCTCAGACAAAGGAAATGGTTGGTGCTTATAAAGGATTATGATATGAAGCTGCACTATCACCCAGGAAGGGCCAATGTCGTTGTAGATGCTTTGAGCCGAAAGAGTATTGCGAATACCCTAGTAAAGGGGGAATTGCCACAGGAGTTAGCAGAAGATCTTAGGGAGCTTCGTTTGGAGATAGTTCCTAGAGGATTTATTGCAACATTGGAGGTTCAGTCAACATTGCTGGGAAGGATACGCGAAGCCCAAAAGGAGGACAAAGATATTGCCAAGATAAAGGAGAGGATGAGTGAAGGAAAAGACAAGGGATTTCGTGAAGATGAACACGACACCTTGTGGTTTGAGGATCGAATCTATGTGCCCAACAACCCGGAGATCAGGAAGTTGATACTGCAGGAAGCACATGATTCGCCATACTCGATACACCCCGGAAACACTAAGATGCATTTGGATTTTAAGGAACGTTTCTGGTGGACGGGAATGAAGAAGGATATTGCCGAGTATGTGGCCGTATGTGATGTATGCCAGAGAGTAAAGGCGGAACATCTGAAGCCAGCAGGATTGCTACAGCCTATGCCGATACCCGAATGGAAGTGGGATAAGCTTGGCATGGACTTTATCACCGGATTGCCCAGGACCAAATCAGGATATGACTCAATCTGGTAGTAGTGGATCGCTTGACCAAAGTAGCCCACTTTATCCCCGTGAAAACCACGTATACCAGTGCTAAGTTGGCCAAGATATACATGACCAGGATCGTATGTCTGCACGGAGTTCCGAGGACCATTGTATTAGATAGAGGAACACGATTCACCTCAAAGTTTTGGCATCAGCTCCACCAAACTTTGGGAACAAGGCTGGAATTCAGTACAGCTTTTCATCCGCGGACAGATGGCAGACCGAGAGAGTCAATCAGATTCTGGAGGACATGTTGAGAGCTTGTGCGCTAGATTATGGATCTAGTTGCGATGACAATTTTCCCTACACGGAGTTCTCGTACAACAACAGTTACCAAGCCTGTTTGAAGATGGCACCGTTCGAAGCGTTGTACGGAAGGAGATGCCGAAAGCTGTTAATGTGGGATGAAGTTGGAGACCGTCAGTTGTTTGGACCAGACCTGATCAAAGAGTCGAAAGAGAAGGTTAAGTTGATTCAAGATAGATTGAATGTAGCTCAGTCCAGGCAGAAGAGTTATGCAGACTCGAAGCGCAAGGAAGTAGCCAATGAAATCAGAGACAGAGCATACCCGAGAGTGTCACCTCTACGAGGGGTTAAACGTTTCGGAATTAAGGGAAAGTTAGCCCTGAGATTTGTGGGACCATACTGTGTTTTGGAACGCATGGGAGAGTTTGCCTTCAAATTGGAGTTACCCGAAGGATTGTCAGGAGTGCACGATGTGTTTCACGTTTCTCAGCTTAAGAACTGTCATGCAGAGATGGCCGATATTCTTTTAAGAGACACAGTACCCCTGGAGTCAATTCAGTTGGAGAGTGATCTGACCTACGAGGAGAAACCCGTCAAGATTCTCGAATTTTTGAGTAGAGTCATCCGCAGTAAGGTTATCAAGTTTTGCAAAGTTCAGTGGAGTCACCACACCAAGGAAGAAGCCACTTGGGAATGAGAGGATGATCTACGCAAGGACCACCCACACCTGTTCTCTAGCCAAGCCGAATCTCGAGGGCGAGATTCATTCTAAGGGGGGTCGGTTTGTAACATTCCAAATTTTCAATTTGGCATGTTATAGATCATATTGCATTGCATATTTTATTGATTTTTGTGTGTGGCGATCCTCGAAAATTCTAAGCAACTCAAGGACCTACGGAGAGAGTTGGGAATTCTACCGATTTCGTATTTGATTTTTCTCGAATACTGGTACGAGGATTACGTTGGTTTTAATTATTTTTCTCTACCTAAAAATATTTCTTAATAAAATATGCGAGCGGAGATAATATGACTTCTCCAAAATAAAAGAAATATTGGAGGAAAAATATTAAAATCACTTTTGGTTTTTATTCGGATTTATTTGCGATTTTATCTGCATAGGAAAAATGTGCCTTTTTGAAAATTGCATTTAGATCCGGGAAAAATGTTCACCTTGTCCTAAATATTATTAGAGGACGGTGAAAATTTATTTCGGAATTTTTGGAGTCCGTTTAGTATTTTTTTCGTTTGTTTTAGTGCGTGAGGACTCTTTTAAAAAAAGGGGTCAACCGACCTAACCGGGCCGTGTCCGGCTAGGACTCCGCCCGGGCGGCCTTTAAAGCCCGAGCCGCCGCCCCCACAGCCCACCCCTAGCCCGCCGCAAACCCTAGCCCCGCCACCATGAAAAGCGAGCGCGCCGCCGCCACCCTTAGCCGCTGCCGCTGCCTTGCGCCGCCGCCGCCGGTTCGAGTCGCCGCCGCCGCTCGCCGCGCCCGCGCCCCGCCGCATCGCTGCCGCCGCCGCGCCAAGCCCCGCCGCCGCGTCGCCGTTCCGCCGCCTCGCCGCCGCCTGTTTGCCGCCGGAGTTCGTCGTCCCGAGGTAGCCGCCGGTTTTCCGTAAAAACCGTTCGGTTTTTTTAGTAAACCCTAGATCCGTTTTTTAGATCGGGTCGGTTTTTTTCCGGTTTAGTTATTTAGCGGACGTTCCCGTACGTTCGTTTTAACGAACATTTTTCGCCCGTTAGTTACAGACAGCGAACGTTCATTCGTTAGCCTGTTCGTCAGTTTTCTTTTTCAGGGCTTTTTCCGCGATTATTTTTGATTACGATTTCTGCCCTGATCTTGTTTTTAGTTTTTCTTTTTGCTCGAGAGTCGGAATCATGCGATTCAAAATCCCAGATCATCGTCTCGACGCCCTCTTTCCGTTTAACCAACTTGAACAAGGTTTTGCTACTGTAAAATTGGACCTTAGAGCAATCTAGTAAACGGATCTTGTTTCTTTCGCAGTTTTAGTTTCGTTGCTCCGTTTGATTTGATTCTTTTTGCAAACTAGAGTTCTTAAGTTCAACTTTCTGGTTAGATCTTCTTATTTGGAGTTATGTTCGCACATCTTTGCTTGACTGCTTATGTATGCTATTTTTTGCTTGCGATAGAATACCCGGAGTGTGAAGGGTGCTACTAGGAGTGTCTAGGTTTTGCGAATCATCAGCAAGGCAAGTAACACTCTGATCATACCCCTTTTATTACCCAGTTTTTATGCAGTAGATCAAACCCTCACACATTGAATGAGTAGGATCTCTTAACTTGTGGGTCTGGGAAATAGATTGAGGTAGAACCTATTACCTGCATTATTTTCAAACCCTTGGGAATTACTTCTACGTTATCCTTAGGTTGCCATGCTATGCTCGTAGACGTGGTTTGGGTTTGAGTGAAATCCATGACAGATGTGAGTTGTTAATTAATGGTTCAACTTAAGGTGGCTACTTGAATACACATCTGGGTGGATTGGTTGCAGGGCACCTGGAGAATCCAGTGTTGTCCTAGGAAATCTCAGGGTTCCGTGTGATTTTTCCTATGAAATGCCACCCATGCTCAAAGGGATCATAAAACTATTCATGCTAGAAACTTCGTGTGCAGCCACAATGCCATTATGGGCTCTGGCATAGTATGAGTAAGTTGTGAGCTCTTTCAGTGGTGGAGTAGCAGATGTAGGGGAAAGTAGGTGTACCGGTCCACCCGGGGTAAAGAGTAAATGCTTTTGAAAGACTGTGTCTCGGTCATCCATTTCTCAAACACCATGCAGTGCGAGAAATCCAACGGAGGAGATTGAGTCTTGTGGGGAAAAGTGCACAAACCTCTGGAGAGTGTACAAACTGATCATGATTAGCCGTGTCCCCGGTTATGGACAATCTTGAGTATCTGGTACTTGAATTATTGGTTGATCTCATCACTCTAAAATTAATTTGTTGGGTTAATGATTTCTTTAAATGGTATTGAGTTGGAGGTACCTTCTCAATGATGTTTCAACTACCATGATAGTTAAAATAAAATATATTCCTTTGTTGTAGGGAAAAACTGGCTTTATGCAAAAACTTTAACCTTAGAGCCTTCACCAGCCAAATATGCATATAGTGTTAGCCTTTATTCTGTTACTTGCATCTACTGTGTTATCTTGCCAGCATATTCCATGTGCTGACCCGTTTCGGGCTGCAACATGTTACGTTGCAGACTTTTCAGACGAGGAGTAAGACGTTTTAGGTCGCTTGTCATGCACTCAGCTATGCCGTTGGAGTTGATGGACTCACTTATCTTCCAAGCCTTCCGCTGTTATTTTGATAGATGGCCTTAAGCCATAGACTTTTGTAATAAGTTCTCTTTTGAGACATTTGATGCAATAAGTGTGTGATTGCCACTCTGTTATAAATCCTTCAAGTACTGTGTGTGTCATCATTACCGATCCAGGGATGACACTGGAACACAGAGACTTCGGTCCATTCGGATTGTGGTCGCTACAGGATCCCAACAAACACACCGCAAAAGAGTTACATCATATGGATCTCCAAGAGACCATTGTATTGGTAATCAAAAGAGAGAGATGAAGTCATCTAGCTACTGACTACGGACCCGTAGGTCTACAAGGAACTACTCATGCATCATCGGAGAGTGCTACTTCTCGAGGTTGCGTTGTATTCCCTCGAAGAGGAAAGGGTGATGGAGCACAGTAGCGTAAGTATTTCCCTCAGTTTTTGAGAACCAAGGTATTAATCCAGTAGGAGACCACGTGCGAGTCCCTCACACCTGCACAAACAAATAAGAACTTCGCAGCCAACGCGATAAGGGGTTGTCAATCCCTTTAAGGTCACTTACGAAAGTGACATCTGATAGATAGGATAGTATAATATTTTTAGTATTTTTCATATAAGAACAGAAAGTAAATAACGCAAAGTAAAGTAGATGAAAGATTAATATGTTGAGAATATACCCGGGGGCCATAGGTTTCACTAGTGGCTTCTCTCATGATAAAGAATTCTATAGTGGGTGAACATATTACTGTCGAGCAATTGATAGAAAAGCGCATAGTTATGAGAATATATAGGCATGATCATTATATATTGGCATCACGTCCGTGACAAGTAGACTGAAACGATTCTGCATCTACTATTATTACTCCACACATAGACCGCTATCCAGCATGCATCTAGAGTATTAAGTTCATAAGAACAGAGTAATGCTTTAAGCAAGATGACATGATGTAGATGGATAAACTCAAGCAATATGATATAAACCCCATCTTTTTATCCTCGATGGCAACAATACAATACGTGCCTTACTGCCCCTGCTGTCACTGGGAAAGGACACCGCAAGATTGAACCCAAAGCCAAGCACTTCTCCCATTGAAAGAACTATAGATCTAGTAGGCTAAACCAAACCAATAATTCGAAGAGACTTGCAAGGATATTATAATCATACATAAAAGATTTCAGAAAAGAATCAAATATTGTTCATAGATAATCTTGATCATAAACCCACAATTCATCGGATTTCGACAAACACACTGCAAAAAGATTACATCGAATAGATCTCCTCGAAGATCGAGGAGAACTCTGTATTGAGATCCAAAAAGAGAGAAGAAGCCATCTAGCTAATAGCTATGGACCCGAAGGTCTGTGGTAAACTACTTACAAATCATTGGTGAGGCTATGGTGTTGATGTAGAAGCACTCCGTGCTATATCCCCCCTCCGACGGAGCTCCGGAACAGGCGCTAAGATGGGATCTCACAGGAACAGAAGGTTGCGGCGGTGGAATTAGGGTTTTTCTGTTGCCTCGATGTTTTCAGGGTATATGGATATATATAGGAGGAAGGAGGGCATCGAGGGAGCCAGAGGGGGCCCACGAGGGTGGGGGGCACGCCCAGGGGAAGGGGCGCGCCCTGGACCCTCGTGGCCACCTCTCTTGTTCCCTCGCGTGTACTCCAAGTCTTCTGGGTAGATACAGTTCCAAATATAACTCTCCCGAAGATTTCATAACGTTTGGACTCCGTTTGATATCCCTTTTCTGCGAAACACGAAAATAGGAAAAAAAACAACAATTTGCACTGGGCCTTGGGTTAGTAGGTTAGTCCCAAAAATAATATAAAAGTGTAAAATAAAGCCCATTAAACATCCAAAACAGAATATATAATAGCATGTAACAATCAAAAATTATAGATACGTTGGAGACGTATCAAGCATCGCCAAGCTTAATTCCTGCTCGTCCTCGAGTAGGTAAATGATAAAAACAGAATGTTTGATGTGGAATGCTGACCAACATAATTCTCAATGTAATTTCTTTATTGTGGCATGAATGTTCAGATCCGAAAGATTCAAGACAAAAGTCTATATTGACATAAGAATAATAAAACTTCAAGCATACTAACAAAGCAATCATGTCTTCTCAAAATAACATGGCCAAAGAAAGTTATCCCTACAAAATCATATAGTCTGGCTATGCTCCCTCTTCATCACACAAAATATTCATATCATTCACAACCTCGGTTTCAGCCAAGCAATTGTTTTAATACTCAAATTTTTTCAAACCTTTCAACTTTCACGCAATACATGAGCGTGAGCCATGGATATAGCACTATAGCTAGAATAGAGTGGTGGTTGTGGAGAAGACAAAAAGGAGGAAGATAGTCTCACATCAACTAGGCGTATCAATGGACTATGGAGATGCCTATCAATAGATATCAATGTGAGTGAGTAGGGATTGCCATGCAACGGATGCACTAGAGCTATAAGTGTATGAAAGCTCATCAAAAGAAACTAAGTGGGTGTGCATCCAACTTGCTTGCTCATGAAGACCTAGGGCATTTGAGGAAGCCTGTCATTGGAATATACAAGCCAAGTTCTATAATGAAAAATTCCCACTAGTATATGAAAGTGACAAAACAAGAGACTCTCTATCATGAAAATCATAGTGCTACCTTGAAGCACAAGTGTGGAAAAGGATAGTAGCATTGTCCCTTCTCTCTTTTTTCTCATTTTTTTGGAGGGGCTTTCTCTCCTTTTTTTAATTTAGCCCCTCTCTATATTTTTTGGGGCCATCTCCTTTTTTGGCCTTTCCTCACATGGGACAATGCTCTAATAATGAAGATCATCACACTTTTCTTGACTTACAACTAAAAGATTACAACTCGAAGCTAGAACAAAATATGACTCTATGTGAATGATGATGAAGCATGTCATATGAACGGAACGGTGGAAAGTTGCATGGCAATATATCTCGGAATGGCTATGGAAATGCCATGATAGGTAGGTATGGTGGCTGTTTTGAGGAAGGTATATGGTGGGTGTATGGTACCGGCGAAAGTTGCGCGGTATAAGAGAGGCTAGCAATGGTGGAAGGGTGAGAGTGCGTATAATCCATGGACTCAACATTAGTCATAAAGAACTCATATACTTATTGCAAAAATCTACGAGTCATCAAAAGAAAGTATTCAACGCATGCTCCTAGGGGAAGGGTTGGTAGGAGTTAACCATTGCGCCATCCCGACCTCCACACAAAGGATGACACTCAATAAATACCTCATGCTCTAACTTTGTCACATAGCGGTTCACCATACGTGCATGCTACGGGAATCACAAACTTTAAGACAAGTATTTATCAAATTCAAGATTACTCCACTAGCATGACCCTAAGATCACCATCCTCATATCTCAAAACAATCATCAAGTATCAAACTTCTCATCATATTCAGTGCACTTTATATGAAAGTTTTACTATACTCATCTTGGATGCCTATCATATTAGGACTACTTTTATAACCAAAGCACATTACCATGCTGTTCTAAAAGACTCTCAAATAGATATAAGTGAAGCATGAGAGATCATCAATTTCTACAAAATAAAACCACCACCGTGCTCGAAAAGATATAAGTGAAGCACTAGAGCAAAACTATCTAGCTAAAAAGATATAAGTGAAGCACATAGAGTATTCTAATAAATTATAAACCATATTTATCTCTCTCAAAAGGTGTGTACAGAAATGATGATTGTGGCAAACTAAAAATCAAAGACTCAAATCATACATGACGCTCCAAGCAAAACACATATCATGTGGTGAATAAAAATATAGTCCCGAGTATAGTTACCGATAGATGAAGACAAAAGAGGGAATGCCTTCCCGGGGCATCCCCAAGCTTAGGCTTTTGGTTGTCCTTGAATTTTTCCTTGGGGTGCCTTGGGCATCCCCAATCTTAGGCTCTTGCCACTCTTTGTTCCATGGTCCGTCAAAGCCATACTCAAAACTTGAAAACTTCACAACACAAAACTTAGCCAAAAATCTCGTGTGCTCCGTTAGTATAAGAAAACAAACCACCACTCAAAGGTACTATAATGAACTCATTCTTTGTTTATATTGGTGTTAAAACTACCGTATTCCAACTTATCCATGATTCAAACCCCCCGATACTACTCATAGATTCATCGAAATAAGCAAACAACACACGAAAAACAGAATCTATCAAAAACAGAACAGTCTGTAGTAATCTGTAACTTTCGAATACTTATGTAACTCCAAAAAAATTGAGAAAAAATTGGTAAACGTGAGGAATTTGTCTATTAATAATCTGCAAAAAGAATCAACTAAATAGCACCATCCAGTAAAAAATTACAGCCAAACTCGTGAGCGCTAAAGTTTCTGTTTTTACAGCATGATCATATAAACTTCACACAAGTCTTCCCAAAGGTTCTACTTGGCACAAACACTAACTAAAACACAAAACCACATCTAAACAGAAGCTAGATGCAATATTTATTCCTAAACAAAAGCAAAAACAAAGAAAATAAAATTGGGTTTCCTCCCAACAAGCGCTATCGTTTAACGCCCCTAGCTAGGCACGATACAAGAATATATCTAGGTATTGCCATCTTCGGGTTTTTGTTTCTTTTAGCGGGATTACGCTCAAATCCGGGAGGTTCTCGTTTTCCTTCATATTCAGAAATTTTTCAGATCTAAAGAATCAACCACTTATTGCAAAGGGTGATCAACATATTCATGCGATGTAAATTTCCGCCAATACTCTTAAGAGGTTAAAGAGACTTTTGTAAAAAAAATGTTACTTCACAAATCTTATCAAAAACTTGTGTCTCCTCCGGGGTAGAGTGTTGCCCGAACAACTATATCAAAGCATTATAGGAACCGAGAGTATGACTACCCAAGAAATTTCCACCGGTAATGGTATCAAGAATAAGGCTGTTCCACGGAGTTATACCAATATAAAAATTGCGATGAAGCACAGAAGTGGAAAGCTTCCTAATAGATCTATTTTGAGCATTGCAAATTCTATACCAGGCATCTTTTAGATTTTCCTCCTCCCTTTGTTTAAAATTAAGAACCTCACACTCGGGAGTATTGATAATGATAGGCGTACTAGCCATGACGGCAAGGTAAAGCGAACGGTAAACACACGAAAAAGAAGGGCGAATATAACGGCAAGGGTGAAGTGGGGGAGAGGAAAACGAGAGGCAAATAATGTAATGCGAAGGATAAGGGTTTGTGATAGGTACTTGGTATATGACTTTTGTGTAAGCCTCCCCAGCAATGGCGCCAGAAATTCTTCTTGCTACTTCTTGAGCCTGCGTTGTATTCCCTCGTAGAGGAAAGGGTGATGCAGCACAGTAGCATAAGTATTTTCCTTAGTTTTCTAGAACCAAGGTATCAATCCAGTAGGAGACCACGCGCGAGTCCCACACACCTGCACAAACAAATAAGAACTTTGCAGCCAACACCATAAGGGGTTGTCAATCCCTTTACGGTCACTTCCAAATGTGAGATATGATAGATAGGATAGTATAATATTTTTGGTATTTTTTATATAAGAACGGAAAGTAAATAACGCAAAGTAAAGTAGATGAAAGATTAATATGTTGAGAATAGACCCGGGGGCCATAGGTTTCACTAGTGGCTTCTCTCATGATAGCAGAATTCTACGGTGGGTGAACAAATTACTGTCGAGCAATTGATAGAAAAGCGCATAGTTATGAGAATATCTAGGCATGATCATTATATATAGGCATCACGTCCGTGACAAGTAGACCGAAACAAATCTGCATCTACTACTATTACTCCACACATCGACCGCTATCCAGCATGCATCTAGAGTATTAAGTTCATAAGAACAGAGTAATGTTTTAAGCAAGATGACATGATGTAGAGGGATAAACTCAAGCAATATGATAAATATCCCATCTTTTTATCCTCGATGGCAACAATACAATACGTGCCTTGCTGCCCTTGCTGTCACTAGGAAAGGACACCACAAGATTGAACCCAAAGCCAAGCACTTCTCCCATTGCAAGAACTATAGATCTAGTAGGCCAACCCAAACCAATAATTCGAAGAGACTTGCAAGGATATTATAATCATACATAAAAATTTCAGAAAAGAATCAAATATTGTTCATAGATAATCTTGATCATAAACCCACAATTCATCGGATCTCGACAAACACACTGCAAAAAGATTACATTGAATAGATCTCCTTGAAGATTGAGGAGAACTTTGTATTGAGATCCAAAAAGAGAGAAGAAGCCATCTAGCTAATAACTATGGACCCAAAGGTCTGTGGTAAACTACTCACAACTCATTGTTGAGGCTATGGTGTTGATATAGAAGCACTCCATGGCATATCCCCCCTTTGGTGGAGCTCCGGAACAGGCCCCAAGATGGGATCTCACGGGAACAGAAGGTTTTTTCGGTGGAATTAGGGTTTTTTCTGTTGCCTCGATGTTTTCAAGGTATATGGATATATATATAGGAGGAAGGAGGGCATTGGGGGAGCCAGAGGGCACCCACGAGGGTGGGGGGCGTGCCCAGGGGGAGGGGCGCACCCTAGACCCTCGTGGCCACCTCTCTTGTTCTCTCGCGTGTACTCCAAGTCTTCTGGGTAGATACGGTTCCAAAAATAACTCTCCCGAAGGTTTCATTCCGTTTCGACTCCGTTTGATATCCCTTTTCTGTGAAACACTGAAATATGCAAAAAACAACAATTTGCACTGGGCCTTGGGTTAGTAGGTTAGTCCCAAAAATAATATAAAAGTGTAAAATAAAGCCCATTAAACATCCAAAACAGAATATATAATAGCATGGAACAATCAAAAATTATAGATACGTTGGAGACGTATCTGAGAGGCACCAATGGAAGTGGTGAACCCCTCCATGGTGGTGTATAGATTGGATCTGGTGGTTCTGGACTCTGCGGCAGCTAGATTGAAATTCCGTCGACTCACCTAGGGTTTCTGGAATATTGGGGTATTTATAGAGCAAAGAGGTGGTCCAGGGGGCACCCGAGGTGGGCACAACCCACCAGGGCGCGCTTGGGCCCCCAGACGCGCCCTGGTGGGTTGTGCTCCCCTCGGAGCTCCCCCCAGGTCCTGCCTTGGCCCATTGGGTGTCTTCTGGTCAATAGAAAATCTCCGTAAAGTTCCGTTGCATTTGGACTCCGTTCGCTATTGATTTCCTGCAATGTAAAAAAACATGCAGAACACAGCAACTTGCACTTGGCACTATGTCGATAGGTTAGTACCAAAAAATGATATAAAATTACTATAAAATGATTGTAAAACATCCAAGAATGATAATATAACAACATGGAACAATAAAAAATTATAGATACGTTGGAGACGTATCAGCATCCCCAAGCTTAATTCATGCTCGTCCTTGAGTAGATAAATGATAAAAACATAATTTTTGATGTGGAATGATGCCTACCATGTCATATCATATTATTTTCTTTATAGCATGGACATTTGGACTTTTATATGGTTCAAAGCAATATTCTAGTTTTGACATGAGATTTAAATACTCAAACATATCAACAAGCAATCATCTCTTTCAAAATATCAATGCTAAAATAAGTTATCCCTAGCCCATCATGCTCAACTATTGATCCATTCATGAAACACACTCACATATTAGTTACACCCAATGCTCAAGTACGATCATAGTGTTTCCTAGTTGGTGCTTCTAAGAGAAGATGGAGACTCAAATTCAAAAATAAAAATTGCATAAATAAAATAAAGGCCCTTCGCAGAGGGAAGTAGGGATTTGTAGAGGTGCCAGAGCTCAAAGCTTAATTTGAGAGATAAAAATATTTTGGGAGGTATACTTTTCCCACCAACGAAAACGTCTTGAGGTTCCCAACACTTTCCATGCTAGATATATCATAGGCGGTTCCCAAACATAAACTAAAGTTTATTCCTTTTCCACCAAACTTTCACAAGCCATGGCTAGATGAATCCACGGTTGCCTTCCATACCAACACTTTCCAAGGAATTTATTATTTGACCACATAAAGTAAATTTGTTTTTCATTTCGGGACTGGGCATCCCTAATACCTTTGCCTTACTCTCGTGCAATGACAAGTTAATAAACACTCATCGTGAGAATAACACACCTAGCATGGAAAATATTAGCCATCCCTCACCGCCTCGCGAACGGCACAGGCACACAAAATGGGAATTCATTTTGAAAATTAGAGATGGCACATACAAATTTGCTTAGAACGGCAAGGAAATACCATAGGTAGGTATGGTGGACTCATGTGGCAAAACCGGGGTAATGGATTTTGGATGCACAAGTAGCGATCATACTTAGTGCAAAATGAAGGCTAGCAAAAGATTGGGAAGCGACCAACCATGAAAAGAATAATCTCATAAGCGAACATTGAGTATAAATAACACCCAATAATACACCAGAAGTAGGATATAACTTCATTGCATAATTATTGACTTTCGTGCTTGCATAGGGAATCACAATCTTAACACAGATATTCTTACTAAAGCATAATTACTCATCAACATGACTCAAATATCACATCTTCATGTCTCAACACTCTTACAAGGAATCAAGTTTATTTTATCCAATGATCTTCATGAAAGTTTTTATTATATCCTTCTTGGATATCTATCACTTTGGGACTAATTTTCATGCGTTGCTTTTGATAATCTCAAACAAATATAAATGAAGATCATGGGCATAATAATTTTCTTTCTCTCAAAATAATTTAAGTGAAGCAAGTGAGAATTTCTTAAAAGTATACTAACTCTCAAATAAATCTAAGTGAAGCAAGAGAGTATTTCTTCAAAACAAATTAAAGCACACCGTGCTCAAAAATATATAAGTGAAGCATTAGAGCAAATCCATAGCTCATAAAAATTTAAGTGAAGCATAGAGAGCTATTCTAACAAGTCATGGCATAATTTTGGCTCTCTCAAATAGATATGTACAGCTAGGATTGTTGACTTAAAAAGCAAAACAAAATTAGCAAAGACTCATATCATACAAGACGCTCCAAGAAAAACACATATCATGTGACGAATAAAAATATAGTTTCGAGTAAAATACCGATGCTCGTTAGAAGAAAGAGGGGATGCCACTCAGGGGCATCCCCAAGCTTAGTTGTTTGCTTCTCTTTGGATAATAGCTTGGGATTCTGGGGCATCCCCAAGCTTAGGCTTTTTCTTACTCCTTATTCCTTCATCCATCGTAAGATAACCCAAAACTTGAAAACTTGAATCACATAAAACTCAATAAAACCTTCGTGAGATCTGTGAGTATAAGGTAGCAAATCACTACTATAAGTGATGTAGTAAACCAATTAATATTTTGTATTTGTATTATATCTACTGTATTCCAACTTTTCTATGGCAAAAATTCATGAAAGAAAACCATAGAATCATCAAAACAAGCACATAACACAATAAAAACAGAATCTGTAAAAAACAGAACAATCTGTGGTAATCTGGAAGTTTCGAATACTTCTGCAACTCTAAAAATTCTAAAAAAATAGGGACACGTGGGCAATTTGTATATTAATCTTCTGCAAAACGAATCAACCAAAAATCACTCTTCTGTTAAAAATGAGATTTTTTCTCGTGAGCGCAAAAGTTTCTGTTTTTCAGCAAGATCAAATCTACTAACACCCAACATGTTCCTAAGGCTTTGCTTGGCACAAACCTTTATTGAAACTACAAAACACATCTAAACAGAGGTATTACAGGGTATTTTCACAAGAACATAAAATAAAAAGCAAAAATTTATTTTATTCGTTGGGTTGCCTCCCAACAAGCTCTTTCTTTATACCCATTAAGATAGGCTTGGAATTTCAATGATGCTCACATGAAAGACAAGAATTGAAGCACAAAGAGAGCATTATAAAATATATGACAAACACATTTAAGTCTACCATACTTCCTATGCATAGGAATTTTATAAGCAAACAAATTATCAAGACAAGAAATGTCTAGCATATGCAAAGGAGCGGAATAAAACATTGAAACTCTCAACATAACAAGAGGTGATTTAGTAACACGAAAATTTCTTGAACCATATTTTCCTCTCTCGTAAAAATTACATGTATGATCATACTCAAATTCAACAATATAGCAATCATATAAAAATTTGTTTTCATGATCCACATGCGTAAAATTGTTATAATCTTCCAAGATAGTGGGACTAACATCAAATAAAGTCATGACCTCTCCAAACCCACTTTCAATATTATTACAAACATATTCATCATGAAACTTAAATAAATTTTCAAGATCATAACAAGAATCACCCCAATCATGATCATTCCAATAAGTAGAGGACATATCAAAATTAGCACCCCCAAGCTTGGGGTTTTGAATATTACTAGCATAATTGACATTAATAGAATTTATTATAACACCATTGCAATCATGCTTTTCATACAATGAGCTATCATGAATTAATTCATAAATTTCTTCTTTTATCACTTCATCACAATTATCAGATTCATGAATCTCAAGCAAAACTTCATAAAGATAATCTAGTGCGCTCAATTCACTAGCAATTGGTTCAACATACTTGGATCTTTTAAAAAGATTGGCAAGTGGATGAGGATCCATAAATGCTTTCCTTATTATTTCCAATAAGATACCCAATTATACCAAACAACCAAGCAAAGTAACCAAGTAAGACATATGGGTAAACGAAAACAGATCTGACAAGAGAACGACAAACGAAAAAGAGGGCGAATAAAAGCGGCAAATATTTGTGAAGTGGGGGAGATGAAAATGAGAGGTAAATGACAAATAGTACAAATTGTGAGGAGATGAGCTTTGTGATTAGGAACCTGGTATATGTTGAAGGTGCTCCCCGGCAACGGCGCCAGAAATTCCTTTTGATGACTGCTAGAATTATGTCGGTATTTTCCCAAAGAGGAAGGGATGATGCAGTATAGTAGCGGTATGTATTTCCCTAAGTGATGATACCAAGGTTATCGAACAAGTAGGAGAACCAAGCAACACAACGTAAACAACACCTGCACACAAATAACAAATACTCGCAACCCGACGTGTAAAAAGGGTTGTCAATCCCTTTCGGGTAACAGACGTGATAAAGTTGTAAATATTGATATATTGATTGATAAATAAGATAAATTGCAGCAAAATATTTTTGGGTTTTGGTTTACTAGATCTGAAAATAAAAACAAAGGAAAATAGATCGCAAAGGCAAATAATATGAGAAAGAGACCTGGGGCCCGTAGATTTCACTAGTTGCTTCTCTCATGAAAATAGCAAACGGTGGGAAAACAACTACTGTTGGGAAATTGATAGAACTTCAAATAATCATGAGGATATCTAGACAATGATCATTATATAGGCATAACGTCCAAGATTAGTGGACCGACTCCTGTCTGCATCTACTACTATTACTCCACACATCGACTGCTATCCAGCATGCATGTAGTGTAGTAAGTTCATGGAGAAACGGAGTAATGCAATAAGAACGATGCCATGATGTAGACAAGATCTATTTATGTAGAAATAGACACCATCATTTTATCCTTAGTAGCAACAATACTTACGTGTCGGTTCCCCTTCTGTAACTAGGATCAAGCACCGTAAGATCGAACCCACTACAAAGCACCTCTTCCCATGGCAAGATAAATAGATCAAGTTGGCCAAACGAAACCCAATATCAGAGAAGAAATACGAGGCTATAAGCAATCATGTATATAAGAGATCAAAGAAAGACTCAAATAACTTTCATGGATAAAAAAGATAGATGTGATCTTAAACTTAAAGTTCATCGGATCCCAACAAACACACCGCAAAAGAGTTACATCATATGGATCTCCAAGAGACCATTGTATTGATAATAAAAAGAGAGAGATGAAGCCATCTAGTTACTGACTATGGACCCGTTGGTCTATAAGGAACTACTCACGCATCATCGAAGAGTTACCAATGGAAGTGGTGAACCCCTCCGTGATGGTGTCTAGATTGGATCTGGTGGTTCTAGACTCTACGACAGCTGGATCGAAATTCCATCGACTCCCCTAGGGTTTCTGGAATATTGGGGTATTTATAGAGCAAAGAGGCGGTCCGGGAGGCACCCGAGGTGGGCACAACCCACCAGGGCGCGCCTGGGCCCCCATGCATGCCCTGGTGGGTTGTGCTCCCCTCGGAGCTCACTCTGGTGCTGCCTTAGCCCATTGGGTGTCTTCTGGTCCATAAAAAATCTCTGTAAAGTTTCATTGCATTTGGACTCGTTTGATATTGATTTCCTGTAATGTAAAAAAATGTAGAAAACAACAACTAGCACTTGGCACTATGTCAATAGGTTAGTACCAAAAAATGATATAAAATGACTATAAAATGATTGTACATCATCCAGGAATGATAATATAACAACATGGAACAATAAAAAATTATAGATACGTTGGAGACGTATCACCGCACTCCTTTCCAGGAATAGGATGTATGTTGTTGTTGACAGGTAAGTGTTTTACCTTGTTTCTGCTTCTGTCTTGGGTACTATGGTCAAGGTATCCTCCTTGCGATGGCTAGACTACAGCCGACGATGATGATGAAGAAGGAGGAAGCTAGGCCCACTGAAGCCGCGCCTCTTTCTGTAGCTACGGCGGTCCCAGGGCAGGAGGAAGGGGTCGCGTCCCACCGAAGCCTCGCGTCCGCGCACGCCTCTTGAAACTCGGCGGCTCAACCTCAGGAGAAGGCCGCACCCGTGGCCAGGCAGAATCCGGAGGCGCACATCTCTAGTACTCCTGGTGGGGGTGCAAGGGCTCCGGAGCCCCATACCGTCCAAGCTACTGCTTCTTTGCCAGCCCAGGCGCCGATGTCGTCTCCTCCTCATGCCATCACGCTGGCGGACCATGCTTCCTCTTCCATTCCCAGCACTCTAGAGGACGCCTTTACCGCGCTGAAACGGCTCCTGGCTAATCTTCGTGACGCTGACCGCCGCATGGAGGCGGGGCGTATGGGGCTGGTCTCGGGGTGACTCTAGGCCGACTCGTCCATGAGGACAGCCTGGAGCCTGGCTGAGGCCACTGCTGAGGAGGGCAGGAAGGTGGCCGGCGTGGCCGCAGTTACTCGCGACACCACGTTAGCCGATGCATCGGCCGTCGAACTCCACTGCCGCGCGGTAGAGGCCGAGCTGAAGGCCCTTCGCGATGAGCACGCCGGCCACGTTCGTCATCTTGAGAAGCGGGATGAGGAGCTGAAGGCCCGGGAGACTGCACTCGTCAATCGCGACGCCGAGCTGGAGCAGGCGGCCCAAGAGCAGGCCTCGAAGCGCAGCCACGTGGAGAAGCTGAAGAAGGAGGTGGAGGTGGCCCAAGCATCCCACGCCGCGGCTGAGAAGGCGGCCGCTGCGGGGCGCGACGCCTTTGCCTAGCTCGAGCAGAGGTCCCCGTACCTCCCTGCAGTTCCTTTACGAGGCAGGGTATGAGGTACTGCTGGCGACATCGGAGGAGGGCCGTGCCGGACTGCTCCCCAAGCTTTCCATGACACTTGAGGGCATCGTCGTCGGATTGGGCCCCCTGGTGGAGGCGGAAGCTCACGAGCTTTCCACCTTGGCCGCGACGCGCATGTGCAGCCACCTCCACCTTCGGGGCCCCAACTTCGGTTTTGGCACCCTGCTTGAGCCCGTGGCCCTTGAGCTCCAAGGCGCTGCCGGCGAGGCCGTGAAGGAGCAGGTGGAAGCCCTGCTGCAACAGTTCCTTTGCACCGACCCTGCGGCTACGGCGACAAGGGCCAATGGTGGAAATGGTGGTGACATCGTCGACGACGGGTCACCCTAGGCAGGCGATGGTGGCGCCCAAGGCTGAAGAGGGGGACGGAGGCGCTGTTTCTTCCTATTTTATCCTACAACATTTGTCGTGCCTCGTGGAGGCATGAGAACTCATGCTTTGAATTTTTAAGAGACAGTATGCTTTGTAAGAATTTGCTAGGATTTCGCAATTTCCTTTCTGTTTGCTTCAGTGTTCTGCGTCGGCAGGGCCCGGCCCCGCGCATACCTCAGTCGTCGTTGGGGCGTCTGGATCACCAGGACGAGACCAAGGGGTGAGGGGCTACGTGACCAGTTAGGCCCCTGGGTCACGATGCCCAGGGTTCCCCTTGACGTACGAACAACCCTCGGGAAGGAGATGCGGGTGTAGGTTCTGACGTTCTGCGTCGGCAGGGTCCGGCCTCGCACATACCTCAAACACAGTTGGGGTGTCCGGATTGCTAGGAGGAGACCAAGGATTGAGGGGCTACGTGACCAGTTAGGCCCCTTGGTTGCGATGCCCAGGGGTCCACCTTGACGTACGAACAAACCTCCATACCTTTCCTCGCCAGGATTTCGCTCGGGAGGGGCGCGCGAATACCAGGTCTGAGGGACCTGGCGAGGTGGCGTACGCCAGGTGAGACTTGAGCATAGCATCCGTGTCCATCCCCCTCACGCTACCCTCCCGAGGGAGAGTAGCGTGGTGAGGCTGAGCAGCGAGCCTGGTGGCTCTCCTGAGGTTGTTGTGGCCGTGAGGCCACCCTTAGTTGTTTATTCACCAGCGCGGAGCATGGTGCTTATGATCTTGCACGGGCATAGCCGCTAAGACAGTGTCGTCCACCAGCACGAAGCATGGGGCTTCCACTGGTGCGTGGGTGGGGGCTCCCTCTGGGGGGAGGTCCCCGGGGTGTGTAGAGCCCCGTCCTGACATGTGGCTTGCACGACAGGACTGGAGGAGGTGACGTGCACGGGAGCTGGCACGGGACTCACGAGGCCCTACCTCAAAGCGAGTTGCGCCTGAATTTGGTTCGGAGCGGTTGTGGTGGACCGGCGATATGGTTAGGCAACCTGCGCCGAGTGAATCTCTTCAGGATATCGCATGAGAAGGCCAAACAGCAACAACCCTAGGAGGTGACGTGAACGGGACCAGCCCGCCAGATAGAGCTCAGCCATTGGGTTTTTCGACGCTGCAGGGATGCAGCCGAGCTCAGAAGCCGTGTCCAGTCTTCTCATGTGAAGGTCCCGAAGAAAGACAACCGACGCGCAGCTCCCGGGTCGCGCACCTTAACTCATCCGCTCCTGATTAGCACATGCGGGAACAATGCACCAAGGACCATGGAAGGTGACGTGCATGGGAGCTGGCCCGCGAGCCAGAGCTCAACCACTTGGATTTATCGACGCTGTACGGACGGACCCGAGCACACACACCATGCCAGTTCTTAATCATGAGGTGGTCGAGGGCAGGTTTGCAAGGGCGCGGGACGATCATGGTGATGAAGCACTAGACAGATAGGTAATAATCATAGAGTAGCTCATGGGGATGGTTAAGCAAGTTCAAATAGATGCAAAAATAATACATGCTATAGGTACAGACCCACACGGCTTGGGGATAATGCAGCCCGAGGGGCACCCCCAACTGAACAAACCAAAAATGGCACCTAGCACCATTGCTGAAGAAGTGTTGGGGTAGCTGAAGACGCGTGTTGCAGAAGTCGCTCCACATGAGTCGCCTAGCTCCTGGGCCTCACAAGGCTCCCGAGGTCCAAGAGGCTTGCGAAGTATCGATGCCTCCTCTGCCAGGATCTCCTGGTGCCTGGCCTCGTGAGCTGCCAGAATTCTCTGCATGTGGTGCTGGTGCGGGGCATCGCTGTTCAGCAATGCGAAAGGCATGCGAACGTAGCTGTGAGGGGGGCCCTCACACCAACCCACGTGGGACGGCTAGAAGAGCTCCTGAGACGTGCTTCTGTTGAGCCATGGGATGTTGACATAGACGCATAGCCCCCTGCCCTCATTGGTAGAGGGAGTGGCGCTTGGCGGTGCGGGGTGACGCTCGCCTCGCATGGCTCTTGCCTCCTGAAGATCCTTGATCGCCTTGGTGATGAACTCCTAAGCGCCTGGCGCCTCGTGCCCTACGCTCTTCTTGCGGAAGCGCGCCTCCACATGGTGCCTGAGCGCCTCCCTCGTGACGTCAGGTAGGTCGGAGGCCCTCTAGAGGAGAGCCCCCGAGCCTAGCTTGAGAGGGGCACTGGGTGCGCCTTCCTATGCTAGAGGGGAAGGCGCCCCATCCACTGGCGTAGGTCCCAAGGCATGACCGTCAGGTGCCCCGTCCTCCTGAGGCCCCAGGCTGAGCAGCTGCTTCTTTTTCTTTGGGATGGCCTTAGGAGGGTAGGCAGATCCCTCGTCATCTAGGTTCTCGACCGCCGCAACTTGGTAGGGGCGCTCGAGGGAGCACACCGCATCCTTCTCATTGCAGGCAACTGTGATGATGCCGTCGCTTCCTGGCATCTTGAGGATGTTGCAGTCGTGGTGGGTCGCCGCCACGAACTTGGCCAAGGCCGGATATCTAAGGATGGCGTTGTATAGGAGACAGATGTGGGCGAAGTCGAAGTCGATGAGCTCGGTGTGGTAGTTCTTGCGGTCACCGAAGGTGACAAGAAGGCGGACCTGCCCTACTGGGGTGGTGGAGCCGTCGTTCACTCCTGATAAGGGCCTGCTATGCTGAAGCTGGTCATATGGCACCTAGAGCCTGTCGAAGGTCTCGACGGAGAAGACATTGAGTCCCGCACCGCCATCGATGAGTGTCTTGGTGACGAGGACATTGGTGATGAGGACGTTGCTGACGGTAGGCGAGCAGAGCATCGGGAGGGGGCCGGCTGCGGCTGCGCACTTGAGCTGGTCAGTCGATTTGAAGGGGTACCAAACTTGGACCATTGATGTATACTACACAACCTTCTTCTTGTAGACTCGTGTTGGGCCTCCAAGCGCAGAGTTTTGTAGGACAATAGCAATTTTCCCTCAAGTGGATGACCTAAGGTTTATCAATCTGTGGGAGGCGTAGGATGAAGATGGTCTCTCTCAAACAACCCTACAACCAAATAATAAAAAGTCTCTTGTGTCCCCAACACACCCAATACAATGGTAAATTGTATAGGTGCACTAGTTCGGTGAAGTGATGGTGATACAAGTATAATATGGATGGTAGATGTAGGTTTTCTAATATCAAAATATAAAAACATCAAGGTAACTAATGATAAAAGTGAGCACAAACGGTATTGCAATGCTTGGAAATAAGGCCTAGGGTTCATACTTTCACTAGTGCAAGTTCTCTCAACAATGATAACATAATTGGATCATATAAAAATCCCTCAACATGTAACAAAGAGTCACTCCAAAGTCACTAATAGCGGAGAACAAACAAATAATTATTGTAGGGTACGAAACAACCTCAAAGTTATTCTTTCTGATCGATCTATTGGGCTATTCCTATAAGTGTCACAAACAGCCCTAGTGTTCGTACTAAAATAACACCTTAAGACACACATCAACCAAAACCCTAATGTCACCTAGATACTCCATTGTCACCACAAGTATCTGCAGGTTTGATTATACGACATGCATCACACAATCTCAGATTCATCTATTCAAACCAACACAAAGAACTTCAAAGAGTGCCCAAAGTTTCGACCGGAGAGTCAAGACGAAAACTTGTGCCAACTCCTATGCATAAGTTCACAAGGTCACTGAACCCACATGATCACCAAAACATACATCTAGTGGATCATGTGAATATCCCATTGTCACCACAGATAAGCACATGCAAGACATACATCAAGTGTTCTCAATTCCTTAAAGACTCAATTCGATAGGATAATTTGAAAGGGCAAACTCAATCCATTAGAAGAAGGTAGAGGGGGAGAAACATCATAATATCCAACTATAATAGCAAAGTTCTCGGTACATCAAGATCGTGCCAAATCAAGAACTGGAGAGAGAGATGAAACACATAGATACTGGTACATACCCTCGGCCCCGAGGGTGAACTACTCCCTCTTCATCATGGGGACCGTCGGGATGATGAAGATGGCCACCGGTGATGGTTTCCCGCTGCGGCAGGGTGCCGGAATGGGCTCCCAATTGGTTTTTCGTGGCTACAGAGGCTTGCGGCAATGGAACTCCCGATCTAGGTTTCTTTTTTGGAGTTTCTGTATTTATAGGAATTTTTGGCGTCGAGAACAAGTCGAGGGGGGGGGAGGTCCACGAGTCAACCACAAGGACGGAGCACCCTCCCGGGGGGTAGGGCGCGTCTGGCCCAACTCTTTTGCTTCGGGGGCTTCTTCTAGTCCATAAAAAATCACCGTAAATTTTCAGGTCAATTGGACTCCGTTTGATATTCCTTTTCTGCAAAACTCAAAAACAAGGAAAAACAGAAACTGGCACTGGGCTCTAGGTTAATAGGTTAGTCCCAAAAATCATATAAAATAACATATAAATGCATATAAAACATCCGAGATGGATAATATAATAGCATGGACAATCAATATTTATAGATACGTTGGAGACGTATCAAGCATCCCCAACCTTAATTCCTCCTCGTCCTCGAGTAGGTAAATGATAGAAATAGAATTTTTTATGTGGAATGCTACCTAACATATTTATCAATGTAATTCTTCTTTATTGTGGTATGAATGTTCAGATCCATAAGATTCAAAATAAAAGTTTATCAATATCAAAACAATAATACTTCAGGCATAACAAAAGCAATCTACGAAGCTTAAAAAATAACATGGCTAAAGAAAGTTATCCCTAGAAAATCATATAGTCTTTTATGCTCCCTTTTCTTAACACAAGGTACCCATCATGCCCATCCCAGTGTCGGCCAAGCAATTGTTTTCATACTTACTTTTTCAAACTTTTCAACTCTTCACGCAATACATGAGCGTGAGCCATGGACATAGCACTATGGGTGGAATAGAAGATGGTGATAGACAAAAGGAGGGAGGAAGTCTCACATCAACTAGGCAAATTAATGGACTATGGAGATGTCCATCAATCGATATCAATGTGAGTGAGTAGGGATTGCCATGTAATAGATGCACTAGAGCTATAAGTGTATGAAACATCAATTGAAAACTAGCGGGTGTGCATCGACTTGCTTGCTCATGAAGACCTAGGGCATTTTAGAAGCCCATCGTTGGAATATACAAGCCAAGTTCCATAACGAAAATTCCCACTAGTAGTATATGAAAGTGACAAAATAGGAGACTCTCTATCATGAAGAACATGGTGCTACTTTGAAGCACAAGTGTGAAAAAGGATAGTAACATTGTCCCTTCTCTCTTTTTCTCTTATATTTTTTCTTTGAAGAATACTCTTTTTTAGTCTATTTTTCTCATTTTTTTTTCTTTTTTTGGAGACTCTTTTGGCCTCTTTTTTTATTTGGCTCTTTTTGGCCCTTTTTTATAACCTCACGTGTGACAATGTTCTAATAATGATGATCATCACACTTTTATTTACTTACAACTCGATACTAGAACAAATATATGACTCTATATGGATGCCTCCGGTGGTGTACCGGGATGTGCAATGATCAGGAGTGACATGTACAATAAATAATGAAAGGTGGTTTTCCACAAATACTATACCAACTACATGATCATGCAAACCAATATGAAAATGATGGTGCGTGTCATAACAAACGGAATGGTGGAGTTACATGGCAAT
This sequence comes from Secale cereale, assembly GCA_902687465.1. Classification (NCBI taxonomy): domain Eukaryota; kingdom Viridiplantae; phylum Streptophyta; class Magnoliopsida; order Poales; family Poaceae; genus Secale; species Secale cereale. Next base: position 662,329,576 of record LR738711.1, read on the forward strand.
ATATCTCGGAATGGCTATAGAAATGCCATAATAGGTAGGTATGGTGGCTATTTTGAGGAAGGGTATAAGGTTGTTTGATGCACCGGCGAAAGTTGTGCGGCACCAGAGTGGTTAGCAAGGTGGAAGGCTGAGAGTGCGTATAATCCATGGACACAACATTAGTCATAAAGAACTCACATACTTATTGTGAAAAATCTATTAGCCCTCGAAGGAAAGTACTACGACGCATGCTCCTAGGGGGAGGTTGGTAGGACTTAACCATCGCGCGCCCCCGACCTCCACGCAAAGATAAACAATCAAGATACAGTGCGCACCAATTTGTTTACATAGTTAGGAGACCATACGCGCATGCTACGGGAATCACAAACCTTAATACAATTATTTCTTTAACCTCACAAACTACCACTAGCATGACTCTAATATTACCATCTTAATATCTCAAAACAATTGAAAGGAATCAAACTTCTCCTAGATTCAATGCTCTATATGAAAGTTTTTATTATACCCTATTTGGATGCCTATCATATTAGGACTAAATTCATAACCTAAGCAAATTACCATGTTGTAAAGAGACTCACAAAATAATATAAGTGAAGCATGAGAGTTCGTCAATTTCTTCAAAATAAACCGCCATGCTCTAAAAGGATATAAGTGAAGCACTAGAGCAACTGGCAAACTACTCCAAAAAGATATAAGTGAAGATGGATGAGTAGTCAAATAATTAACTACCTACGAGAAGACCCTCTCTCAGTTAAGAATTTCAGATCTTAAGTAATTTATTCAAACAACAAGCAAAAGAAAATAAAATGACATTGCAAGGATAGCACATGTCATGTGAAGAAGCAAAAACTTAGGCTACACCGAAAATTGTTGATGAAGAAAGGTGGGATGCCAACCAGGGCATCCCCAAGCTTAGATGCTTGAGACTTCTTGAAATATTAACATGGAATGCCTTGGCAATCCCCAAGCTTGGGATTTTCTGTCTCCTTAATTCCTCTCAAGTCGCGGTTTCCCTAAATCTCAAAAACTTAATCCACACAAAACTCAATAAGAACTCGTGAGATATGTTAGCACAAATCAACTCAAAACCTTATAACTCCTTACTGTAGAAAATCACTAAAATTATAATTTAACATTGCATACTAAATGCCTCTGCATATTTTAATACTCCTATCCTCAAATAGAATCATTAAACATGTAAACATATGCAAACATAACAACAATCTGTCTAAACAGGATAGTCTGTAAAGAGTGGAATTGTTCTCATACTTCCCTAGCTCTAAAAATTCAAAAAATGACCACCGTACAGATAAATTATTCATGCTAACGTTGAATTTTTTTACAAGAATTATCACGTTCTGACTATCCAGAAGAATTCAGACAATGATAGAAAACTTTCTGTTTTCAAACAGCAACATAAAGACTTGCAAAATAATCATGGTAAAGGCTAAACTTGTAATTTTTATTGAAATAAAAGATACAAAACCTTATTATTAATAACATCAAGAAAATCTAAACAAAATAAAATGACGCTCCAAGTAAAACTCATATCGTGTGGTTAATAAAAATATAGGTCCAAGTGAGGTTACCGGTAATATTGAAGACGAAAGAGGGGATGCCTTCCAGGGCATACCCAAGCTTAGTTGCTTGGATCATCCTTGAATATTACCTTGGTGTGCCTTGGGCATCCCCAAGCTTAGGTTCTTGTCACTCCTTATTCTCCTCATATCGATATCTCACCCAAAACTTGAAAACTTCAATCACACAAAACTTAACTGAACTTCGTGAGATGCATTAGTATAATAAATCAAATCATCCACTTGGGTACTGTCAAAGACAAGATTCATAATTGTTTCGCACAATTACTACTGCACCTTATCATTTTCACAATTTATATCACTTAATATAAGCCATGGAAACACTAAAATAAACAAACTATGCATGGAAAATAGAATCTGTCAAAAACAGAACAGTTTGTAATGATCTGGACAACCACCATACTTCTGGAACTCTAAAAAATCCGAAAAATTATGACAACGTAGGAAATTTGTATATCAATCATGTGTTAAAATGTCAGATAATTATTAGGTTCCAGTGATTTATTGAATTTTCTGTACTGGACGCAAAACTTTCTATTTTTGCACAGAATCAAATTAACTATCATCCACACTATCCCAAAGTCTTTACTTGGCCCTTTATTGAAACAACAGCTATAAAACATGATTACTACAGTAGCTTAATCATGTGAGCACACAAAAACATTAGGTAAAAGTATTGTGTTGTCTCCCAACAAGCGCTTTTCTTTAACTCCTTTTTAGCTAGGCATGATGATTTCAATGATGCTCACATAGAAGTAAAGAATTGAAACGCAAGAAGAGCATCACGAATCATATGGAAAGAACATTTAATTCTAACCCACTTCCTATGCATAAGGATTTTGTGAGCAATCAATTAATGGGAACAATAATCAACTAGCATAGGAAGGCAAAACAAGCACAACTTCAAGATTTTCAATGCATAGAGAGGAAACTTGATATTATTGCAATACCTACAAGCATATGTTCCTCTCTCATAATAATTTTCTATAGAATCATGAATGAATTCAACAATATAACCATCGTATACATCACTCTCTTCATGATGCATAAGCATATAATTTTTATTACTCTCCTCATAGGAAAATTTATTCTCATTCATAATAGTGGGAGCAAACTCAACAAAATAACTATCATGAGATACTTGATTGACATCATGATGACAAGTTTCATGGTTATTGGTATTCTTTATAACAGAGATGTCATCACAATAATCATCACAAATAGGAGGCATGCTTTCGTCATAATAAATTTGCTCATCAAAACTTGGAGGATTAAAAATATCATCTTCATCAAACATAGCATCCCCAAGCTTCTGGCTTTGCATATAATTAGCATCATGGATATTCAAAGAATTCGCACTAACAACATTGCAATCATGCTCATCATTCAAACAATTAGTGCCAAACATTTTATTAACTTCTTCTTCTAACAATTGAGCATAATTTTCCTTTCCATCATTTTCACGAAAGACATTAAAAAGATGAAGCATGTGAGGTAACCTCAATTCCATTTTTTTAGTTTTCTTTGTAAAAAACAAACTAGTGATAAAACAAGAAACTAAAAGATTCAATTGCAAGATCAAAAGATATACCTTCAAGCACTCACCTCCTCCGCAACGGCGCCAAAAAAGAGATTGATGTCTACTACACAACCTTCTTCTTGTAGACTTGTGTTGGGCCTCCAAGCGCAGAGTTTTGTAGGACAGTAGCAATTTTCCCTCAAGTGGATGACCTAAGGTTTATCAATCCGTGGGAGGCGTAGGATGAAGATGGTCTCTCTCAAACAACCCTACAACAAAACAATAAAAAGTCTCTTGTGTCCCCAACACACCCAATACAATGGTAAATTTTATAGGTGCACTAGTTCGGCGAAGAGTTGGTGATACAAGTGTAATATGGATGGTAGATATAGGTTTTGTAATCTGAAAATATAAAAAAGGTAACTAATGATAAAAGTGAGCACAAACGGTATTGCAATGCTTGGAAACAAGGCCTAGGGTTCATACTTTCACTAGTGCAAGTTCTCTCAACAATGATAACATAATTGGATCATATAACAATCCCTCAACATGCAACAAAGAGTCACTCCAAAGTCACTAATAGCAGAGAACAGACGAAGAGATTACTGTAGGGTATGAAACCACCTCAAAGTAATTCTTTCTGATCGATCTATTGGGCTATTCCTGTAAGTGTCACAAACAACCCTAGAGATCGTACTAAAATAACACCTTAGGACACACATCAACCAAAATCCTAATGTCACCTAGATACTCCATTGTCACCACAAGTATCCACGGGTTTGATTATAGGATATGCATCACAGAATCTCACATTCATCTATTCAAACCAACACAAAGAACTTCAAAGAGTGCCCAAAGTTTCTATCGGAGAGTCAAGACGAAAACGTTCACAAGGTCACTGAACCCGCAAGTTGATCACTGAGACATACATCAAGTGGATCACATGAATATCCTGTTGTCACCACAGATAAGCACATGCAAGACATACATCAAGTGTTCTCAAATCCTTAAAGACTCATTCCGATAGGATAATTACAAAGGGAAAACTCAATCCATTACAAGAAGGTTGTAGAGGGGGAGAGACATCATAATATCCAACTATAATAGCAAAGCTCGCGGTATGTAAAGATCGTGCCAAATCCAGAACGAGAGAGAGAGAGAGAGAGAGAGAGAGAGAGAGAGAGAGAGAGAGAGAGAGAGAGATCAAACACATAGCTACTGGTACATACCCCGAGCCCCGAGGGTGAACTACTCCATCCTCATCATGGAGACCGCCAGGATGATGAAGATGTCCACCGGTGATGGTTTCCCCCTCCGACAGGGTGCTGGAACGGATTCTCGATTAATTTTTCGTGGATACAAAGGCTTGTGGCGGCGAAACTCCCGATCTAGGTTTCTTTTTGGGGGTTTCTGTATTTGTAGGAATTTTTTACGTCGAGAACAAGTCAGGGGGGTCCACAAGTCCACCAGATGGACGAAGCACCCTCCCGGGGGTAGGGCGCCCTCCACCCATGTGGTTGGCTCGGGACTCTTATGACCCAACTCTTTTGCTTCGGGGGCTTCCTCTAGTCCATAAAGAATCATCGTAAATTTTTAGGTCAATCGGACTCCGTTTGATATTCCTTTTCTCCGAAACTCAAAAACAAGGAAAAAACAAAAACTGGCACTGGGCTCTAGGTTAATAGGTTAGTCCCAAAAATCATATTAAATAGCATATAAATGCATATAAAACATCCAAGATGGATAATAGAATAGCATGGAACAATAACAAATTATAGATACGTTTGAGACGTATCAACCATCTGAGCGGATGTGTTGCCTCGAGCTTGGGGAGGACCGCGTTCACTTCACGAGCGAACTTCTTGAAGACGCGATGGGAGGCAGGGGCCTGAGCGCCACGCATGATGTAAGCGTTGGTAGGAGGCTCTTCAAAGCCCACAGCCCCATCATCTTGGTGGTGGTCATCATTCCTTCTTGGTGGTGGTGGTTGTAGCGGAGGAAGGCCAGCATTGCCCTAAGGGCGGTCCTCATGAGGCTGATCCCACCAAGGGCCCTCGTGAGTGTGATCCCTCCATGGGCCCTCGCGAGGCTGGCCCTACCAGTGGTCCTCTCAAGGCTGGTCACGCCAGCCTTGGGGGGAGTCACGGTTCTCCTAGCGTCCTTCACCACGGCCATCTCCGCAGCCGTAGCCTCGGTCGCCATGCTCGGGGCGACGACCGAGGTGCCCGTCGCTGATCGCCCTAAGCTCCTGGCAGTCATTGGTGTTGTGGTTGTACACGTTGTGGAAGACGCAGAACGGGCAGCTGCCCTTGGAGGACTCGGGGTGATCGCATCCACGCTTCATCTCAGGCTCAGCCGTGAGCATAGCTGGCCCCTTGCGCTTCACATTCGTGGTCTTGTCCTTCTTGTCTTCTGGATCAACCTCGGGGAGCTTGACAAGCGTGAGGCGACCCTCTTCTCCCCTTGCGCACTTGGTTGCCATGTTGAACATCTCCAGAGCCGAGCAAATGTCCTCATGGATAGCGAGCTCTTCCTTCATCCCGACATCCCGGACACCATCAGTGAACGCGGAGATGATGGCCTCGTCCGACACCTTGGGAATCTTGATGCGAACATTGGTAAAATGTTGGATGTATTTGCGCAGGGTCTCGCCTGGCTGCTGCTTGATACACCACAGGTCTCCTACCGCAGGGGCGTGGTCACTAGTTCCTTAGATGTTCGAGATGAAACGTTCGCGCAGCTCTTTCCAGGAGGAAATCGATCCCGTTGGGAGGTTCAGGAGCCACGAACGCGTGCCGTCCTTGAGAGCCATGGGGAACCAATTGGCCATAACCTTCTCATCGCTGTTGTCCGCCTCGATGCTCAGCTCATAGAGCTGCAGGAACTCGATGGGGTCGGGTGTTCCATCATAGCGTGGAGGCAGGTCTGGCTTGAACTTGCCGGGCCAAACGGTGCGACGCAGCTTCGGGGTGAATGCTTGGCAGCCCGCCGCACTCACGGGTGCCCGTCGTGGAGGAGGAGCCAGGTCCGGGTGCTCGCGTGCCGCCAAGTGGGGTGGCGCGCAGCCTTGACGAGGCGGCGTTGGAAGTGCACGCACCTTGCCTTGGAGCCGCTGCACCACCTAACAGCTTTCTTCATCGCGCGCGGGTTCCCTGCGGGGCGGGTCGTGCCGGGGAGCCTCGCGCCTTGGCTCGGGGATGATGTCACGCCAGTGAGGAGGTGGAGGTGCGCCATGGGCCACATCGCCCGCTTGAGGTGGTGGGGGAGGCATCGAGCGGGACGATGCTGGAGCTTCTCCTGCGGTGCTGACGAGTTCGGCGATGTGGTCCAGCCAGTCCTCGTAGAGGTCATCGACCGGGCGGTAGCGCAGGAGGTCACACACCATGAGCAGCACGGCCTACGAGTTCGCCGGCCTGCGACGGGCATGGGAGGACGAAGAAGCCGAGGGATTCAGCGATGGGGTAGCGGTGCGACCATCGCGCCGTGCTGAAAGGGGCAGCGATGAATCTTGCTTCGCACGGGCGATGGGAAATGGCAGGGGATGCCGTCGCCTGGAGGTGCTATCTGGGCGACGCGGGCAGCCCAGCGCTCAGCATGAACTCGACGAGCACCCGCCATGGGGACGCCGAGGCGATGGCTAACCGACCGGAAGAAGAGAGACTCCGACGCACCCCCTACCTGGCGCGCCAAATGTCGGATTCGGGGCTCCGTAGACCCTTGATAGATTCGAACACTAGGGTGCTTGCAAAGAACTCAACTTCCCCTGTCTTCCTACTCGTTGATCTCACAGCTTAGCTCGATGAACATGAAGGTAATGGGACAAGGCTATTTACCCAGGTTCGGGCCACCTCGCAGTGTAATAACCTACTCCTGCTTTGTGGTGGATTGCCTCGAGGTGGGCTGAGGATGATCTAGTATGGTGGTTGAACAACCTCAGGAGGTGTGTTCTTGCGTGGGTGGTGGTGAGGGTGGACTGAATGATCTGTCCCCTGCTATGGTGGTGGCTAGGCTATATTTATAGTGGCCTCGGTCCTCTCCACCCAAAATGGAGGCGGGAAGGGATCTCACAATGGCCAAACTCAAAAGGAGACAACTAGTACATCTTATCCGGACAAAAGGTGGTCTTCGCCTGCAAAGCTTCTGGTCGTGATGCCATGGCGGGCTCGGGGATGACCTTCGTCTGGTCGTCCTGGCGATCTTGGCCTTGTTGCATGGAAATGGAAACCTTTGGCTGATTCATCGGGACCCTACGCCTGCGCTTGCTTCTTTAGCACCAAAGAGGAAACCTGCTGCACTGTGCCCGCTGGCGCCTGCCTGGCCTTGGTCGTCATGGCTTGCTTCATCTGAGCCTCACAAGGTGGAGGCACTCATAGAGATGTCCACTCCCGAGGAGCCAGCATAGAGAGGCTACTGCTTCCGGAGGCCTTGGCGTCGTCCTCCTCGCGAGGCTTGGCCCCTCGCGAGGGTCTTGTATGTTGATGTTGAAGATTGGCCATACCAAGCTGGTGATGGAGCCACGCTATGGGCCGCAGGCAGGCAAGTCTGGGTACCCTGGTTCCCAGAACTCCGACAACCCCCCGTCAAACTCATAGTGGTTCCGCAACGCTCAGTTTGGAGAGGTAAATCTATGTTGCGCTCTAGTCTGGGCTTTCGTGAAGAAGTCCGCTAGCTGTAACTCAGAATGCACATACTGAAGAGCAACAACATGGTCCTGCATAGCAGCGCTCACAAAGAAAGCATCAACACCAATATGCTTGGTAAGCTCATGCTCCACGGGGTCTCACGCGATACTGATAGCACATGTACTGTCTGACATGAGTGCAGTAGGTGTAGTATTAAAAACACAAAAATCCTCGAGTAACCAGCATAACCAAGTCACCTCTGCGGTGAGAAGAGCCATAGCTCGCAACTCAGCCACAGCACTCGAACGAGAAACTGCAGTCTGTTTCTTTTTCTTCCAGGAAATGAGAGAACCACCAAAAACACAAAGTAAGTAGAAAGTGAATGACGATTCGAAGGATCACTAGCCCAGGTAGCATCCAAATAGGCCTGGAGCTGGAACGGGGAAAGAAGAGACGGTGAGAGATCATGCCACAAAGATATTGTAGAACATGAAGAAGGTGACTATAGTGAACCAAAATGGGAGAAGAAACAAACTGCTACAGGATATGGACATGATAGGAGATATCTGGATGAGTGACGGCGAGATACACAAGACTGCCAACAAGATGATGATAACGAGTCGGATCAGACAAGGGCTCACCACGGAAGCATGAAGGTGAATATTAAGCTCCATAGGAGTCTCAACAGTGGGATCATCACTAAGAGCCGCCCGAGCAAGAAGATCCTGGATATACTTTTCTTGAGAAATAAGAAAGCCATCAGAGGTGTAGGAAACCTCAATCCAAGAAAATAATGAAGAGGACCAAGATCAGTCATAAGAAACTGATCATTGAGACGGGCCTTGACAAAGGCAATGTACTCAAGATCATCTCCAGTGATGATTTTGTCATGAACATATAGAAGAAGAGTGTGACCACGAGCGGAAAGGTGAACAAACAACACTGGATCATGAGCACTGGGAGAAAAGCCAGCTGCAGTCGCCATAGAGGCAAAACGCTCAAACCAAGCGCGAGGGACTTGCTTGACACCATAGAGAGAGCGACGAAGACGACAAACCATGCCATCAAGAACAAGATACCCAGGTGGTGGTTGCATATAAACCTCCTCACACAACTAACCATTAAGAAAGGCATTCTTAACATCAAGCTGAGACACTAACCAATGGCGAATAGAGGCTACAATGAGAAGTGTGCGGATAGTGGTCATATGGGCCAGAAGGGCAAATGTCTCATCGTAATCATGACCATGCTCCTGCTAAAATCCATGAGCCACAAGACAAGCTTTATAACGCTCGAGAGGACCATCAGAGTGAGTCTTAATCTTATAGACCCACTTACAAGTGATGGGACGAACACGAGGAGGAAGAGAAACCAGATCCCATGTGCCAGTGCGCTCAAGTCCAGCAATCTCCTCTGCCATCGCAAACTGCCATTCAGGATGAACAACAACATCACGATAAGAGGTAGGCTCAAGGACAGCCGAAAGACCATATTTGGAAGGAGAATATCGATCAGGTTGAGGACAAGGCCGAGCTCGAAGACCATAACTCAGTTGAGAAGAGGAAGACGACACACTAAAAGTTGATGGCGCATCAGTGGACACATCCATAACACGTGGACTACGAGTGTAATGGAAAAGAAAAGAGGGACGTGTAGGAATCACGGGAGATGGAGACGGGGAAGACATTGGAGCGGACGGGAAATGCGTCGTTGATGAAGGTGGAGACGGGGAATGTATCGGGGATGAAGGTGGAGAGTCATCCGATGATGGAGGAGAAGAAACTGTGGGAGAGGACGGCGCCATGTCTGCAACAACGGGGGAAGGAGAGGTAGGAATATGTGGCATGGAGGGAGGAGTATCAGGAAATGTGAGAAAAGAGATGTCCTCCACAGAAAAGGTCGATGAGGATGGACGCGGGTAGAAAGGATGAGACTCATCAAAGGTCACATCCCAAGAAATACGCACCTGTCAACCGACAGGATCCCAACACCGATAACCCTTATGCTCATTGTTGTATCCTAGAAATACACACTCAACAGACTGAGCGGTCAGTTTGATGTGTTCACGTGGAGGAAGAAGAACATATCAAACACAAGCAAACAAACGAAGCGCCGAATAATATGGGGAATGATCAAAAATACGCTCGAAAGGAATACCACTCTGCAGAGCAACAGATGGCTGGATGTTGATCAGATAGGTGTAAGTGGAAATAGCTTCAGCCCAAAAGTGAGGTGGAAGAGAGGCAGCGATCATCATCGCACGCGCTATCTCAAGAAGGTGACGGTGCTTGCGTTCAGCCACACCATTTTGAGCATGAGCACCAGGACAAGAGAACTAGGGAGGAGTACCCTGTTCAGCAAGAAATCCTTGCAATGCATGAGAGATGTACTCTCCAACAGAATCTGCGTGAAAAACACGAATAGGAGTGGAGAACTGGGTATGAACCATGGCAGCAAATTTTTGGTATATAGATAAGACCTCACTACAAGAAGACATGAAATAGATCCAAGTGTAGCCAGTAAAATCGTCTATAAAGAGAATATAGTAGCGATGACCCCCTTTCGAAGTGAAGGGAGCCGGACCCCAAACATTTGAGTGAACGAGATCAAAGGCATGCTCGGACACTGACTCACTATGAGGATAGGGTAGCTGAATTTGCTTACCAAGCCTACAACCTAAGCAATCCAACAAAGCATTACCAGAGACAGTCCCCAGAAAACCACGATGAACTAAAGACGAGAGGCGGGAACCACATAAATGGCCAAGACGATGATGACACTACTGAAAAGAGGTAGCAGATGCGACAATAGGGGTCGCGAGACTGGCGGTGGCATCAGAGGGAAGACGAAGCCAGTCAAGCTCCCAGAGACCATCGTGGTGTCGGGAGCCATCACCAAGAAGAGCTCCTGTGCGACGATCGTGAACAGAACATGAATCAAAGTCGAGATTGACCCTACAACTAGAGTCAACAATCTTACTACCTGAAAACAGCTGCATGGTAAGTTGAGGAACATGAGCAACAAAGGGAACAAGAAACGAAGAAGTGCTAAGAGTGCCTCGACTAGCGACAGGGAGGGCGTACCATCAGCTGTAAAAACATGAACATGTGACTCAATAGGTCGAATGGAGGTCAAAGGGGAAGAATCATGAGTCATATGAAATGATGCACCAGTATCAAGAATCCATGAGGATGTACCTACATGAGTAGAAGGTGGTATCTCAGTGCCAGAAAACTTAGGTGCAGAAGCAGCAGAACCTGTCGATGAAGAATCCCAAGCAGCAAGAAAGCATCGGAGTTGCGCAATCTCATGTGCAGATAGGGACACCATGGTAGAGGTCGAGGTAGAACCACCTGCCGACAAAGAGCAGTCACCATCACCCAAGGAGGTCGTGTGGCGAGTCGACATAGAACGAGTCGACGTGGAGCGACTACAACCAAGGGCAGAAGCTACAAGAGAAGTCAACATAGAGCAGTCACCACCACGTGCAGAAACCATAACGGGAGTCGACGTAGGCCGACAATCACCAAGTGCAAAAGTCATGGAAAGAGTCAATGTATAGCTGCCAGCAACACCGGTGGAAGTCAAAGGTGTCGAAGTAGAGCGACAATCTCACGCCTGCAGGGCCAACCCCACCAGCAGAAGGCCAAGGAGAGAAGCAGGCCATCAAGGGCAGGGAGTGAGGAGGTGCCAGCTGGAAGCATTGGCTCGGGGTCGTGTAGCGTGTGCGTGTGTAATCAGGATGTTAGGCCGACTAAGGCCCGCGTGCCTGTGTGTGGTTAAGTATGTGGTTGACCCACTGTGTGTGGCATCAATGAATACATACATGGATTGACAGAGAGAAGCTGCCCTTCCTATGCTATCTACCTTTCCCCTTCCTCCTAACCCTACCTGCCTCCCTCTCTAGATCCGATCTAGAGCCATAGGTAGATTGAGCCTGTTACAATTGGTAACAAAGGTCCGGCGATCTGGAGGACCCGTATCACAAGACCCGATACGCCACCAAGCAAGCGACGCGGGCGGTGGCGACGGAGGCACAACTCGCTGCTCTAGCGAAGGCGGTCAATGACAGCCGCATTGCCAACGATGCCAGGCTCGACGCCATTCATACCTCCCTTGAGCTAGGGCAACCCGCGGTCACCAACCTGCAGCAACAACTAGATGAGCTCCACTCGCAAGTGGGGCAGATGGCCCTCCACCCCGCCCTGACTAATCCGCCATCTTCATCAGTGAATCGAGTGGTGCACGGTGCTACTTCTCGAGCTTGCGTTGTATTCCCTCAAAGAGGAAAGGGAGATGCAGCACAATAGCGTAAGTATTTCCCTCAGTTTTTGAGAACCAAAGTATCAATCCAGTAGGAGACCATGCGCGAGTCCCTTGCACCTGCACAAAAAAATAAGAACTTCGCAGCCAACGCGATAAGGGGTTGCCAATCCCTTTACGGTCACTTACGAAAGTGAGATCTGATAGAGATGATAGTTTATATTTTTGGTATTTTTAGTTTATAAGAACAGCAAATAAAAGCAATTAAAGTAAAATAGATGTAGATTAATATGGTGAGAATAGACCCGGGGGCCATAGTTTTCTCTAGTGGCTTCTCTCATGATAGCGATATTCTACGGCGGGTAAACAAATTACTGTCGAGCAATTGATAGAAAAGCGAATAATTATGAGACTATCTAGGCATGATAATTGTATATAGGCATCGCGTCCGAGACAAGTAGACCGAAACGATTCTGCATCTACTACTATTACTCCACACATCGACCGCTATCCAGCATGCATCTAGTGTATTGAGTTCATAAGAACAGAGTAACGCCTTAAGCAAGATGACATGATGTAGAGGGATAAACTCAAGCAATATGATATAAACTCCATCGTTTTATCCTCGATGGCAACAATACAATACGTGCCTTGCTGCCCCTACTGTCATCGAGAAAGCACACCGTAAGATTGACCCCAAAGCCAAGCACTTCTCCCATTGCAAGAACTATAGATCTAGTAGGCCAAACCAAACCAATAATTCGAAGAGACTTGCAAGGATATTATGAGAACACATAAAAAGTTCAGAGAAGAACCAAATATCATTCATAGATAACCATGATCATAAACTCACAATTCATCGGATCTCGACAAACACACCGCAAAAAGAGATTACATCGAATAGATCTCCTTGAAGACCGAGGGGAACTTTGTATTGAGATCCAAAGAGAGAGAGAAGAAGCCATCTAGATACTAGGTATGGTCCCGAAGGTCTGTGGTAAACTACTCACAACTCATGGTGAGGGCGATGATAATGACGATGAAGAACTCCGTGATGGATCCCCCTCTGGTGGAGCTCCGAAACAGGCTCCAAGATGGGATCTTCACGGGACCAGAAGGTACGGCGGTGGAATTAGGGTTATCTCTCAGTTCACGGAGTTTCTGGGGTATGTAGACTTATATAGGAAGGAGGGCACCGGGGGACGCTCGAGGGGGCCACGAGGTAGGGGGCGCACCTTGGGAAGGGGGGCACACCCCCCACCCTCGTGGGCCAGCCCTCGATCCCCTGACATGGTTCTCAAGCTCCGCGTGCATGATTTTCTCCAAAAATATCTCTCGCGAAGGTTTCATTCCGTTTGGACTCCGTTTGATATTCTTTTTCTGCAAAACCCTGAAACGGGCAAAAAACAGCAATCTGGACTGGGCCTTTGGGTTAGTAGGTTAGTCCCAAAAATGATATAAAAGTGAATGATAAAGCCCATTAAACATCCAAGGCTTCATAAATAAAAGCATGGAACAATAAAAAATTATAGATACGTTGGAGACGTATCAAGCATCCCCAAGCTTAATTCCTGCTCGTCCTCGAGTAGGTAAATGATAAAGAAAGAATTTTTGATGTGGAATGCTAACCAATATAGTTTCTCAATGTAATTCTCTTAATTGTGGCATGAATGTTCAGATCTGAAGGATTCAAGATAAAAGTCTATATTGACATAAGAAATAACAATACTTCAAGCATACTAACAAAGCAATCATGTCTTCTCAAAATACTATGGCTAAAGAAAGTTATCCCTACGAAATCATATAGTCTGGCTATGCTCCCTCTTCATCACACAAAATATTCATATTATGCACAACCCCAATTTCAGCCAAGCACTTGTTTTCATACTCTATCTTTTCAAACCTTTCAACTTTAACGCAATACATGAGCGTGAACCATGGATATAGCACTATGGGTGGAATAGAGGTGGTTGTGGAGAAGACAAAATGGAGGGAGATAGTCTCACATCGACTAGGCGTATCAACGGGCTATGGAGATGCCCATCAATAGATATCAATGTGAGTGAGTAGGGATTGCCATGCAACGGATGCACCAGAGCTAAAAAAAGCTCAACAAAAGAAACTAGTGGGTGTGCATCCAACTTGCTTGCTCACGAAGACCTAGGGCATTTGAGGAAGCCCATCGTTGGAATATACAAGCCAAGTTCTATAATGAAAATCCCCACTAGTATATGAAAGTGACTAAGCATGAGACTCTCTACAATGAAGAACATGGTGCTACTTTGAAGCACAAGTGTGGAAAAAAGATAGTAGCAATTGTCCCTTCTCTCTTTTCTCTCATTTTTTTGGAGGGGCTTTCTCTCTTCTTTTTTTATTAGCCCCTCTCTATTTTTTTGGGCCACCTCTTTTTTTATTGGCCTTTCCTCACATGGGACAATGCTCTTATAATGATGATCATCACACTTTTTATTACAACTCGAATTAACAACTCGATACTACAACAAGTATGACTCTACATGAATGCCTCCGGCGGTGTACCGGGATATGGAATGAATCAAGAGTGACATATATGAAAAATTATGCATGGTGGCTTTGCCACAACTACGATGTCAACTACATGATCATGCACGGCAATATGACAATATGATGCGCGCATATGAATGGAACGGTGAAAAGTTGCATGGCAATATATCTCGGAATGGCTATGGAAATGTCATGATAGGTAGGTATGGTGGCTGTTTTGAGGAACAATATGGTGGCTGTTTTGAGGAAGGATATATAGTGGGTTTGTGGCACCGACGAAAGTTGCGCGGTAGAAGAGAGGCTAGCAATGGTGGAAGGGTGAGAGTGCGTATAATCCATGGACTCAACATTAGTCATAAGAACTCATATACTTATTGCAAAAATCTACGAGTCATCAAAACAAAGCAATCAACGCATGATCCTAGGGGGGAGGTTGGTAGGAGTTAACCATCGCGCGCCCCGGACCTCCACACAAAGGTTGGCACTCTACAAATACCTCATGCTCTAACTTCGTCACATAGCGGTTCACCATACGTGCATGATACGGGAATCACTAACCTTAACAAAAGTATTTCTCAATTTCATAATAACTCCACTAGCATGACTCTAATATCACTATCCTCATATCTCGAAACAATTATCAAGCATCCAACATCTCATTCTATTCAATGCACTTAGTGTGAGAATTTTTACTACATTGACATTGGATGTTTATCATGTGAGGAATAGTTTCTATAGCCTAAACACATTACCATGCTGATTTAATAGACTCTCAAATAGATATAAGTGAAGCATGAGAGTTCAAAGATTTCTACAAAATATTACCACCACCGTGCTCTAAAAGATATAAGTGAAGCACTAGAGCAAAAACTATTCAACTCAAAAGATATAAGTGAAGCATATAGAGTGTTCTAACAATTTCTAGGCCATATTTAACTCTCTCAAATAGGTGTGTCCAGCAAGGATGATTGTGGCAGCCTAACAAGCAAAGACTCAAATTATACAAGACGCTCCCAGGAAAACACATATCAGGTTGCGAATAAAAATATAGCTCCAAGTATAGTTACCGATGGATGAAGACGAAAGAGGGGATGCCTTCCCGAGGCATCCCCAAGCTTAGGCTTTTGATTATCTTGAATTTACTTGGGGTGCCATAGGCATCCCCAAGCTTTGGCCTTTGCTACTCCTTGTTCCATAGTCCATCAAAGCAATACTCAAAACTAGAAAACTTCACAACACAAAACTTAGACAAAAATTCTCGTGAGCTCCGTTAGTATAAGAAAGCAAACCACTACTCAAAAGTGCAGCAATGAATTCATTCATTATTTATATTGGTGTTAAAACTAATGTATTCCAACTTCTCTGTGGTTCATATCCTCCAATACTACTCATAGATGCATCAGAATAAGTAAACAACACATGAAAAACAGAACAGTCTGTAGTAATCTGCAGGTTTCGCCTACTTCTTGAAATCCACTAAATTCAAACTAAATTGTTAAATTTGCGGAATTTGTCTACCAATCATCTGCAAAAAGAATCAACTAAAAAGCATGCTCCAGTAAAATCTGAAGACTACTTTGGCGAGCACTAACGATTCTGTTTTTCACAACAAGATCACATAAACTTCACACGAGTCTTTCCAAATGTTCTACTTGGCACAAAAACTAAACTAAACAAGAAACCACATCTAATCAGAGGCTAGATGCAATATTTATTCCCTAACAGCAACAAAAAGACAAAAAATTGTGTTGCCTCCCAACAAGCGCTATCGTTTTACGCCCCTAGCTAGGCACGATACAAGATAGATCTAGGTATTGCCATCTTTGGAAGGCAATCCATAAGTGGCTCTCATGATAGATTCATATGGTAATTTGATTTTCTTTCTAGGAAAGTGTTCCATGCCTTTCTTTAACGGAAATTGGAATCTAATATTTCCATCCTTCATATCAATAATTGCACCAACCGTTCTAAGGAAAGGTCTACCAAGAATAATAGGACATGAAGGATTGCAATCTATATCAAGAACAATGAAATCTACGGGCACATAATTCCTATTGGCAACAATAAAAACATCATTAATTCTTCCCATAGGTTTCTTAATAGTGGAATCCGCAAGATGCAAATTTAAAGAACAATCATCAAGCTCATGGAACCCTAGCAAATCACACAAAGTTTTTGGGATAGTGGAGTCACTAGCACCCAAATCACACAAAGCATAGCATTCATGGTCTTTTATTTTTATTTTGATAGTAGGTTCCCATTCATCATAAAGCTTTCTAGGGATAGAAACTTCTAACTCAAGTTTTTCTTCATAAGATTGCATCAAAGCATCAACTATGTGTTTGGTGAAAGCTTTATTTTGATTATAAGCATGCGGAGAATTTAGCACGGATTGCAACAAGGAAATACAATCAAACAAAGAGCAATTATCATAAATGAATCCCTTGAAATCCAAAATAGTGGGTTCATCACTATGCAAAGTTTTAATCTCTTCACTCCCACTTTTAGCAATTTTAGCATCAAGATCTGAAAACTCCGAATCATTGGGACACCTTAAAGCAGAATCATCTCCAATCCTATCTTCATCAAGATTTATACTAGAAAACAAGGATCTAATAGGAGACACATCAATAACTTTCAGATCTTCATCATTATTTTCATGCTCTTCCGGTTTGGCAGCCATCTTATTGATCAAGATGGACTGTTTATCCAAAATTTGGGCAATTAAGTTCTCAAGGTGAGCAAACTGAGATTTCAAACCATAAAACTCCTTAGACATATCATCAAGGTCTTTATTCATATACTCCATAAACTTTTTCTGTTCTTTAAGCTCACTTCTGAAAAAGTCATTATGCTCAAATTGTATAGTCATAAAATGTCTAACATTGTTTTCAATCTCCTCCAGCCTCTTGAGGTGAGGGTCAACACTAACAGGGAGAGCCATAGTGGCAGGCAAGCAATCCAACACACACAAGCAAACAAGAAGCAAGTGAACGATAAGCACACGGCGGAAGAAGGGCAAATAAAACGGCAAGGGTGAAGTAGGGGAGAGGAAAACGACAGGCAAATAAATGTAATATGAAGGATAAGGGTTTGTGATAGGTACTTGGTATATGACTTTTGCGTAAGCCTTCCCGGCAATGGTGCCAGAAATTCTTCTTGCTACTTCTCGAGCTTGCGTTGTATTCCCTCGAAGAGGAAAGGGAGATGCATCACAGTAGCGTAAGTATTTCCCTCAGTTTTTGAGAACCAAGGTATCAATCCAGTAGGAGACCACGCGCGAGTCCCTCGCACATGCACAAACAAATAAGAACTTCACAGCCAACGCGGTAATTGGTTGTCAATCCCTTTACGGTCACTTACGAAAGTGAGATCTGATAGAGATGATAGTTTATATTTTTGGTATTTTCAGTTTATAAGAACAACACATAAAAGCAAAAAAGTAAAGTAGATGTAGATTGATATGTTGAGAATGGACCCGGGGGCCATAGTTTTCTCTAGTGGCTTCTCTCATGATAGCGATATTATACGGCAGGTAAACAAATTACTGTCGAGCAATTGATAGAAAAGCAAATAATTATGAGACTATCTAGGCATGATCATTGTATATAGGCATCACATCCGAGATAAGTAGACCGAAACGATTCTGCATCTACTACTATTACTCCACACTTCCACCGCTATCCAGTATGCATCTAGTGTATTGAGTTCATAAGAACAGAGTAACGCCTTAAGCAAGATGACATGATGTAGAGGGATAAACTCAAGAAATATGATATAAACGCCATCTTTTTATCCACGATGGCAACAATACAATACGTGCCTTGCTGCTCCTACTGTCACTATGAAAGGACACCGCAAGATTGAACCCAAAGCCAAGCACTTCTCCCAAGGCAAGAACTATAGATCTAGCAGGCCAAACCAAACCAATAATTTGAAGAGACTTACGAGGATATTATGAGCACACATAAAAAGTTCAGAGAAGAACCAAATATCTTTCATAGATAACCTTGATCATAAACTCACAATTCATTGGATCTCGACAACCACACCGCAAAAAGAGATTACATCGAATAGATCTCCTCGAAGACCGAGGAGAACTTTGTATTGAGATCGAGAGAGAGAGAAGAAGCCATCTAGATACTAGCTATGGACCCGAAGGTCTGTGGTAAACTACTCACAACTCATGGTGAGGGCGATGATAATGATGATGAAGAACTCCGTGATGGATCCCCCTCCAGTGGAGCTCCGGAACAGGCTTCAAGATGGGATCTTCACGGGAACAGAAGGTACAGCGGTGGAATTAGGGTTTCCTCTCTGTTCACGGAGTTTCTAGGGTACGTAGACTTATATAGGAAGAAGGAGGCCACCGGGGGACGCTCGAGGGGGCCACGAGGCAGGGGGCGCGCCCCCCACCCTCGTGGGCCAGCCCTCGATCCCCTGACGTGGTTCTCAAGCTCCGCATGCGTGATTTTCTCCAAAAATATCTCTCGCGAAGGTTTCATTCCTTTGGACTCCGTTTGATATTCTTTTTCTGCAAAACCTTGAAATAGGCAAAAAACAGCAACCTGGACTCGGCCTTTGGGTTAGTAGGTTAGTCCCAAAAATGATATAAAAGTGAATGATAAAGCACATTAAACATCCAAGACTTCATAAATAAAAGCCTGGAACAATAAAAAATTATAGATACGTTGGAGACGTATCACACGGCGCTCCAACGGCAGCACACAACCTGGGGCACCACAGGCCAGTTGGCCACAGTGAGTTAATCGATTTCGGCGGCCAGGCACATGGGGGTAGTTACTACCCTCGCGCCGCCTTCGGGAAAGGGTGCGTTCCTGTCTCAATGTCTTAATTCCGTCAATTTTCATGGTGCTGTGAGTTCTGATGGGGAGAATAGAGTCAACCTAGACGCATCGTACACCCACCCACCTCAGCACGCTCACTAGGCTATACCGAAGATGGATTTTCCCTCCTTCGATGGGTAAAACCAACAATTCCGGAAAACTAGATGCGAAAAATACTTTGATCTGTATGGGGTCACTCCTGACCTTTGGGTTCGAGTAGCCACCCTCAACTTCACAGGCAATGTAGCCAAATGGTTGCAACTGCATGAATCGCAGAGTGCTTCCTTCACTTGGGACTCACTCTGCACGGCTCCGTGTTCTAAGTTTGGTAGAGAGCAGTACCAAGCTCATCTTCGGCAGTTTAACACTTTGCGTCAATCGGGCGTCGTAGTGGAATACATGGCTAAGTTTGAGGAGTTGATGCACCACATCTTAGCTCATAACCCTGCGTTTGATCCCATCTATTTCATTACCCAGTTCCTAGATGGTCTTAAGAGTGAAATACACACTGTTGTTATGCTTCATCAGCCGAAAGATTTGGAATCTTCCTTCTCTTTGGCTACGTTACAGGAGGAGCTTATGGAGGCGAAGCCGCACCACGAATACAGGAGCCAGGATGGTCAGCAGCACAGGGTGCCAGCACAACGCCCTCTGTTGGCGATTGGTGCACCGCCCACGCTCCAACTGTTGCCAGGATCGCCAACGACAGCGGAGGATCACCGTGCACTGGATGCGACTAACCCTCCTGATCGTCAAGGCATGGGAGACAATAGAGTGGCAGTTCTGCATAACTACCATCGAGCCTGAGGATTGTGCTTCAAATGTGGCGAGCGATGGGATCAAGGGAATCAGTGCGGGCCTACCATACAGCTCCACATCATCGAGGAGCATCTAGAATTGTTGCAAGCAGATCAAGGTGCTCCTGTAGTGCAAGAACCGGACTCGGATGATGATGTTTTGATGTGTATATCCAAGATGGAAACTACGAGCCAGACCACACCGCGCACTGTTTGGTTGCTGGGAAAAATGGATAACAAGAAATCCTGATACGGGTAGACTCTCGGAGCTCGCATAACTTTCTCAGTGAGATAGTGGCAGGGAGGCTCAACCTTCATATTCAGCAGATGAATACTGTTTCAGTGAAGATAGGCGATGGTGGAACCTTATCTTATTCTGGGGTTGTACCTAAATTGAAGTGGGAAACACAAGGGCATGAGTTCTCATAGATCTCACAATATTGGCACTCGGTTTCTATGATATGGTGGTAGGTATTGACTGGCTAGAGTCGTGTGGACCTATGTGATTTGATTGGGCAGCAAAGCAACTCACATTTTGGCACCATGGACAACAAATTCAGTTGACATGAGTACAAAGTCAACTTCAGCAAGTTCAGCTGATCACTTGTGCCCAGTTGTGTGCATTGGAGGAAACCAATGCAGTGGCTCACATAGTTTGTCTGTATGCGGTGGGGAGGAGGTGATCATTGAGCACATTCCAGTAGAGGTGCAAGCCGTACTGCAGGAATTTCAGACAGTCTTCGAGGAACATGTTACACTACCGCCACATCGCGAGTGGGACCATGCTATTCCCATCATTCCACGAGCTAAGCCGGTCAACTGATACGTCTTCAACGTATCTATAATTTATGAAGTATTAATACTATTATATTATCCATCTTAGATGTTTTATATACATTTATATGCTATTTTATATGATTTTGGGGACTAACCTATTAACCTAGAGCCCAGTGCCAGTTTATGTTTTTTCCTTGTTTTTGAGTTTTACAGAAAAGGAATACCAAACGGAGTCCAATTGACGTGCCAATTTTTGATGATCTTTTATGGACCAAAAGAAGCCCCTTGAGTAAAAGAGTTGGGCCAGAAGAGTCCCGGGATGTCCACGAGGGTGGGGGCGCGCCCACCCCCTGGGTGTGGGCCCCTATCCTGTGGACGACTCGGAGACCCCCTGGACGTGAGACCGACGCCAAAAATTCCTATAAATACAGAAACCTCCGGAAAATAACCTAGATCGGAAGTTCTGCCGCCGTAAGCCTCTGTAACCACAAGAAATCAATCTAGGTCCTCTCTGGCACCCTGCCGGAGGGGGCCATCATCACCGGAGGCCACGGAGGAGGATCCCGGAGGGGCCATCGTCGCTATGAAGGACAAGGACCAGAGGGAGAACGTCTCCCCATCTAGGGGGGAGGCCATGGAGGAGGAAGCACAAGGGGGAGAACCTCTCCTCTTCTCTATCGGTGGTGCCGGAGTGCCATTGGGAGGGGAATCATCTCCGCGGTGATCGTCTTCATCAACATCACCATCCTCATCTCTTTTACGCGGTCCACTCTCCCGCACCCCGCTGTAATCCCTACTTGAACATGTTGCTTTATGCCACATATTATGATCCAATGATGTGTTGCCATCCTATGATGTTTTAAGTAGATATCCTTTGTCTTTGGGTTGATTGATGATCTAGATTGGTACGAGTTGTATGTTTTATTTTGGTGCTGTTCTATGGTGCCCTTCGTGTCACGCAAGCATGAGGGATTCCCGCTGTAGGGTGTTGCAATACGTTCATGATTCACTTATAGTGGGTTGCTTGAGTGACAGAAGCATAAACCAGAGTAAGGGGATTGTTGCGTATGTGATAAAGGGGACTTGATGCTTTAATGCTATGGTTGGGTTTCACCTTAATGATCTTTAGTAGTTGCGGATGCTTGCTAGAGTTCCAATCATAAGTGCATATGATCCAAGAAGAGAAAGTATGTTAGCTTATGCCTCTCCCTCATATGAAATTGCAATGACGACTACCGGTCTTGTTAACAATTGCCTATGACAATTCCGCACACCGATCCACCATTATTCCAGACTCGCTATTATAATATTTAGTAATTCTAACTTTATGAGAACAGCACCTAATTTTATATTTTAGCTCTCTGATATCATGCAAAGTTATCCTCTTCATACCCACAACGTAGTTTTATTTCTCATTTCTAGTTGCAAGCAAACGTTCGGTGTATGTAGAGTTGTATCAGTGGCAGATAGGACTTGAGAGAATATTGATCTTTCATTTAGCTCCTTGTGGGTTCGACACTCTATAATTATCACTTCCACCATTGGGAATTGCTACGATGATTCCCTGCACTTGGGGACCATCAAGCTCTTTTCTGGCGCCGTTGCCGGAGAGCAATAGCGTGGGGTTGATATTCTCGTGTGTGCTTGTTTGCTTTCTTCACTAAGTAGATTTTGTTTTTCCTTTTTGTTTATGTTTAGTTGTGGGTGAAACATACATTTTTGTTAAGTAAATTACTTGCCTCTTATGCCTAAAAGGTTTTTCAAAAAGATAAGTGATTGGAAAGTTATGCATTGAAGAAGTGAGGGTCGACCTTGAGCACTTGTGTTCATGCTCACGGAAACAATGTAGAATATTTCATGGAAGTTTCTCTGTAAATAATTAACCCCTTGTATATATCCATTGTATTATAAAAATAATGTGCCAAGCTTTGGTTTTAGGATGATTAGATTGCTTGTTTTCTATGTGCAGAACAAAAAAAATAGAAACTTTGGCTGTAGTGCGTGATTTTACATTTTTTTTACTGGAAGGTCAAATGGGTCTGAAACTTTATGCACATTACTTCTATACAAATTGTTCAAATTTTTATTTTTTTAGAATTGTTTAGAGTTACAGAAGTTTACTAAACTTCTAGATTACTACAGACTGTCCTATTTTTGACAGATTATGTTTTCTATGTGTTGATCGCTTATTTTGATGAATCTATGAGTAGTATCGGGGGGTATGAACCATGGTGAAGTTGGAATATAGTAGATAAAGTGCTAATATGAAATTGGAATAAGTTTGCAACAATACCTAAAGGTAGTGATTTGCTTTATTATACTAACGGATCTCACAAAGTTTTTGGTAAAGTTTTGTGTGGATGAAGTGTTCGAAGATCGAGGAGCTATCAATATGAGAAGAATAAAGAGAGGCAAGAGTTCAAGCTTGGGGATGCCCAAGGCACCCAAAGTAAATATTTCAAGGATACTCAAGCATCTTGTGACAGCCTAGATTTTGGCCCTCTCTCTTTTTCGGACTCGCCTTCTCTCTGTTTCCGAACGTGGTTTCTGCCTTGCTTTGATTTGGGTTTTGGAATCATTTCAGATGGACTTGTCACTTGGTCATATCCTTGACTTTCAACCAAGTGACCTATCTACTCCTCATTCAACTTTTTTTCTCTGATAAAACCCTAAAATCATCCTAGGAAAAATTTTCATAAAGGAAAAATATTCATTTCCCCCTCTCAAACCTACTTTGGAGAATAGTACTCCAAAGCAACCCCCTTTTTCCTTGCGCCAAAAATCCTGAAATAATTACTGAATATTCTTTGAACCATGGCACACATTCCCAAGCAAAAATATTGCATCACTCTTTGTAATATTTTTGCTATAGAAAATCATATCTATTCTGGACCAGAAAGGCACTTTGTACATCAAGTACCTTTTTCCTTGATCTTTTGGCTCGAATCTTTTTAAGCTTAATTACCCTCCTAAGAAACCCTTAACCCCAGGAGATCAGCCCTAATGGCCATCTAGAATCTAGCCAAACTTGGTGACCAAGTTTCTGGTCAGAAACTTGTCAGCTTGGTTGAGTCAATCCTGGTCGGCCTAGGTGTGAGTTTTCAACTTTCCTAGACTAAACCCTGAATGGACTAAAGCATAGACAAGGTTTGGTAGCGCTTGGACGTTGTCTTGACCATGCCAGGGCAGTGACCGCATGAGGACACGGTGCCTGGCATGCGTTCGATGCGCTCTTGGTGTCGCCATCCCCTCTGTTCAACGCGTGCTTGTTCTGGCGCTCGCCGACGACTGCTGCACCGCGCCACCACCTTCGACCCATCACCCTTGACCGCTCCCTGGCGCTCGCCGACGTCGGAGACGCCGCAGCAAGCCCGGGCGCGTCGCGGACAAAAGCCATAGTGCGCACGTGCACTCGTCCTCTTCCCCCACCGCCTCCTGTGCTCGTCCGCGTCTGTGCACAACACCCGCGTGATCGATGACCTCTTCCCCCTCTCGCTGACCCCGTTCATCGCCGTGCGCTGTCTTCCAGAGAGCTACGGTGGAGACCAGAGCACCTCTCCCCCTCGCCTACAAATGCAGCCCCTCCCCAGCCTTTCCGAGCATCGCCACTCACTCCCACACACTCCAGAAAGCCGTAGGAAGCTGCAGCCTGGCCGGGCAGGCCTCTGGCCGCTGTCCCCGAGCCCGAGCTGGCCGGCGATCCCCTCTGCTGCTCCGTGACCACCAGGCCCCTCTCGAGCTCGGGAAACTGCTCGGGCGTGGCATTGGAGACCTGTTGGTGCTGACTGGATGCAGCAGAGCCCTCGGAGCTGCTCCTAGCCACCGTCTTCAACCACTCCGGCGAACTCCGTCCGCCACCGCCACTTGCGAGCTCAGTTGCGAGCAGCTCCAGCCATCCCAAGCTAAGCCACAGGTACAGGCAGGTGCACCATGAACCCCTCTTCAATCCTATCCCTCTAGCCTAGCCCCAAACCCCCTCGTCGCCGGCGTGAGCTCTGGTGGAGCGCCACCGTGCTCTGATCTCGCGCCTCCCCTCTCTCTCCTGGCGCGCGGGGTCCACCCGTCAGCCTCACCACCCGCGCCCGAAGCGGTACGAGTGGAGGCGCCTTTTCCTTTTACGCCTTCGACGACACCCCCCAGGATTTTTGTTTAATTCAAAATTATTCATAAATTTGACTAAACATTGACCAGCCACCATTTTAAAACCATAAGTCCAAATGATTTGATTCTTTTAGCATTGTCTTTGCTTCAGAAAGCTCTAGCAGCACACCAAAGGGTGGATTTTTCCTTGCTGTCTAGAATTTCTGGTGATTTCCAGAATAGGTTTTGATAAAAAAAAATTGTGGTTTAAATTTATTTTCAGAAGAAGAGGCTTGTCTTGAAGCAAACCAAGAGGGGTGTGATCATCTCCTACCCTAATGCAAGCCACACCAGCATTTGGATGGCGTTATTTCAATATCACTGATTTTCTACTTGAATATGAGTTCTTATTTGCTTGATAAATAAGTTTGGTGAATTGATAGTTACTTTATCAGGATTGATATGCTTGTTTTAGTTATTGGTTAAATGCATAAACCTGTCTGGTCAAGTAGAATAATATTTTGCACTAGTTATATTGCTATGGTAAATGATGATAGTTCGTTTATGAAGCGTTATTTTCATTTAATTGATGGACTAATAAAAAGAATATTGCTTGACAATAAAAATGAGATATAACTAGAGAAGTTTTGATCTTGAGAAGGGCAAGATAATTGTGTTGATAGTTTGATCCATGTCTTTGAATTGTGTGCTTTGCATGCCGCGTAGTTGCATGACTATGACATAGTAGTTTGTTACCTTATAAAAGTTTTTACCAAAGTTAAACCTGATTAAGTTCAACTTGAATATGATGTTGATCACATCATGGTGCCACTGAATCGGGTTTTTATTCAGTGCGACCACGCTTACCTTGTGGGAAGGTCTTGACTCGATTATTTTTTGTGCCGCTCACCGGTGCCTCGTGCGAGGGATGGTTATGGGCGTGCATACCCTGGCGTGGTAAGCAGACATAACCTTGTGTGCTCATTTTTGTTTTCATGGTACCTTGTCCCCGTTTGGGACCGTTTTGTCACGATGGTGGCCATTGGTGTCTTTGGTAGACACGGGGCCACCCAAGACCTAGCCCTGAGAGCGAGATGGTCGGAGTGGCCGGGAGAGTGCCATGACAAAGGGAGGGTTCCGTCGGAACCTTTTGGTTCGCACGTATGGGAGTGCGAGGCCAGGGTTCCGTAGTGTGGGTAAAGTGCGCTACCTCTGCAGAGTGTATTTAAATCTATCGATAGTCGCGTCCTCGGTTATGGGCATAGCTGTAATGCCCAGGATGGGACTATACCTCCTACGTGTCGAGGCACGACTTAAAGGTATAAGCCCATCCTAGAATGAGCTCAAGTTTGGTATCTTTGCACAACTCATGTAAAAGAGGGATTAAAATACAAAAGGAGATAGTTGGCTTACACTCGCCACTTCACACAATACATTACATAAGCAATCATCATTCAGAACATCACAACCCGACTACGGGTGAAGATCCAAGAAAGATACCAAAACAACATAAAGCCACAGGTCCGGATCGAATCCTAGTAGAAACCACTACTGAACATCGAAACGTCACAAGCAAACGGTCAAACTCTTCAACGAGCTCCTGGTGAAGCACTGAACCAGCTTCTGCATCGTACACGACTGAACCTGCAACTGGTGTGGTGAAGTAACTGTGAGCCACAGAGGACTCAGCAATCCCGTTCCCGGGTAACAAGACTATTTAAGCCTTGGGTGAGGATAAGGCTGAAGATAGAACGAGAGGTGAAGGAAACAAATCAAGAGTCTGCAGCAGCAACTAGCACTAACTTACGTAATAGAGAGCGAGAAGAGAAGAGCAACGGTCGAAAGATGATCACGAAGTGATCCTAACTAAAACCGGTCAAACATAACCCCACCGTGTTCAACTCCCGAATCCCTATTCGGAAATTGACAGTCACGGTACACACGCTGGTAGTGTATTGAAACATTGTGTCAAGTTATCTACAACCGGAATTAACAAGCTCCCATCTGCCACATAACCGCGGGCACGGCTTTCGAAAGTTCAAACCCTGCAGGGGTGTTCCAACTTGACCCATTACAAGCCCACGATCCGCGGAGTCGCAACTCCATAGTTGGGAAGACCCGAGTATTCTCGGAATCCCGTGCTCAAGTTAAACCGAACTAAGGTAAGGCTAATCCAGCAAATCCTCCCGGCGTGTCGACACCCTGATAGTAGCCGCGCGTATCTAAGTCTCAGGACACGACCGGATGGGCGATTCTACGGGTGGATACCAAATACCTCGGGTTGCCCCAAGGCGGCCCCGTAGAACCCCCGTTTGGGACCAACACCATCAGCGCTGGCCCCCCCCTGCTATGTAGAATTAAGAATCCTCGGGGACGCGACCCCCTATGCAAATTTAATTAATTAATTAAGTTGTTATTATGAGGCAAATAGTACCAAATGTTGGGACTTGCTGGAAAAGACTTAGCACTTAGCGGTTTATCAAGGGGGTCCCATACACCCCAACCGTGTTAGGAACGCATAATCAAGGAACATAACACCGGCTTATACGGATCCTAACGGCATGAGTGGAACAAAACACCAAGCAAAAGGCTTAGCCTTCCACCCTGCCAGTATATAGGTGATTTCATTTAGCATTTATATAGTGTGATATAACCCAACCAAACTTCAACATGAAGCAAGCATCTTCAATCTTCACCTGCAACTAACAATGCTATAAGAGGGGCTGAGCGAAGCGTACTTAGCCAAGCAACGGTTTGCATAGGTAGGGTGGTTAAACATGGCAATGGGTTACAAGTAGGAGGCTGACAAGAAGACATGGGCATCGAGGCAAAACTGTAGAGCGGAACTACTAGCAATAGGCAAAGATAGTAATGGTATCCGGGTTCGGTCATCTTGCCTGGGATTCCACAAGGGAGAAGAACGGATCCAAGAAGAAGACGGAGCAACAGTCGAGCGGATCCTCACAACTCCGGAACGAAACCGAAGCTAACAAGAGAAGCAACCGGAAAGAAGGAAAACAACACGGTAAACACACAAGCATAAACATGACATACGATGCACAAGCAAGCATGATGCATGTCCGGTTTAAATATGCATGGCATGGCAAAGTGCACAAACAAAT
Source organism: Secale cereale (assembly GCA_902687465.1). Lineage (NCBI taxonomy): Eukaryota > Viridiplantae > Streptophyta > Magnoliopsida > Poales > Poaceae > Secale > Secale cereale. The sequence continues at coordinate 662,357,724 of LR738711.1, forward strand.
ACTACAAGTTAAGTGGAGATCAATATGCAACGACTTGCATATTGACGAAACACCACATATAATTATTTAATTGACTCTTGTTATTTACAAGACAAGATTAAATGTTTTTAACATGGCAAGATGTGAGGCATAAAGAAACTACACTATTAAGACATTTTAAATGAGACCGGAAATAACAACAACATATCCGGAAAATCCCCATGAGCATGTTTAAAAATTATAAAGCAACAACAATTAAACATTTTAGTGTTGTTAACATGATGCGGATGACATGATCAAGTTTTATGCAAGTTTATTAAAAGGGTTAACAATTAACAAGATAAGAAGCATTTGTCACCGTGGTGGATGGAAAGGGTGCCACGGCAACGATCCGAAATGATGCAAAGGCAACAACTCGGTTCCGGTAACTCGTTGAGAGTCCGGTGCAAAAGATAGAATCGACGTGAGCAAGTCGAACAAGATGGAAGTGGGTTGATCCCGTTACCGGGTTCCCACGAGTCGGTGACGAGGCAACCGAGGAACATGACAAAGGTGGAACGGGCACGAAGCACACAAGGGAGACATTCATACAACACAAGCAAGCACAAGCGTTCATCCACGGGGTCGTTTCGTTATACCTTCGAAGCGTGCGTTTCGGGGCGGTTCGAGACGTAGAGGAAGTAGCCGTAGTAGTGGAAGTAGAGGAAGTAGTCGTTCACGTTTCCGAAGAGGAAGTAGCCGTTTCACGAGGTCGCCAACGAGTAGTCGTTCCGTAGAGGTACTTGGCGCCTCGGAAGTCGTTCACGGGGCGACGGTAGTGGTACACATGTTGTCGGGGTACTTGTCGTTCACGAGTGCTCCGGGCGTCGAGGTACTTGTACATGTAGTGGTACTTGTCGGGTCATGTAGTGGTTCACGTTCATCGGAGAGGTACTTGGTGTTTCCGGGCGTCGGTAGGGGTACTTGTCGCGGTCGTCGTCGACGTAGAGGAACTTGGTCTCGGCTTGTCGTTTTTCCGTAGATGAACGGGTCGTCGTGGTACTTGTCGGGGCCGTCTTGGCAACGTAGTTGTACACAGGTCGTTGCGGTCTTTGGCGGTAGACGTTTCCGTTCTCTGTCAAGGTCAACACCACACACAAAAACAAAACAACACTACTGCAGCAACGAGGCAAAACGCAGCAAGGACAGCAGCGACAAAGGAAGGAGGCAGCAGGTTGCTGTGGTGCACGGAGGCGGGGCCTCGGCCTCGGCGCTGCTCGATCTGCTCGTTGGAGAGGAGGGGCGCTGGAAGCGGTCGAAGGCAGCGGGACGGAAGAGCTCGGCGCTGCTGCTGGGAAGGGATGCGGCCTGGGACTCGGGGACGGAGGGGCTCTGCCTGGAGGACAGGAGTGGCTCCAGCGCTGGACGGAGGAGGGACCGCGGTGACCTTGGCTGGAGGTCGGGGCGCGCCCGCGCGAAGGGAGATGAGGCAGAGGAGGTCCCGCAGTCTTGGTGAACGGGGCGGCGAGCACCTGGCCAGGCGGGGCGCGAGCTTGCTGCTGGAGGCGCACCTCCTTGCCGGCCGGAGGGGCATGGCCTCCGCGGGGACGGGGCGCGCCGGGGCTGCGCGCTGCGGCGGCGCAGGCGACGTCGGCGCTCACGGCCGGCCCGCGGGAGGGAGGAAGGGAGACGGGAGACGGGAGATAGATGGGATCGGGAGGGAGTTAGCGAGATGGAGCGAGGGACTCGGCACGGGGTCGGGCGCTGCGATGGGAGATGGAGTCGGGGAAAACAGCCAGAGAGCGAGAGAGGGAAAAACGGCGGCGCTGAGGGAATCGGGAGAAGAGGGACGAGCGAGGGAGGTTGCATCGGGCTAGGGTAGGGTTTCGGTGGGGAGCTGGGCCTGAGTGCGAGGGGGTGCGGGAGGTGGCCTGGGCCGAAGTGGGCCTAGGAGGGAAGGAGGAGACCCAAGAGGCTGGCTGCCTCTGTATTTAACTCTTAGACAGAAAAAAAACAAAAGGAGAGAGCCAAAATAAAAGAAAAAGAGTCAACGAAAAGAAATAAAATGATGGACATTTTTGTAAGGCTTTACGGATTATTACCAACCCAACAAAAATAATTCCAACAAAAAAAGGAAGTGCAAACTAAAACATTTAGCTTGCAATAAAAGGAGTTTAGGTAAAAGGAGGAGCCTCGAAACAACGGAAAGAATTATAGGCAAGGTATTGAAGGTGAAACTCGAAGTGAAAGACATGAGGAAATTATGCAAGTGTGTTATGGTGATTCCGAAGCAATGGAATATTTATTAATATAGCTCCATAAATATTAGGAGGCTTTTATATGTTATAAAGAGAAGTCATTCTTCCCTCGATTTAAATGGACTGGAGGTCCACACGAATTATTTAGGTTGAGATGCAAAAATTAAAATGACATGATGGCATGATGACATGATGCAATGCGAAAATAAAATAACACAAGCTCAAAAGAAACACACGGCAACCCGAAACATCAGGAATCTTCTGGAATCTTCTGGGACGTCAGTCTCGGGCGTCACAACTCTCCCACACTAACAGAGGATCTCGACCCGAGATCCTAGAGATATCACCGGGTAAAACGGAAGAGGAAGAGGTAAAACAAAGTTGCTTCTTTGACGAACGAGTGAAACCAAAGAACCTTGAGAGGTTGAACAAGTTGAAAGAAGAATACAACGGAGATGAACGAAGATGAAACACTCCGGTAAGCAGGAGGAACAAGGAACATAACAAGAACCTTGTAGGTTGAAAGACATGAAACAGAGCTCACGAACCAAAAGAATATGCAACTGCAATGGTATGGCCAAGGAATAAGAATGACAGAATTTGGACAGCATTCCGTCTGAAAATGGAAGGAATTAACAAGAACTTGAGGAGATGAGATGATACTTGATGAAAACAACAACATATTGCCTCCGAAACAATTAAAAGAATGGCACAAGGTGGAAGAAAGATTCAGACAGCACTCCGGTTAAAAGATGGGCAAAACTTGATAAGAAGAGGGAACTAGAATGAAGAATACAACACTCCGGTTAAAAGATCGGCAAGGGAAAGAACATGATCTCGATAAAAACGAGATGATGGTTAAAGAGAGCAATATCACCAAGCCTCCGGAATGAAAGAATAGAATATAGATCAACGAAATAAATGAATGGAGAAAAGACAACTTCCTCCAAAATGAATTAGGAAAAATCCTCCCTACAAAGAATGGTTGAAAGGGGTTGATGAAAAAACAACAACGAAAAGAATAAGCTTGATGTGGGCTTATGGAAAACATCTCAAAATTAAGAGGTGACAACCAGCCACTAACGGAAACGAATTGCTTGGGTTGAGATCAACAAGGAGATGAAAAGCTTATTTCACCGGAAGGATAAATGAAGAACTTGGGTCATTTATAAGCACCATAATTAGCAACAATTCTCAGGGAAAGCTTATAGGTGAAATACAACCCAAGATAACTCCAACGAATAAATGAAGGGGTGGAAAGATCTCTTGAACAAGGAAAATGATGGTTTTAAATATCTCATTCCTGAAAACTCGTGAATCATAAAACATGAAGGAATTGTCAAGAATGACATAACACCATCTCCAAGAATAAGGTAGAAAGAATTGCACTAGGAAAGCATGATGAAGTATGCTTGAGCTCCAACAAGAATCTTGAAGAAGACTTCGAGGATGAATTAAATGATGATAAACCACCATGAGAACTCCGGTAATGAAACATGGAAAGTGAAAGATGAAAAGAATAAGATTCAAGGCCTGCGATGAATTAGATGGGGCTTGGAAATGATAATTGAAATAACTTGAAGCTCCGGAAAACAAGATGAACAACTTAGAACCGAGAATATGATAAGATGAACAAGCTCCAGACAAGAGAATTAGATCACCTAGAAGGAATAAGAATAAGAATTATGCTATGCATCTCCTTCACCAATTAAATTGATGACAACCAAGGATTTGGCATACTACTTATTCTCGTTGGGAAGGATTAAATAGAGTTCTAGCACAAGCTCAGATAATTATTCAACAAAGCACCGGTAGGATTATGAAAAGAATAAATGAATTAAAACGACAACAAGGAAGAGTGAACTTGAAAGAACCACCGTAAGAATATGGAGACGAACGAAGAGACATCAACGAAGAATATTTGGAGGACGAAGTTGAAAACTGAGAACGAAGAATCTTCTGAAATGATGGCCTTCGGAGGAACACAAGGAAAAGAATTCATGAAGAATCTTGAGAGAACGACCAAGATTTATGAGAAACACTTCTCCGGTCTTCAAATGTTGAGAATGAAGACGAGAAATGCCAAGAAGAATTGTTGAGCACTCCGGAATGAAGAATTAAAAGTTTGAACCAATGATAAAAAGAATTTGAAAGCGATCTTGGGGAAGGCATGTGACTGATGGGAATCATACTTACGTCACACTTTGGAAAGAATTTGAGTATAACTCCAGAAAAAATTAGAAGAGTCAGGTAAGATCCTGGGAAAAAACATGTGGGTTAGGGCCCACTCAAAGAAATCACCGTTGAAAAGATTGCTTAAGAGATATTGCACCGGTTGAATTAAATGGCTTGAATAAGATAACAAACTCAAAACAATTTGAACGGATTAAGAATGGAATTATGAATCTTGAGCACTCCGGATAAGAATAACAAGAGGGGAATGATTAATTGGTGCACCGGAATAAGAAAGCATTGTGAAATGAGGAAAAGGATAAGATCAACACCGAAATCTTGAATTACATCCACCGGAAGAATATGAGAACAAAAGAATGATGAACTTGAAGCTCTTGAGCATCTTCGCGATAAATCACCGGATAAGAACATTGAAGGAAAAGAATGAAGAAATATCACATGAATAAAATGGATACTTCATCTGAGAATTTCTGGCTCCAAGAAGAAGAAGGGAGGGAGGGTGGGGAAAACAAAGACAACTTGGGATGAGCAAAATGGACACCGGTTGAAAAGAATTAACATGAAGATCTTGATGGTCAAGAAGAATTAGCACTCCCATAGGAATATGAGAACACCGATTAGGAAAGGTCTGGAATCAACATTTGACATCGAAGCAACTCGAATACCAGAATCAAAACAAAACAAAGGGTAGATATGCAACATGATCTTCACAATATCATTCGAACAGAGGATTGAACGAATGACTTCCGCAGGTACATCAACTAGACGAGAATCCACTTGGGAGAAGGAAAAGGTAAATAAATAAAAAGGAACAAGGATCAGATAGAACAAATACAAGATAGAAGCTTCGTTCGACATCTTCGTGCTGAAAGTTCATGGAACGTGTTACAAAAGGGTTTTGTCATCCCCGGATCAGCATAGCCAAGGACCCTTTAAGATGCAACTCCCGATCAGAACAAGTCCATAAAACCACTTCACTCAATGTAGAACCCCAAACTTCAAATCGAGCATTCGTTGGAAGAATGCCTAGAACTACTAGATGAACCCACCTATAGATTTCCGAAAGTTTCCAGTTATGCAATCAGGTGTTGGGGATACACGGGAAGCACCGCGCAATCAACTCTAAACCTACATCCAGGTGTATCCATCCTTCAACACATAACCAGTCTTTCTCGGAAACTGTGTACCTCGGACCTTCGAAAAGCATCCACTACAACAAGCTATGGCAATACTCTCGAACTACCTCCCCAGTACTGGGTGATGTCGGGGTTATCTTGCCACTGGCCGTATATGAGAGATTTTCGATGTCGGCCGTCTTAAGTATTTAGTACTGCCGCGATATGCTTGTGTCAATGATACCCCGAAGCTCAACTCCTCGGGAACAGGAGGCATCGAGAACAATATCCTTGTCACAAGTACATCGAAACAATCCTAGAATACTCGCGGGATCCTAAAAAAAATTTGGTGCAATTTTTTGAAAGTAGAAGAGAAAAGAGTAATCGTCAGGAGTCCTCACCAGAGAGAAAGGGGATGAGAAGCAAAGAAATCCTACTCTCCGATATAATATAGGACTCAAAAAGTTTTCAGTGTGTGCCTAGACTCAACCGTCAACGATTCGATCAATCAGTGGGGGCTTCTAGGTCGGAGAAGGCTCTGAATACCAACTTGTAATGCCCAGGATGGGACTATACCTCCTACGTGTCGAGGCACGACTTAAAGGTATAAGCCCATCCTAGAATGATCTCAAGTTTGGTATCTTTGCACAACTCATCTAAAAGAGGGATTAAAATACAAAAGGAGATAGTTGGCTTACACTCGCCACTTCACACAATACATTACATAAGCAATCATCATTCAGAACATCACAACCCGACTACGGGTGAAGATCCAAGAAAGATACCAAAACAACATAAAGCCACAGGTCCGGATCGAATCCTAGTAGAAACCACTACTGAACATCGAAACGTCACAAGCAAACGGTCAAACTCTTCAACGAGCTCCTGGTGAAGCACTGAACCAGCTTCTGCATCGTACACGGCTGAACCTGCAACTGGTGTGGTGAAGTAACTGTGAGCCACAGAGGACTCAGCAATCCCGTTCCCGGGTAACAAGACTATTTAAGCCTTGGGTGAGGATAAGGCTGAAGATAGAACGAGAGGTGAAGGAAACAAATCAAGAGTCTGCAGCAGCAACTAGCACTAACTTACGTAATAGAGAGCGAGAAGAGAAGAGCAACGGTCGAAAGATGATCACGAAGTGATCCTAACTAAAACCGGTCAAACATAACCCCACCGTGTTCAACTCCCGAATCCCTATTCGGAAATTGACAGTCACGGTACACACGCTGGTAGTGTATTGAAACATTGTGTCAAGTTATCTACAACCGGAATTAACAAGCTCCCATCTGCCACATAACCGCGGGCACGGCTTTCGAAAGTTCAAACCCTGCAGGGGTGTTCCAACTTGACCCATTACAAGCCCACGATCCGCGGAGTCGCAACTCCATAGTTGGGAAGACCCGAGTATTCTCGGAATCCCATGCTCAAGTTAAACCGAACTAAGGTAAGGCTAATCCAGCAAATCCTCCCGGCGTGTCGACACCCTGATAGTAGCCGCGCGTATCTAAGTCTCAGGACACGACCGGATGGGCGATTCTACGGGTGGATACCAAATACCTCGGGTTGCCCCAAGGCGGCCCCGTAGAACCCCCGTTTGGGACCAACACCATCAGCGCTGCCCCCCCTGCTATGTAGAATTAAGAATCCTCGGGGACGCGACCCCCTATGCAAATTTAATTAATTAATTAAGTTGTTATTATGAGGCAAATAGTACCAAATGTTGGGACTTGCTGGAAAAGACTTAGCACTTAGCGGTTTATCAAGGGGGTCCCATACACCCCAACCGTGTTAGGAACGCATAATCAAGGAACATAACACCGGCTTATACGGATCCTAACGGCATGAGTGGAACAAAACACCAAGCAAAAGGCTTAGCCTTCCACCCTGCCAGTATATAGATGATTTCATTTAGCATTTATATAGTGTGATATAACCCAACCAAACTTCAACATGAAGCAAGCATCTTCAATCTTCACCTGCAACTAACAATGCTATAAGAGGGGCTGAGCGAAGCGTACTTAGCCAAGCAACGGTTTGCATAGGTAGGGTGGTTAAACATGGCAATGGGTTACAAGTAGGAGGCTGACAAGAAGACATGGGCATCGAGGCAAAACTGTAGAGCGGAACTACTAGCAATAGGCAAAGATAGTAATGGTATCCGGGTTCGGTCATCTTGCCTTGGATTCCACAAGGGAGAAGAACGGATCCAAGAAGAAGACGGAGCAACAGTCGAGCGGATCCTCACAACTCCGGAACGAAACCGAAGCTAACAAGAGAAGCAACCAGAAAGAAGGAAAACAACACGGTAAACACACAAGCATAAACATGACATACGATGCACAAGCAAGCATGATGCATGTCCGGTTTAAATATGCATGGCATGGCAAAGTGCACAAACAAATACTACAAGTTAAGTGGAGATCAATATGCAACGACTTGCATATTGACGAAACACCACATATAATTATTTAATTGACTCTTGTTATTTACAAGACAAGATTAAATGTTTTTAACATGGCAAGAGGTGAGGCATAAAGAAACTACACTATTAAGACATTTTAAATGAGGCCGGAAATAACAACAACATATCCGGAAAATCCCCATGAGCATGTTTAAAAATTATAAAGCAACAACAATTAAACATTTTAGTGTTGTTAACATGATGCGGATGACATGATCAAGTTTTATGCAAGTTTATTAAAAGGGTTAACAATTAACAAGATAAGAAGCATTTGTCACCGTGGTGGATGGAAAGGGTGCCACGGCAACGATCCGAAATGATGCAAAGGCAACAACTCGGTTCCGGTAACTCGTTGAGAGTCCGGTGCAAAAGATAGAATCGACGTGAGCAAGTCGAACAAGATGGAAGTGGGTTGATCCCGTTACCGGGTTCCCACGAGTCGGTGACGAGGCAACCGAGGAACATGACAAAGGTGGAACGGGCACGAAGCACACAAGGGAGACATTCATACAACACAAGCAAGCACAAGCGTTCATCCACGGGGTCGTTTCGTTATACCTTCGAAGCGTGCGTTTCGGGGCGGTTTGAGACGTAGAGGAAGTAGCCGTAGTAGTGGAAGTAGAGGAAGTAGTCGTTCACGTTTCCGAAGAGGAAGTAGCCGTTTCACGAGGTCGCCAACGAGTAGTCGTTCCATAGAGGTACTTGGCGCCTCGGTAGTCGTTCACGGGGCGACGGTAGTGGTACACATGTTGTCGGGGTACTTGTCGTTCACGAGTGCTCCGGGCGTCGAGGTACTTGTACATGTAGTGGTACTTGTCGGGTCATGTAGTGGTTCACGTTCATCGGAGAGGTACTTGGTGTTTCCGGGCGTCGGTAGGGGTACTTGTCGCGGTCGTCGTCGACGTAGAGGAACTTGGTCTCGGCTTGTCGTTTTTCCGTAGATGAACGGGTCGTCGTGGTACTTGTCGGGGCCGTCTTGGCAACGTAGTTGTACACGGGTCGTTGCGGTCTTTGGCGGTAGACGTTTCCGTTCTCTGTCAAGGTCAACACCACACACAAAAACAAAACAACACTACTGCAGCAACGAGGCAAAACGCAGCAAGGACAGCAGCGACAAAGGAAGGAGGCAGCAGGTTGCTGTGGTGCACGGAGGCGGGGCCTCGGCCTCGGCGCTGCTCGATCTGCTCGTTGGAGAGGAGGGGCGCTGGAAGCGGTCGAAGGCAGCGGGACGGAAGAGCTCGGCGCTGCTGCTGGGAAGGGATGCGGCCTGGGACTCGGGGACGGAGGGGCTCTGCCTGGAGGACAGGAGTGGCTCCAGCGCTGGAAGGAGGAGGGACCGCGGTGACCTTGGCTAGAGGTCGGGGCGCGCCCGCGCGAAGGGAGATGAGGCAGAGGAGGTCCCGCAGTCTTGGTGAACGGGGCGGCGAGCACCTGGCCAGGCGGGGCGCGAGCTTGCTGCTGGAGGCGCACCTCCTGGCCGGCCGGAGGGGCATGGCCTCCGCGGGGACGGGGCGCGCCGGGGCTGCGCGCTGCGGCGGCGCAGGCGACGTCGGCGCTCACGGCCGGCCCGCGGGAGGGAGGAAGGGAGACGGGAGACGGGAGATAGATGGGATCGGGAGGGAGTTAGCGAGAGGGAGCGAGGGACTCGGCACGGGGTCGGGCGCTGCGATGGGAGATGGAGTCGGGGAAAACGGCCAGAGAGCGAGAGAGGGAAAAACGGCGGCGCTGAGGGAATCGGGAGGAGAGGGACGAGCGAGGGAGGTTGCATCGGGCTAGGGTAGGGTTTCGGTGGGGAGCTGGGCCTGAGTGCGAGGGGGTGCGGGAGGTGGCCTGGGCCGAAGTGGGCCTAGGAGGGAAGGAGGAGACCCAAGAGGCTGGCTGCCTCTGTATTTAACTCTTAGACAGAAAAAAACAAAAGGAGAGAGCCAAAATAAAAGAAAAAGAGTCAACGAAAAGAAATAAAATGATGGACATTTTTGTAAGGCTTTACGGATTATTACCAACCCAACAAAAATAATTCCAACAAAAAAAGGAAGTGCAAACTAAAACATTTAGCTTGCAATAAAAGGAGTTTAGGTAAAAGGAGGAGCCTCGAAACAACGGAAAGAATTATAGGCAAGGTATTGAAGGTGAAACTCGAAGTGAAAGACATGAGGAAATTATGCAAGTGTGTTATGGTGATTCCGAAGCAATGGAATATTTATTAATATAGCTCCATAAATATTAGGAGGCTTTTATATGTTATAAAGAGAAGTCATTCTTCCCTCGATTTAAATGGACTGGAGGTCCACACGAATTATTTAGGTTGAGATGCAAAAATTAAAATGACATGATGGCATGATGACATGATGCAATGCGAAAATAAAATAACACAAGCTCAAAAGAAACACACGGCAACCCGGAACATCTGGAATCTTCTGGAATCTTCTGGGACGTCAGTCTCGGGCATCACAATAGCTCGGAAGTAAGTCATGCCATGGATCAACTTTTATAATTAATCTTGCCAACTAAATGATTGTTACGATACATGTTTTTCGAGGTGATTCATGAACTCTGGAGTTGTTCATGAGGAATTGATCTCGGTTGTGACCCGGGTATGGTCACCGATTGGTTACGAGGTAACCGCCTGGTAAGCGAGTCCGTGAGACTCGGTGTATGTATTGATTTCATTGCATCGGTAGTAGTTCCTGCATTGCATTAATCTGATTAATGCCTTGATATTGTCTGTCAGCGTGCTTATGTTTGTTGTGAGCTTGCAAGTACATTCAATGTACTGACCTGGCGTGTTATGCCAGCTTTCAGGCAAGTCGTTTCACATCGGAGCGCATCCCGCGTCTAGGCCGTGGCCACATCGGTGTCCCTGTGCTATGGAGTTCCACTTCGTCGTTCTTCCGCTGTCGTGTAGTTCGTGCGATCGAGGCCCTCGTCATGTTCGTTAAATAATGTATATACAGTTCTGCAGCACCGCGTGTGCCGCGTGGCCTCGTATATCGATGTAATATCAGACCTATCTAATCCGCTAACATCAATAAAAGCAGTTGTTTTTGTACCATGTTGTTGTCTATTGCCAGAAGACTAGATCTCTAGGCTTGCAATGCAGGGTAAATCGGTTGCTCTGAGCCGAGGTGCCACAACGCTTGGTATCTGAGCTGCGTTGATTGTAGGACACGCTAGACCGTTAGTGTCACATCCCTAGTCAGTGCTTGCATTAGGACTAGCTAGAGTGTGCATCATGTTTACTTTCTACAAAAAATTGAAATGGGAATGACAGAAACCCCAGCACCCCTCTTCTAACAACTAGGGTTTAATAAAATATTTTCCAATGTACCCAAAATTCCCTTTAAAATGTTCATCATCTTTGCCTTGGTCTTAAACCTCTACCAAAAATGGTGCACAATTTTCTAGGACATCCAAAGGTCTCTGAATTAATTCATATTGTAATTGCACTTGGGCATTTAAATGCTATAAAATATTTTAGGTGCCCAAATAATCATAAACTAAAATGTTCAATGATGTTCATATTATATACAGTGGGCATGACTAGTTTCATGATTTATAAAAATGTTCTAGCATTTTTATTAATTCAACAAAGTTGAAAAAGAAAACAAACATAAATAAAATAGAAAAGAGAGGAGAGAGAGGGACTTACAAGACCGGCCCACCTGGCCGGCCTAGCCCAGGAGCCACTCCATGCAGCTGCTTCCTCTGGCCAGGCAGGCACAGAGGAGCACGCCGGCGAGCCTGTGGTCGCCACGCAGCTGCCCGCCGCCCTGCTTCACTCCCCCGCCTCCACGACGCCTTGTTCGCCTCCACGTTGTCGCCCGAACGCCCTGGACACCTCACTTCTCCCCCCGCCTCTCTCCTTCGCCCTCACCTCGCCATGGCCGATGCAGCCGCCGCC
>LR738711.1:662369750-662415276 GCA_902687465.1 Secale cereale
CCTCGCCGATGTGTCCCCGAGCTCCGCCACCGTCTGCAACGCCTCCCCGATGAGCCACGCATCGCCGGAAGCTCCAATACGCCGTCCCAGATCACTTTTCCCCGTTTCGGCCGTCGAGATCGCCGGTGACCTCGCCGTCGCAGCAGCTCGTCCCCGACCTCGCCGTCAACTCTAACGCGACGGCCTTGAGCCCAGCTACCTCCCCATCCTCTCCGTTTCCCCCCTCGAGCCATGTACCGACTGCACGAAGCTCACCTGCACTCGTCGTCGTGGAGCTCGTCGCCGACGAGGCTCCGGCCACCCAACGGTCGCGCCACCCTGTCCATTAGCTTCACCACACCTCCAGGAGCCTAGAGCACCTCACCACGAGCCTCGCCGTGCCCCCTAGCGACTAGCCCGAGCTCACCCGAGCTCCGGCAGCCGCTGGACTCGTCGCTGGCGTCATTTCCGGCGACCCCGAGGCCAACCCCCAACACCACTCGATGCGGCACTTCACCAGCAGCACGTAGACGTGCTTCGCCGTCGATTTGGTCGCCGGAGCACAAATTCCGCATCTCACCGCCGCGTCTGGCCTCGCCGGTGGCTAAACGCGGGCGAGTCAACCCAGTTTGACCAGGGGTTTGACTCCCCTGGGTCACTGACATGTGGGCCCTGTCTGTTAGTTAAACTTAGGTTAGTGCCTAAACTAATCCTAATTAGTTAGTTAACTAACAGTGACACTGACCAGTGGGTCCCACTGGTCAGGTTTGACCTAGGCCGCCCTGTTGACTTGCTGATGTCAGCATGATGTCATGCTGGTGCAGTAAATGCTTTTCTGGGATTAATTGATTTAAAACAATTCAGAAAATTCCAGAAAATGCTTTAAACTTCAAAAAATCATATAAATTCATCAGTAGCTCAGATGGAAAAGATTTATATATGAAGATTGATCAGAAAAATCCAATCTTTCAAATGGCACTGGTTTCATGCATGTTTGAGAAAGTTAACCTTGCTGTTCACATTAAAACATTATAATGCACTTTAATAAATAATAGTTTGGGTATAAATTTGAATCTTTGATTCAAATGAGCTCAAACCCTTCTGTTTGTAGATGCATTAGCCCAAAACACATTCATCCTGCCATGTCATGAGCATGCAACATATTGTTGCATTTGTTTGTATATTGATTGTATCGTCGGTGTTCTCCGTGGTAGGTCCTATTCCCGAGGATACTTCTGCGTATCCAACTGAAGAGCAGTTCCCGACAACCAATCTGTCAGGCAAGCAACCCATTGATCATTCCGATACAAACCCATCTTCTCGCTCCTGCTCTCTTTTACTGGATTAAGGCAACAGCGTGTGAACTGCTACTTGCTGCGGTAGTTGAACCCTATTCCTTTGCATGACCTGCCATTGCCACAGTAAATAGTTGAAACCCACTAGCATGTGTAGGAGTTGATTGAGCTATGTGATGTGTGTTCCACCATGCTATTTGTTTATGTTGCCTGCTATGCTTAGAGTTGTGTCAGGTCCGGTTCATCTGGGTGATGGATGATAGTGAAATGATCATACTCGATAAAGAGAGGGAAGTGTGGAACATGTTTGGTAAAGGTATCGATGAAAGGGCATGTAGGAGTACATGGTGGGTTGTTTCATTGGAACCGTTCATAGGACCCGAGATCTGTATGTGTGATTCAAGTTACAACTACTACCACGCATTGGGCTCCGGGTGCTCCAAGCCCTCTCGACTTATTAACTGCCCTTGTCCTCTTTCCAGGAGTTGCAACTAGTTTCTGGTGTTTGTAGTTTACTGGTGGTCGTGCACAGCGCTGACCCTCGGGGTGGGCTGTGATGCGGCAGGTATGTGGCACGGTGTACCTGTCGCCCGTTTGGTGACTCGGGAACCCTGTACACATCGTTTGGGGCCGTGAGCGACACCCCCGGCCGGATCTCCCCACGGATGGAACCCAAATAAGCGATAAACCTGGACTTGGGACTTGTGTAGTTAGTCAGGTCATGGCCGACACCCTCGCTGGGCTTCCGCTTGAAGGTTGCCGAGTACATGTCGAGTAAACGGCGATAAATGGTGGAAGCGTGTGTGAAGAAGTACACCCCTGCAGGGTTACCAATCTATTCGAATAGCCGTTGTTCGCGGTACGAACCACTTGGTTGCTCTTACAGTTCATAGACAAGTTGATGGATACTACTAAAAGCCTCAAGACAAGTCTGAGTGTCGTGGATGGCCCTTCCGTAGGATGACGGAAGAGGATCCACGGTGGTGTATTGTTGTGGTGAGTAGAGGACTCGTGTACATAGTCTTATCTTGCAATCTGCTGAGAGTCATAGTATAGGTTAGCCAAGAGTCAAAGCTGGCTTGCTGCAATGAACTCCACTACCCTTGTTGATAATGATGCATGTATGATAGGTTCTGTTGGAAGACTTGTTGAGTACCTTTGTACTCATGTTTGCTTAATAACTGTTGCAGAGGAGAACCCTGCCCCTTCTGATGGGTTTTACATAGACGTTGACGTCGATGAGTAGCTTGCTACCCAGACGGAGATCCTGAGCTTGTGAAGGGCCTTGTAGATAGTCAGGCTACACCAAGCCTGTTTTATTTCCAAGTTGTCTGTACTCAGACATGTTAGCTTTCGCTTGTGCTTGTATTATTGTATGACTTGAGTGTTGGGTCATGTGACCCCAACCTATATGGATATGTTATGTATGGCTCTTCGGAGCCTCTTAAATAAAGTAATTTGAGTCATAGAGTTCTGTTGTGATGCAATGTTGTATTTGCACATATTGAGCATATTGTGTGTATGATTGAAATGCTTGGTATGTGTGGGATCCGACAACTAGTTGTTTACCTTTGGTAGCCTATCTTACAGGGAAATGCCTCCTAGTGCTTCCACTGAGCCTTGGTAGCTTGCTACTGCTCCGGAACACGTAGGCTGGCCGGCATGTGTCCTTCTTCGCTCCTGTGTCTGTCCCTTAAGGGAAATGCCACGCATTGTTCCTTTAAGTCCATGTAGCTTGCTACGACTTGGGTTCATATGTTGATGACCGACACGTTCGTTGCTGGGTCATGGATGCCTGTCTCTGTAATTTAGTGCCACTTTTGGTTTATAACTAGCCATGTCGGCCCGGGTTCTCTGTCATATGGATGCTAGCGACACTATCATATACGTGTGCCAAAATGCGCAAAAGGTCCCGGGCCAGGTAAGGTGGCACTCGTGGGGATACCGTGCGTGAGGTCGCAAAGTGATATGACGTGTTACAAGCTAGAACGGTGTGACTTAGGATCGGGGTCCTGACAGCGTTGGCATCAGAGCCGGACAACCTATAGGTTTCTCGAGCCAAACTAGAAGATGTTGAGTCTAGAATATTCTTAGTTATATGTAGGGGAATTGATTGTGGAAGGGAACGTAAGGCTCTTTTACTTCTTTACCTTATGCCCTTCTGATCTGAGTCAGCCTATTCTTTCTACGGGGGTTTAGGACTAGGCCTCTCATCTTTACTAGGTTCACGTGTTACTAATCTGTAGACTCTTAGTATTGTTGGTTCCAAGCCTCAGTTCAGTTTCTACCCTTCTAGTATGTTGATTAGTTGGACCCAGGAACCTTGATATGATGTTGTTGAGTGGCCTTGCTATCATTTGTATGATGTCTCAAAATCTTTTTTAAGCATTTACAGTTGTTATGCTGCCCGATTTCTTCCAGAAATTCTAATGCCTTTGCATTATTTCGTGTTTCAGATGTCTGGTCGCACACCTCACCAGGTGGTCCGTTTGACTCGGTGCATTAATGTGCCAGGTCACATGGCCATGCTAGTCCGTGTGTTGACTGAGACCGGCTATCGTTGGTATCCTGAGTACACTATGGAGGAACAGTACCGGGATTTCAACCAGAGTCGGTATTTCTGCACCGTCCGGATATACCCCTCATATCCCGGAGCTACCGACCCCATCCATTGGTCTTATACTCGGGGTTACCATCGAGATGGCAGTGCAGGATGCCGCTTACTCGATGATGACCATCATCCGGGCTAGGCATGCCCTGCTGCTGAACACTGAGTTCTGTTACATGCCAGCCTCACTTCCTGGAGAGGAAGGCTACTACACTGGTCTGTATACTGATGCCGCTCATGAGGAGCCACTGCTTCAGACTACTACTCAGATGCTGTAGGATAGGGACCATGAGGTCCGTGCCCTCCGGATGGAGCTTTATAACACTCGAGCTGCCCACTGGACTACTTTGACACGGCTTGCACCTGTTGTGTACGCCGGATATCTGGATATGCGAGATTTGTACCCCGTGCGGACTCGTCTGCCTGATCGTATGGATTGGCGTGACGTTGGGGATATTACACCTCCACGTGGGTGTCGGTTACCACCAGCATCGGGACCGAGGCCGCATCCATGTCCCTATGGTCCACAGCCTTCGAGTGCTCGAGAGTTGCAAGATCCACCTGTTCCACTTCCAGGCTATGGTGGTAATCTTTACGAAGATTACTACGGGAGTGTCTGAGCTAGACCGTGGCAGTAGTAGTATCATAGTAGTTGTATTTCCACAGTCCTGCGCGTCTTGTGGAATATGACTTAGTTTGTACTGAGTTCCGGAGGTGTAGTTAAATAATGTATAGGAGCTTGGAGTGCCTCTGATGAGATGTATCGTCTTTCATCGCGGTTGTACTTTAGCCTTGGCTTGTACTAAATTATGTATGGTGTGTATGACCACTGGTGTATATATGGCAGTTTCTATATTACCATGTCGTACGGATGAACATCTTTGCATTCCGTGTCATCCATTACATTCTGCACTCCTATGTCAAAGTTTTGCCATCCTTGTCTAAACCGTTGTTTTGTTTTCCTAGGATGGTCAACACTCGCAGCACTCCTGCTGCTCAAGAGCAGGGTGAGGCCAGTGGGGCTAGAGATGAGAATCTGCCCCAACTACCCTTCTTGGCTGAAGTTATGCTCGAGGCAGAAAGGAACAAGAGAGAGACCAACTGTCTGCTAGAACGCATAGAGCAGAACACTGGGTTCCGCCAGAGGAATGACGTGGTGTCAATCAATGACTTTATCAAGATGTGCCCACCGAAGTTCCATCATTCCGCTGAACCTCTGGATGCGGATGACTGGCTTCGCAGTATCACCCACAAGCTACACTCTGCCCCGTGTGGCCGAAGCTGACAAGGTTACTTACGCTGCCTACCATCTTGAGGGCCCTGCCAGCCTCTGGTGGGAAAACTTTGAAGCCATGCATCCTGCTGGCCAACTCACTACTTGGGCAGAGTTCAGTGAGGCATTCCGTGAACACCACATTTCGGAAGGTCTCATGGATCGCAAGCGGGAGGAATTCTGCAATTTCGCCCAGGGCCGGCTCACCATGGATGGCTATAGTCGCGAGTTTGGAAACTTGGCACGCTATGCACCCGAGGAAGTGTCCACCGATGCCAAGAAGCAGGCGAGGTTCCGCAAGGGACTCAGCCCTGAACTTCGCCGAGATCTACGTCTGCATGAGTGCACCTCCTTCCAGAAGTTGGTGAACAAAGCCATCAGTGCTGAGACGGGCCAGACTGATTTTGAAGCCACACGCAAGCATCCTCGTGACTTGGGTTCCTCATCCGGCTCTGGCTCTCACAAGCGCCGTGTGTGGGTTCCTAACACTGCTCTGCCCCCCAGGTTCACTCCGAGGCCATCCTATGAGGCGCCTTGCCCAACTCAACAGTATGCACCTGCCAAGACTTATGGAGGACCACCTACCAACTTTGCTCCACGCACTGGCACTGTGACATGCTTCAAGTGTGGAGAACCAGGGCACTACATGCGTGAGTGTCCTCAGAACCAGCCAGGAAGGTCCGTTGGCCGTGGTAAGCCAACAGGCAAGGTGAACTATGTCAAGCCAATCCCCACTTCACGTGGTTATGTCAACTATGTCTCTACTGAGGAAGCTTATGAGGATCCTAACTTCGTCCTTGGTACGCTTCTTGTTAACTGCCATCCGGCATCTGTTCTTTTTGATACTGGAGCATCTCATTCGTTCATATCCGAGAGCTATGCTCGAATGCACAACATGAATTTTTGTGACATGCCCACTTCCATGGTTATTCAAACTCCTGGTTCAAAGTGGCAACCCTGTAGGGTAAGCCATGGAAATGAAATTCTTGTCGATAGACTTGTTTTCCTTGCATCACTAATCGCTCTCAAGTCCTCGGACATAAACATCATCTTGGGTATGGACTGGATGACAACTCATTATGCCAAAATTGATTGCTACACTAGGACTGTTCAACTTACACACCCATCCGGCAAGACAGTCAATGTCTTGGCCCGAATGGCTGAGCGTCAACTCTACTCTCTTAATGCCAGCCCTCTACCAGAACTCGAAGATATCCCGGTAGTCCGTGACTTTCCGGATTTCTTTCTAGAAGAATTGCGAGGTGTTCCACCTGACAGAGATGTCGAGTTCGTGATAGATCTTGTTCCAGGAACTGTTCCAATCTCTAGGAGACCCTATAAGATGGCACCCCTAGAACTAGCTGAGCTTAAGAAACAACTCGATGAGTCCTTGAAAAAGGGTTTCATCCATCCTAGTTCTTCCCCTTGGGCTTGTCCCGTCCTCTTCGTCAAGAAGAAGGATGGAACGGAACGGATGGTTGTAGATTATCGACCTGTCAATCTGGTCACCATAAAGAACAAATATCCGCTCCCCAGGATCAATGACCTGTATGATCAGCTCGTTGGATCCTCAGTCTTTTCCAAAATGGATTTGAGGTTTGGCTACCATCAAATCAAAATAAAGAACGGGGACATTCCCAAGACGGCCTTTGTTACTCGTTATGGCCAATACGAGTACACCGTCATGTCCTTCGGGTTAACAAATGCCCCAGCCACTTTCTCCCGGCTAATGAATTCTATATTCATGGAGTACTTGGATAAATTCGTCGTGGTATACCTCAATGATATACTCATCTACTCCAAGAACAAGGAAGATCATGCCGAGCATCTAAGGCTGGTATTGATGAAACTTCGAGAGCACCGCCTTTATGCCAAATTCTCCAAATGTGAATTCTGGTTGCCAGAAGTGACCTATCTGGGTCATGTAATATCTGGTAAGGGTATTGCCGTAAATCCCAAGCGAGTTCAGGCCGTCCTTGATTGGACTACCCCTGAATCGGTCAAGCAAGTTAGGAGTTTCCTTGTCTTAGCTAGCTATTGCCGATGCTTCGTCGAGAATTTCTCCAAGGTTGCTAAACCTCTAACTGAACTCCTCAAGAAAGATAAAAAGTTCGAGTGGACCCCACAGCACGAATCCAGCTTTCAGGAACTGAAAAGACGCCTGACATCTGCACCCGTACTGGTACCACCAGACTTTTCCAAGGACTTTATTATCTATTGTGATGCCTCGCGATAAGGACTAGGTTGCATACTCATGCAAGATCGTCATGTGATCGCATACGCATCTCGACAGTTGCGTCCACATGAGGATATCTATCCTGTACATGATCTAGAGCTTGCAGCTGTAGTCCACGCACTCAAGACATGACGGCATTACCTTCTTAGTAATCGCTGTGAAATCTTCACTGATCACCAAAGCCTGAAATACATCTTCACCCAACCGGATTTGAATCTCAAGCAAAGACGTTGGGTTGAGTTGCTCATAGATTACGACTTAGGAATCACTTAAAACCCTGGGAAGGCCAATGTCATGGCTGACGCACTAAGTCGTAAGTCTTATTGTAACAACCTGATGTTACAACAAGGGCAACCACTTCTCCACGAGGAATTCCGTAAGCTTAACCTTCACATTGTTCCTCGAGGATTCCTTTCCACCTTGGTGGCGAAACCTACCCTTACGGATCGAATCATAGCTGCCCAGAAGCAAGATACAGGGATTTCCCAAATCAAGAGAAACATTCACAAAGGAGTTGCAGGTTGTTTCTCCATTGATAACAAAGGTGTTGTTTTCTTCGAGAACCGTTTAGTGGTTTCCAAGAACCAACATCTACGACAGTTGATCCTTAAGGAGGCTCATGAATCTCCTCTCACAATTCATCCCGGTAGTATCAAAATGTATCAGGACCTACGCCAGAGGTTCTGGTGGACTAGGATGATAAGAGAAATCGCTCAGGTCATTGCTAACTGCGACGTTTGTCATCGAGTTAAAGCAGAGCATCAACGGCCTGCTGGCACCCTTCAACCTTTAGCTATTCCTGAATGGAAATGGGACAAGATCGGTATGGACTTCATTACCAGGTTTCCCAGGACCAGGAAAGGGAATAATGCTATCTTCGTCGTTATCGACTACCTCTCCAAAGTAGCCCATTTCCTGCCTGTTCGAGAGAGTATAACCGGTAGCCAGCTAGCAGACTTGTATATCTCTCGGATAGTATCACTTCATGGTGTGTCGTTGGAGATTAACTCAGACCGTGGAAGTCTTTTCACTTCACGATTTTGGGAAAGTTTCCAGAATGCTATGGGGACTCATCTCTCTTTTAGCACCGCCTTTCATCCTCAAACAAGTGGTCAAGTAGAACGATTCAATCAAATTCTGGAAGATATGCTTCGAGCCTCTGCCATCTCTTTCGATATGGATTGGGAGAAGTGTCTTCCATTCGCCGAATTCGCTTATAACAATAGTTATCAAGCCAGCTTGGACAAGGCTCCCTTCGAAGTTCTATATGGACGAAGGTGTCGAACGCCTCTTAACTGGTCAGAAACCGGGGAAAGACAATTCTTTGGTCCGGATATGATCCAGGAAGCAGAAGAGCAAGTTCGCATCGTTCGTGAGAAATTGGAAACAGCCCAGTTTCGCCAGAAGAGCCAATATGATAGTCATCATAAAGCTGTGACTTTTGAAGTCGGCGATAAAGCTTACCTTCGGGTTACTCCTCTTAAGGGAACCCATCGTTTCGGTATCAAAGGCAAATTGCCTCCTCGTTACATCGGTCCTTTTCGCATTCTTGCCAAACGGGGAGAAGTTGCCTACTAATTGGAACTACCTCCGCACCTTTCCAGAGTTCATGATGTCTTCCACGTTTCTCAACTCAGGCGTTGCTTCTCGGATCCTATCCGCGGAGTGGACCACGAAACGCTTGATCTCAAGGACAATCTCACATATCGAGAATACCCCATTCGTATTCTTGATCAAACCGAGCGTACCACTCGACGTCATAATATCAAGTTTCTCAAGGTTCAATGGTCACATCATTCCGAGAGTGAAGCTACTTGGGAAAGAGAGGATCGTCTTCGACTTGAGTACCCCACCCTTTTTCCGGAGGAACCCGAATCTCGGGACGAGATTCTTTTGAGTGGGGGTGAGTTGTCACATCCCTAGTCAGTGCTTGCATTAGGACTAGCTAGAGTGTGCATCATGTTTACTTTCTATAGAAAATTGAAATGGGAATGACAAAAACCCCAGCACCCCTCTTCTAACAACTAGGGTTTAATAAAATCTTTTCCAATGTACCCAAAATGCCCTTCAAAAATGTTCATCATCTTTGCCTTGGTCCTAAACCTCTGCCAAAAATGGTGCACAATTTTCTAGGACATCCAAAGGTCTCTGGATTAATTCATATTGTAATTGCACTTGGGCATTTAAATGCTATAAAATATTTTAGGTGCCCAAATAATCATAAACTAAAATGTTCCATGATGTTCATATTATATACAGTGGGCATGACTAGTTTCATGATTTATAAAAATGTTCTAGCATTTTTATTAATTCAACAAAGTTGAAAAAGAAAACAAACAGAAATAAAATAGAAAAGAGAGGAGAGAGAGGGACTTACCAGACCGGCCCACCTGGTGGCCCACCTGGCCGGCCCAGCCCAGCAGCCGCTCCACGCAGCTGCTTCCTCTGGCCAGGCAGGCACAGAGGAGCACGCCGGCGAGCCTGCGGTCGCCATGCAGCCGCCCGCCGCCCTGCTTCACTCCCCCGCCTCCACGACGCCTGGTTCGCCTCCACGTCGTCGCCCGAACGCCCTGGACGCCTCACTTCTCCCCCTGCCTCTCTCCTTCGCCCTCTCCTCGCCATGGCCGACGCAGCCACCGCCGTCCTGCCGCCATAGCCGCAGCAACCGAGCCCCCCTCACCTCGCCGACGTGTCCCCGAGATCCGCCACCGTCTGCTACGCCTCCCCGACGAGCCACGCATCAGCGGAACCTCCAACACGCCATCCCCAAGCACTTCTCCCCCGTTCGGCCGTCGAGATCGCCGGCGACCTCACCGTCGCAGGAGCTCGTCCCCGACCTCGCCGTCAACTCCAACACGACCACCGTGAGCCCAGCTACCTCCCCATCCTTTCCATTTCCCCCCTCGAGCCCTATACTGACTGCACGAAGCTCACCTGCACGCGCCGCCGTGGAGCTCGTCGCCGACGAGGCTCCGGCCACCCAACGGTCGTGCCACCCTGTCCATTAGCTTCACCGCACCTCCAGGAGCCTAGAGCACCTCACCACGAGCCTCGCCGTTCCCCCTAGCGACTAGCCCGAGCTCACCCGAGCTCTGGCAGCCGCTGGACTCGTCACCGGCGTTGTTTCCGGCGACCCCGAGGCCAACCCCCAACACCACTCGATGCGGCACTTCACCAGCAGCACATAGACGTGCTCCGCCGTCGATTTGGTCACCGGAGCACGAATTCCGCACCTCACCACCGCGTCTGGCCTCGCCGGCGGCTAAACATCGGCGAGTCAACCTAGTTTGACCAGGGGTTTGACTCCCCTGGGTCACTGACATGTGGGCCCTGCCTGTTAGTCAAACTTAGGTTAGTGCCTAAACTAATCCTAGTTAGTTAATTAACTAACTATGACACTGACCAGTGGGTCCCACTAGTCAGGCCTGACCTGGGCTACCCTGTTGACTTGCTGACGTCAGCATGATGTCATGCTGACGTAGTAAATGCTTTTCTGGGATTAATTGATTTAAAACAATTTAGGAAATTCCAGAAAATGCTTTAAACTTCGAAAAATCATATAAATTCAACAGTAGCTCAGATGGAAAAGATTTATATATGAAAATTGATCAGAAAAATCCAATCTTTCCAATGGCACTGGTTTCATGCATGTTTGAGCAAGTTAACCTTTCTGCTCACATTAAAACATGATAATGCACTTCAATAAATATTAGTTTGGGTATAAATTTGAATCTTTGATTCAAATGAGCTCAACCCTTCTGTTTGTAGATGCATTAGCCCAAAACACATTCATCTTGCCATGTCATGAGCATGCATCATATTGTTGCATTTGTTTGTATATTGATTGTATCGTCGGTGTTCTCCGTGGTAGGTCCTGTTTCCGAGGATACTTCTGCGTATCCAACTGAAGAGCAGTACCCGACAACCAATCTGTCAGGCAAGAAACCCATTGATCATTCCGATACAAACCCATCTTCTCGCTCCTGCTCTCTTTTACTGGATTAAGGCAACAGCGTGTGAACTGCTACTTGCTGCGGTAGTTGAACCCTATTCCTTTGCATGACCTGTCATTGCCACAGTAAATAGTTGAAACCCACTAGCATGTGTAGGAGTTGATTGAGCCATGTGATGTGTGTTCCACCATGCTATTTGTTTATGTTGCCTGCTATGCTTAGAGTTGTGTCAGGTCTGGTTCATCTGGGTGATGGATCAGAGTGAAATGACCATAATCGATAAAGAGAGGGAAGTGTGGAACATGTTTGCTAAAGGTATCGATGAAAGGCCATGTAGGGGTACATGGTGGGTTGTTTCATTGGAACCGTCCATAGGACCCGAGATCTGTATGTGTGATTCAAGTTACAGCTACTACCACGCATTGGGCTCCGGGCGCTCCAAGCCCTCTCGACTTATTAACTGCCCTTGTCCTCTGTCCATGAGTTGCGACTAGTTTCTGGTGTTTGTAGTTTACTGGTGGTCGTGCACAGCGCTGACCCTCGGGGTGGGCTGTGATGCGGCAGGTACGTGGCATGGTGTACCTGTCGCCCGTTTGGTGACTCGGGAACCCTGTACACATCGTTTGGGGCCGTGAGCGACACCCCGGCCGGATCTCCCCATGGATGGAACCCAAATAGGCGATAAACCTGGACTAGGGACTTGTGTAGTTAGTCAGGTCGTGGCCGACACCCTCGCTGGGCTTCCGCTTGAAGGTTGCCAAGTACATGTCGAGTAAACGGTGATAAGTGGTGGAAGCGTGTGTGAAGAAGTACAACCCTGCAGGGTTACCAATCTATTCGAATAGCCGTTGTTTGCGGTACGGACCACTTGGTTGCTCTTACAGTTCATAGACAAGTTGATGGATACTAGTAAAAGCCTCAAGACAAGTCTGAGTGCCATGGATGGCCCTTCCGTAGGATGGAGGAAGAGGATCCACGGTGTTGTATTGTTGTGGTGAGTAGAGGACTCGTGTACGTAGTCTTATCTTGCAATCTGCTGAGAGTCGTAGTATAGGTTAACCAAGAGTCAAAGCTGGCTTGCTGCAATGAACTCCACTACCCTTGTTGATAATGATGCATGTATGATAGGTTTCTGCTGTAAGACTTGTTGAGTACCTTTGTACTCATGTTTGCTTAATAACTGTTGCAGAGGAGAACCCTTCCCCTTCTGATGGGTTTTACATAGACGTTGACGTCGATGAGTAGCTTGCTACCCAGACGGAGATCCTGAGCTTGTGAAGGGCCTTGTAGATAGTCAGGCTACACCAAGCCTGTTTTATTTCCAAGTTGTCTGTACTCAGACATGTTAGCTTCCGCTTGTGCTTGTATGATTGTATGACTTGAGTGTTGGGTCATGTGACCCCTACCTGTATGGATATGTTATGTATGGCTCTTTGGAGCCTCTTAAATAAAGTACTTTGAGTCATAGAGTTCTGTTGTGATGCAATGTTGTATTTGCACATATTGAGCATATTGTGTGTATGATTGAAATGCTTGGTATGTGTGGGATCCGACTCCTAGTTGTTTACCTTTGGTAGCCTATCTTACAGGGAAATACCTCCTAGTGCTTCCACTGAGCCTTGGTAGCTTGCTACTGCTCCGGAACATGTAGGTTGGCCGGCACGTGTCCTTCTTCGTTCCTGTGTCTGTCCCTTAGGGGAAATGTCACGCGTTGTTCCTTTAAGTCCATGTAGCTTGCTACGACTTGGGTTCATACGTTGATGACCGACACATTCGTTGCTGGGTCATGGATGCCTGTCTCTGTAATTTAGTGCCACTTTTGGTTTATAACTAGCCATGTCGGCCTGGGTTCTCTGTCATATGGATGCTAGCGACACTATCATATATGTGTGCCAAAATGCGCAAATGGTCCCGGGCCGGGTAAGGTGGCACCCATGGGGATACCGTGCGTGAGGCCGCAAAGTGATATGACGTGTTACAAGCTAGATCGGTGTGACTTAGGATCGGGGTCCTGACAGTTAGTGCGTTAGTAGAACGTTAGGTTGTGTCGTTTGAGTGTCGGTAGTCATAGAAGTTTGTTGCTACATTGCATGCATGATTATTTGTTGTTTTCACTAACCGTTTGGTTTGTGAGTGTAGATGGCTCCAATACCGATCTTGTACCATCCTGAGCCAGCTCCAAACACATCGCCGCACCTGCTTCAGGTGTGGCGACGACTCTATCTAGAGGGTGCTGATCCAGAGTATCGGGTGTATCGGGAGCATTTGGTCGGGGCAGTATATGAGTATTATGCTGAAGTCACTCTACACCATAGTACCCCTTCCGGCGCTTACACTCGTTCCTCTAAGGGTGGTCTCGCTTCTACGCCATCTCAGACAGTCCAGTTTGCTGCACTCGAGGCTCTTGTAGACTTGCGCTACAACGAGGTTCGCATGCACACCCACCCATGTCTGCTCTTTTACCCATCTCTGCACGAGAATGGGCGTATCCGCTTTCCTTCGATTAATATGGCGTGCGATCGTCCCACTAGCCACCTTTCTCGTTATATCGTTGCTAGTTATCTCCAGAACTATGAGTTAGCTCGGGAGCTAGCACGCACCCGGACAGCTCTCTTTGCTGCTCACACCAGGAATCCTCTTCCCACTGTCATCTAAACTACTCCAGTTTATTCCATCTTCGTTCCACTGGTGACTTCGTAGGGTACCGTTAACCCTCTGACGATGACCCCTCACAATGCTCCGGCTGCGTGGTCGTCCCTAACCGCTACTCATGCCGCCCCTATGCTTAGTTCCCATCCTGCGCCCGCCACAGAGGGAGAGCCCTCGAGGAAGCGCCATCGCATCTCTTTTAACCCGGAGGTCTCTGCTATCAGTTCAGGATCTGGGTCCGGCTTAGGAGAGGAGCCCGTAGCAGCAAAGTCAGAGCATGAGACTGTTAGAGTCTAGTTTTCATCATAAGTATGATGTATGGGTGTAATCGCACGTGTCATGATGCTTAGTTTCATGTATGAGGGTAGTAGAACCGCTGTGAGGTTCACTTTCATGTTGAGTTTATGCATAATTATGTTGGAACCTTTTATTCGCTTTGGTTTTCATTCGATGTTTTCTTTCGGGATTTGTCGACGAATTTCCTCCCACTTTGGAATTTTCTTATCATGGTTGCTATGTATTGGGAAAACAAATAATAGGATGATGCCTGGAGGCAGCAGCAGCCAAGCTTGCAAGGATGTCCCTGTACGTCGCTCCGCGAGGCAGACATGATATTCCCCCGAGCCATACCAGCCACCACCGTCTCCGTCGCCTCATCCACCTTCCAGTGAGAAAATCCTGCGGATGTTTGAAGAAAGAAGGAGCAACGATCTGCTGGAAATACTAAAAAGTGTGCAAGTCATGGTTGGACAGAATGGCAATTAGAATGGTCATCACTCCAAGCTGTCCGATTTTCAGCGAAGCAAGCCTCCCAGCTTCAGCCAAGCAATTGATCCATTGGAAGCCAACGACTAGTTAAGGAATATTGAGAGGAAGCTAGAAATTGCTCGCACCGAAGAGGGAGATAAGGTTCCCGTCGCAACGCATTATCTCGAAGGAGTTGCCGCTATATGGTAGGATAATACTAAGGCCATATGGCCCGTGGATGAGGAAATTACTTGGACTAAATTCAAGGATCATTTCCGCAAGTATTATATTCCCACCGGGATTATGAAGATCAAGCAGCGCGAATTCCTCGCCCTCATTCAAGGTAGCATTATAGTCAATGAGTACCTGAATAAATTCAACCATTTGGCCCGCTACTCACTCTACGATGTGGCCACATAAGAACGGAAGATCGACATATTTCCTGGAGGACTGAATCAGCATCTCAGGTGCACCCTCAGCATGTTTGATTTTCTGGACTTCATGACTTTGGTGAACAAGGCCCTCATCGCAGAAAAGGAACACAAGCTCCTATACGATGTCAAGCCAGCTATTAATGACCTCAATCACAAATTCGAGCCGAAGAAGGATATGCAACCGATGCAGAAATCTCGCATTTGACAACAGACTCAGGTTGAGTACAAACCAAACTGACAGCAGAATGTCAACTAGAACGCCACTCAAGTCAAGAATGTTGTGGCCAGTCCGCTGCGCGAAGATTGTCAGCGCAACAATTCCTGCTTCAGCTGTGGGCAAACCAGACATTACGCCAGACAGTGCCCCAAGAACAACAAGCAAGCCGCTCCATTCCATCCGCGAGTCAACTACATGGAGCCGTATGCTGCCCCAGATGTGACCCAGGGGCAAATCCATCATATCTCCGCAGATGAAGCCCACGGGGACCCAGACATCGTCATTGGTATGTTTTTTGTTAATAACATACCCGTCGTAATTTTATTTGACTCTGGGGCTTCCCACTCTTTTATTTCGCGGAGTTTTCCTACCCAAAACAATTTTCCTTGCTCGGTTTTGGGAAAACACATGCTGGTACAATCCTCGGGATCCCTGCTCAGAAGCAATCTTGTCTGCCACAATTTGGTAATTAACATCAAGGGCGTCAAGTTCCCAACATCTCTGATTATCCTCGACTCCAACAAGTTGGATATTATTATGAGCATGAATTGGTTAACCCAATACCAAGTGTGCATCAACTGTGCGGCCATAGAAGTTACCATGAAAAATACGGAAGGTCACACCACAAGTTTTTATGCCCACAAGCGCATGCCCAGCAAGGATATGGTTTTCACAGCCGTGTTATAAGAAGTGGAATTAATTCCAGTGGTCAGTGAGTATCCAGATGTATTTCCTGAAGAATTGCTAGGCATGCCTCCAGACAGAGAATTGGAGTTTGCAATTGACTTGGTGCCTGGAACCACCCCAATACACAAGAAATATTATTGGATGCCTTCATCAGAATTGGTGGAATTGAAGAAACAACTGGATGAGATGCTACAGAAAGGATACATCCGCCCAAGCTCTTCACCATGGGTATCACCATCGATCTTCATGGACAAAAAGGATGGTAGTCTACGAATGTGCGTGGACTACCGGCAGCTGAATGACGTCACCATCAAAAACAATTATCCACTACCAAGGATTGACGATCTGTTCGATCAACTCAGTGGGGCCAAAGTATTCTCAAAAGTTGACTTGAGGACCGGATATCATCAGCTCAAGATAAAGAAGGAGGATATTCCCAAGACCGCATTCACCACTTGGTATGGTCTTTATGAGTATACCATTATGTCCTTCAGCCTCACCAACGCCCTAGCCTTGTTCATGCATATGATGAACAATGTGTTTATGGATTTCTTGGACAAATTTGTGGTGGTGTTCATCGACGACATCCTCATTTACTTCAAGAGCAAAGACAAACATAAGGAACATCTCCGTGCAGTTTTGCAAAGGCTACGCAACCATCAACTTTATGCCAAGTTCGGCAAATGTGAATTTTGGCTCCAGCAAGTGGGATTTCTCGGGCATGTCCTCTCGGCAGAAGGAATATTAGTGGATCCAAGCAAGGTAAAAGATGTACTTGATTGGTCCGCACCCACGACGGTCTCGGAAATCCGGAGTTTCCTTGGACTAGCTGGTTATTACCACCATTTTATTGAAGGATTCTCCAAGATTGCCAAGCCAATGACCGAGCTCCTCAAGAATTATAAGAAGTTTGAATGGACTAAGGACTGTGAACGGAGTTTCAATGAATTAAAAATCAGGCTAACATCAGCACCGATATTGGCGCTTCCAGACATCTACCGCAGTTTTGATGTCTACTGCGACACATCCAGAAAAGGGTTAGGATGTGTGCTTATGCAAGATGGCAAAGTCATGGTTTATGCATCCCGACAACTGCGGCAACACGAAGGAAACTATCCCACTTATGATTTGGAATTGGCCACAGTGGTGCACGCTTTGAAGATCTGGAGGCACTATCTGATTGGAAAGAAGTGTCAGATATTTACCAACCACAAGAGTCTCAAGTATATATTCACTCAGGCCGACTTGAACCTTCAACAACGAAGATGGCTCGAGTTGGTTAAGGATTACGACCTCGTAATAAATTATCATCCATGCAAATCTAATGTGGTGGTTGATGCCCTCAGCCGCAAACCAGCCAACCTTAATGCTCTCATGGATTTATTGCCTCATGAGCTTTATGAAGAAATCACTCAACTCAGTTTGGTGATCACCAATGCCCGTCTTGCCAACATATTGGAAGTTGCCCCTACTCTTGAAGAAGAAATTCGCAGTGCTCAGGAAGATGACAAACTATTGAGAATATATGTCTAGAAGATGCACAAAGGTCATGCACCGAAGTTCTCTAGGGATCAATAAGGTAAGCTAAGGTTCCGAGGAAGGATTTGCATACCCAAGCTTGAAGGCCTGAAGAAGAAAATATTGGCATAAGCACATGAAGCACCATACTCACTTCACCCATGTGGTACCAAGATGTATGAAGACCTTCGTCAGGTATTCTGGTGGGATGGAATGAATAAAGACATTGCATACTTTGTGGCATGTTGCGATACATGCAACAAGGTAAAGGCGGAACACCAAAAACCCGTCAGACTCCTCCAACCTCTGCCAGTGTCCCAATGGAAATGGGACGATATCTGCATGGATTTCATCACTGGACTACCAAGGTCTCACCAAGGAAATTATGTCATATGGGTCATAGTGGACACCCTAACCAAGGTGGCACATTTCCTTCCTATATGGACCACCTACCGTGCAAATCAACTCGCGCAACTATATGTATCACGAATGGTCAGTCTGCATGGAGTACCCAAGACCATCACTTCCGACAAGGGATCTCTCTTCACCTCCGCATTTTGGTCCCGACTACATCAAGCCTTGGGGACTGCTCTGAAATACAGCACGGCTTATCATCCTTTGATAGATGAACAAAATGAGCGAGTAAATCAAATACTCGAAGATATGCTCCGAGCCTGTGTATTGGCCCAAGGAACCAAATGGGAAGACTGTCTACCTTACGCCGAGTTTTCCTACAACAACAGTTTCCAGACCAGCTTGAAGATGTCACCTTAGGAAGCTCCGTATGGCCGAAAATGCCGCACTCCATTGAACTGGTCTCAAACCGGAGACAATCGTATCTTTGGGACTGATTTAATGCTCAAAGTGGAGAAGCAAGTCAAAGAAATCTGAGACACACTGTAGCTAGCCAAATCACGATAGAAGAGCTACTATGATGCCAAACACCGTCAGATCAGCTTCGAACCCGGATAACACGTATATCTCCGAGTCACCCGTATGAAAGGAGAGGTTTCAGACCTGCGGAAAATTGGCTCCCAGATACATCGGTCCGTTTCCGGTCATGGCCAGAGTCGGAACAGTGGCATATCAGTTGGAATTGCCACCGGAACTGTCAGAAGTGCACAATGTGTTTCATATCTCGCAACTGAGAAGATGCATCTCGCCACCGGAGAATAGGATTGATATGGTAGAAATAGAATTGGCTAAGGATTTGACTTATGAGGAAAAGCCAATCAGGATCTTGGATCAGACAGAAAGGGTCACCCACATCAAAGAAATAAGGTTTTACAAGGTTCAGTGGGAACATCACGTCGAGGAAGAAGCAGCCTGGGAAAGAGAGGAATTTTTAAGAACTGCATACCCAGAATTGTTTTTCCAAGCAACCAAATCTCGAGGACAATATTCATCTTAAGTGACAGAGGTTTGTGACAGCCTGGATTTTTGCCCTCTCTCTTTTCCGGACTTGCCTTCTCTCTGTTTTCGAACGTGGTTTCTGCCTTGCTTTGATTTGGGTTTTGGAATCATTTCAAATGGACTTGTCACTTGGTCATATCCTTGACTTTCAACCAAGTGACCTATCTAATCCTCATTCAACTTTGTTTCTCTGATAAAACCCTAAAATCATCCTAGGAATAATTTTCATAAAGGAAAAATATTCATTTCCCCCTCTCAAACCTACTTTGGAGACTAGTACTCCAAAGCAACCCCCATTTTCCTTGCTCCAAAAATCCTGAAATAATTCTTTAATATTCTTCGGACCATGGCACACATTCCCAAGCAAAAGTATAGCATCACTCTTTGTAATATTTTTGCTATAGAAAATCATTTCTATTCTGGACCAGAAAGGCACTTTGTATAGCAAGTACCTTTTTCCTTGATCTTTTGGCTCTGATCTTTGTTGAGATTAATTACCCTCCTAAGAAACCTTTAACCCCAGGAGATCAGCCCTAATGGCCATCTAGAAGCTAGCCAAACTTGGCGACCAAGTTTCTGGTCACAAACTTGTCAGCTTGGTTGAGTCAATCCTCGTCGGCCTAGGTATGAGTTTTCAACTTTCCTAGACTAAACCCTACGTGGACTAGAGTGTAGACAAGGTTTGCAAGCGCTTGGAAGTTGTCTTGACCATGCCAGGGCGGTGACCGCGTGAGGACATGGTGCCTGGCATGCGTTCGACGCGCTCTAGTTGTCGCCATCCCCTCTTTTCAACGTGTGCTCGTTCCAGTGCTCGCCGACGACTGCCGCACCGCGCCACCACCTTCGACCCATCACCCTTGACCGCTCCCTAGCGCTCGCCGACGCCGGAGACGCCGCAGCAAGCACGGGCGCATCGCGGCCAAAAGCCACAGTGCACGCGTGCACTTGTCCTCTTCCCCCACTACCTCCTATGCTTGTCCACGTCTGTGCACAGCACCCGCGTGATCGATGACCTCTTCCCCCGCTCGCTGACCCCGTTCGTCGTCGTGCGCCGTCTTCCACAGAGCTCCGGCGGAGCCCATAGCACCTCTCCATCTCGCCTATAAATGCAGCCCTTCCCCAGCCTTTCCGAGCATCGCCACACTCCCACACACTCCACAAAGACGTAGGAAGCCGCAGCCCGGCCGGGCAGGCCTCTGGCCACTGTCCCCAAGCCCGAGCTCGCTGGCGATCCCCTCTGCAGCTCCGCGACCACCAGGCCCCTCTCGAGCTCGGGCAACTGCTCGGGCATGACATTGGAGGCCTGTTGGTGCTGACTGGGTGCAGCAAAGACCTCGGAGCCGCTCCTAGCCGCCGTCTTCAACCACTCCGGCGAACTCCGTCTACCACCGCCACTTGCGAGTTCAGTTGCGAGCAGCTCCGGCCATCCCAAGCTAAGCCACGGGTACGGGCAGGTGTGCCATGAACCCCTCTTCAATCCTATCCCTCTAGCCTCGCCCAAAACCCCCTCGTCGCCGGCGTGAGCTCCGGCGGAGCGCCATCGCGCTCTGATCTCGTGCCTCCCCTCTAACGTGCGGGACCCACCCGTCAGCCTCACCACTTGCGCCCGAAGTGGTACGAGTGGGGGCGCCTTTTCCTTTTACGCCTTCGACGTCACCCCCCAGGATTTCTATTTAATTCCAAATTATTCAGAAATTTGACTAAACTTTGACCAGCCACCATTTCTAAACCATAAGTCCAAATAATTTGATTCTTTTTACATTGTCTTTGTTTTAGAATGCTCTAGCAGCACACCAAAGGGTGGGTTTTTCCTTGTCTAGAATTTCTGGTGATTTTCAGAATAGGTTTTGATAATTGTTTTTGTGGTTTAAAATTCTTTTCAGAAGGAGAGGCTTGTCTTGAAGCAAACCAAGAGGGGTGTGATCATCCCCTACCCTAAGGCAAGCCACACCAGCATTTGGATGGTGTTATTTCAATATCACTGATTTTCTACTTGAATATGAGTTCTTATTTGCATTTAAAATTTGATAATAAGTTTGGTTAATTGATAGTTAGTTTATCAGGATTGATATGCTTGTTTTAGTTACTGGTTAAATGCATAAACCTGTCTGGTCAAGTAGAATAATATTTTGCACTAGTTATATTGCTTTGGTAAATGATGATAGTTCGTTGATGAAGCGTTATTTTCATTTAATTGATGGGCTAATAAAAAGAATATTTCTTGATAATAAAAATGAGATATGACCAGAGAAGTTTTGATCTTGAGTAGGGCAAGATAATTGTATTGATAGTTTGATCCATGTCTTTGAATTGTGTGCTTTGCATGCTGCGTAGTTGAATGACTATGACATAGTAGTTTGTTACCTTATAAAAGTTTTTACCAAAGTTAAACCTGATTAAGTTCAACTTGAATATGATGTTGATCACATCATGGTGCCACTGAATCAGGTTTTTATTCAGTGCGACCATGCTTACCTTGTGGGAAGGTCTTGACTCGGTCCTTTGTTGTGCCTCTCATCGGTGCCTCCCGCGAGGGAAGGTTATGGGCGTGCATACCCTGGCCCGGTAAGGAGACATAACATTGTGTGCTCATTTTTGTTTTTCATGGTACCTTATCCCCGTTTGGGACCGTTTTGCCACGACGGTGGTTGTTGGTGTCTTTGGTAGACACGGGGCCACCCAAGACCTAGCCCTGAGAGGGAGATGGTCGGACTGGCCGGGAGAGTGCCATGACAAAGGGGTGGTTTCGTCGAAACTTTTTGGTCTTCATGTATGGGAGTTCGAGGCCAGGGTTCCGTAGTGTGGGTAAAGTGCGCTACCTCTGCAGAGTGTATTTAAATCTATCGATAGTCGCGTCCTCGGTTATGGGCATAGCTCGGAAGTAAGTCACACCATGGATCAACTTTTATAATTAATTTGGCCAACTAAATGATTGTTATGATACATGTGTTTCGAGGTGATTCATGAACTCTGGAGTTTTTCATGAGGAATTGATCTCAGTCGTGACCCGGGTATGGTCACCGATTGGTTACGAGGTAACCGCCTGGTAAGAGAGTCCGTGAGACTCGGTGTATGTATTGATTTCATTACATCAGTAGTAGTTCCTGCATTGCATTAATCTGATTAATTGCCTTGATATTTTTTGTCATCGTGCTTATGTTTGTTGTGAGCTTGCAAGTACAATCAATTTACTGACCTGGCGTGTTATGCCAGCTTTCAGGCAAGTGGATTCGCATCGGAGCGCATCCCGCGTCTAGGCCGTGTCCACATCGGTGTCCCTGTGCTATGGAGTTACACTTCGTCGTTCTTCCGCTGTCGTGTAGTTCGTGCGATCGAGGCCCTCGTCATGTTCGTTAAATAATGTATATAGTGTTCTGCGACACCGCGTGTGCCGCATGGACTCGTATCTCGATGTAATATCAGACCTATGTAATCCGCTAGCATCAATAAACGTGGTTGTTTCTGTACCATGTTGTTGTGTATTGCGAGAAGACTAGATCTCTGGGCTGGCAATGCAGGGTAAACCGATTGCTCTGAGCTGGGGTGCCACACATCTAAGCTTGGGGATGTCTCATTTGGCATCACATCTTTCTTCTTCAACAATTATCGGTATACCTCGGTTTTTGTTTTGTTCACATGATTTGTGTCCCTTGTGTTTTTTTTTCTTTAAGAACCATGCTAGTATGAGATAGCCCTTCCATGATTTATAGAATTATTCATGTGCTTCACTTATATCTTTTGAGTATGATGTTATAGAATGATCTTTGTACTTCACTTAAATCTTTTGAGTACAGTTTTATAGAATGCTTCGTGTGCTTCACTTATATATTTTGAGCTTGGATATTTGCTAGTCGATATTAATCCTAGAATACTCCATGAACTTCAGTTATGTCTTTTGGAGTATGAATGATACTATCATCTAAAGTGGATTTGGAAGAGTGTCAACTTTAGTTAGTAATGATTCCACTATTTCGAGTTTGCTCCCACTATTCCGAACGAGAAGAATTTTGCTTATGTGGAGAGTAGTAAAATTTCTATGCTTATAGATCATGAAAAGAATGATTTATGTGATAGCTATATTTTTGAACCCATTCATGATGCTACCGAAAAATTTATGATGGAGGAATATATGCTTGTAGAAGTTGCAATAATATCAAGTTTTCTCTCTATGGGCTTAAAGTTTTGAAGTTATACTTGTCTTGCCTTCCTATGCTAGTTGATTCTTGTACCTATAAATTATGTGCTCGCAAAATCCCTAGGCATAGGAAGTGGGTTATATTTAAATATTCTAGTCATATTCTTCATGATGCTCTCTTTATGTTTCAATTCTTATCTTTTATGTGAGCATCATTGAAATCATCATGCCTAGCTAAAAGGCATTAAAGAAAAGCGCTTGTTGGGAGACAACCCTATATTTACCCTCACTGTTTTTGTGTGTTTACATGATTAAGGTACTATAGTAATCAGGTTTTATAGCTTTTGTTTCACTAAAGTGCCAAGTAAGACCTTTGGGAAGACTTGGGTGAAAGTTAATGTGATCTTGCTGTAAAAAAACAGAAACTTTGCGCTCACGGGATTAGCTTCCATTTTTTACAGAAGAGTGATTATGAGTTGATTCTTTCTGCACAAGATTAATAGACAAATTCCTCACGTCCACCAATTTATTTCGTAATTTTTAGAGTAGCAGAAGTATGGTTGTTGTTCAGATCATTATAGACTGTTCTGTTTCGGACAGATTCTGTTTCCATTGCATAGTTTGCTTGTTTTCTAGTTTCTATGGCTTATATTTCTCAATATAAATTGTAGAAATTATATGGTACTGTAGGCATTGTGTGAGAACAATTATGAACCTTGTATTTGACAGTACCAAAGTGAATGGTTTACTCTTTATCATACTAACCTATTTCACGAAGTTACGTTAAGTTTTGTGTGGTTGAAGTTTTTAAGCTTTGGGTGAGATATCGTGTCGGTGTACTAAGATAGGGGTACCTTAGTACTCCAACTTGTGCACGGGCAGTAGCAGCTTCCTGCGGCAGGGCTTACCACGTGCTTGCCGGAAACCTTTTCTGGTCCCTATGAAGCCATTCAAGAACAAAGTATACAAGACAGAAGATCAAGGCCCCAGCAAAGAGGAGCTTGCCGGGAAGGCCGTACTAGGCTCAAGACCATCACTCCAGCACAAGGCCCTGGCAAGGGGAGCTTGCCAGGAAGACCAAGGAATACACACTTGAAGGGATGCCTCGGCGCGTCGTGCGCCCCGGCAGGGCCCGGGGGGCGACAAGCTTCCGGGCCCGGCAAGATCATAGCTCCAACAAGGTGCTTGCCGGGGGAAACTTATGCTGTGTGCCCGCGCTCCAGCTCATCTGCCCACGCGTCGCCCTGGGGCCCTTCCAGGGACGCGTGGCGGAAGGCTGTGCAGCATGGGGCACACCGTGGCAAGCCACGGTGACGAGGCTAGCGCCGTGGCGGACGGAGAAGCATGGACGGACACTTTTGGGGTCGACGGTGACGGGCATTTAATGCTCTTGTCCCCCACTGTCAAGGTTAGGTGAAGACCACTGTTCATCCACTGTTCACGCACTATTCCCGCACTGTTACAACTACCACCAAAGTTACATTTTTGCCCTCCTCTACGTTGACACCTGTCGGTGACCCCTTGAGCTATAAAAGGAGGCCCATGCACAACGTAGAAAGGGTTCGGAACCTAAGCAACTCTCTTGCTCGGTGTAGCTAGTACTGTAGCTCTTCAAGCTCCCGAGCTCAATACAACCAAGGCGGGAGTAGGGTTTTACGCGTCCGCGCGGCCCGAACCTGGGTAAACTGCCCGCGTGTGCCCCTCGATCTGCTCTTCGTGCTCCCTCCGCTCCCTTACCGCAACGTAGAAGGGGCTCCGGTCCCATAGGTGCTCGTGGGAGGACAGTTTCCCCCGACATCTTTGGCGCGCCAGGTAGGGGGCGTCGAGGTTGTGCGAACCTAATCCGGCGCTCACGCGGGTGCATTCTTCATCAACTTCTCCAGCTTCATCAACACCACCAGCAACAACATGGCACCGAAGAAGAAAGCTTCGGTGGTCGCAGGCCTGTCTACGTCGATCCCACCGCCACCAGAGCCAACGGTTGGTGGGGGAGACGACGGCGGAAGGGTGGTCGCCGGCAAGGAAACTCACGGCGCCACCAAATCCAAGGACAAGACGGACGACCGGGCTAATTCCAAGGCCTCGGTGTCTGTAGACGCACCACGTCCCTCTCAGCAGACGACAGGCTAGCAGCGCCGTGGTACAGGAGGTACCATCCGCTTGCTGGGGCAAGGGCAAACTAGAGGTTCGCGGGACGCTCAAGGCCATCGTCCTGGTACGAGCAAGGCACGGTCGCCGGGGCGAGAAACTGCTCCTTCTAACCCTGTTAGGAGTCCGAGCATATCTCGCTCCTCGCACCGCTCGCCGCCGCTCCCCTCCTCTCCAGCAGAAGCTCTAGCAAGAGCGCAACTGCTTCTCGACTTCCCTCCAGCGGCAGACAAGGCCGAAGACTGGAGGGCGACGATTCAAAGCCTCATCGCCTTCGCCAACAACGACACGCCGCAGCAGCCTGCGACATCGCGGCCACGGCAAGTCGACCGGACGAAGGCCGATGGCGACAAGACCGCCGGGGGTGCAACCACCGTGCACTCCCCGCCGCGGAAGCAGAAGACACCACCCCGCCGGATTAACGTCGACGACGACTCCACGGCGTCGTCGGATCCGCGGGCTCGTCGGGACCAGCGCCAAGTCCTCGACGACCGGCGGCAAGAAGACGCTCAGACGCGCATCGAGCGCCGACGAGAAGCCCGGCGGCAATCAGATCAGTGCGCTGGGACCGCTGTCGACACGCACGCGCCCGGTGAAGCAGGCGACTTGCCGTACGCGGCAGGTTGCCCTACGTTCACCCGTGAGCTGCGGCGAGTCCAGTGGCCCAGCATGAAAAACTTCAAGCCCGACGTACCCGAGAAGTACGACGGCAAGACGCACCCCTCGGAGTTCCTCAACATCTACACCATCGCGGTGCAGGCTGCCGGGGGACGCGACGAGAAGATACT
The DNA here is from genome assembly GCA_902687465.1 of Secale cereale. Taxonomy (NCBI): domain Eukaryota; kingdom Viridiplantae; phylum Streptophyta; class Magnoliopsida; order Poales; family Poaceae; genus Secale; species Secale cereale. Next base: position 662,395,831 of record LR738711.1, read on the forward strand.
CGCCAACTACTTCCCGCTAGTGCTTAAGCCGAACGTTCGTTCTTGGCTTATGCACTTGCCGGAAGGCTCCATTTCTTCGTGGGCAGATCTGTGCCACCAGTTTGTTGGCGCCTTCACGGGCGGCCACAAACCCCACGGCCAGGAGAGCGATCTCCACATCTTGGCCCAGAAGGAGGGAGAATCCCTGCGCAAGTACATTCAACGATTCAGCCGCGTGCAGCACAACAGTCCCGACGTCCACCCTGCCGCGGTTATTAGCGCGTTCCACCAGAACGTGCGTAACCGCCGCATGAGGGAAGAGATGGCCATGACCAAGATTCGGGATGTCAGCGAGCTCTACGCTCTAGCTGACAAGTGCGCGCGCGCCGAAGAGGGGAGGAGACTCCCCGGAGAGGATACTGGCGCAGGAGGAAGCGACAGCGAGGATGCTGCCCCGGCAAAGAAGAGCCGGCGGCGGAACAACAGAAGAAAGAAGAGCAAGGAGGTGCTAGTCGTCGAGCAGTCCGGCAAGGAAGCTCCCGCCAAGAAGGCACAGGCTGGCGGTTCCGGCAAGGAGCCTGCCCCTGTAGCGGCAGGCGACAAGCAGGACGGCTCCGACAAGCAATACTGCAAGATCCACCGCACCAAGGGCCACGACCTTTCGAACTGCAAACGAGTCGAGTACCTCGTAGAACAGCAGAAGGCTGAGTACGAGCGTCGTGACAAGGAGAAGGCCCCAGGTGGCGGAGGAGAGCCTAGCAAGAAGCGGCCATTCAATGGCCGGGGAGGACGCCGCGGCAAGGCCAAGCAGCGGCAAGGTGATCGACCTCCCCGGGGCCGCGACAAGGATGAGGAAGAAGACGACGACGACGACATGGAGGAAGGAGATAACAGTGAGCAGGAGTTCCAGAAGGCTACAGAAGTTCTGTGTGTCGACGGAGGCGCCTCTCTGCACACTTCCCACCGCCAACTCAAGCAGTGGGTGCGGGAAGTAAACGCAGCTGAGCCGCCCGTTGAGTCACGCAGGCTGCTGAAGTGGTCCAGCACGCCCATCATTTTTGACCTTGAGGATCACCCTGACCGCACAACGGCGGTCGGGTGCTTGCCGATGTTGGTCTCACCAACTATCCGCAACCTCAAGGTCACCTAAATGTTGGTTGACGGCGGGGCCGGCCTGAACTTGATCTCCTCAGCTGTGCTCAAGAAACTCCAGATCCCAGACGGCGAGCTCGAAGAAACCGGGTCGTTCCAAGGAATAAACCCGGGAAGGAGCAAGCCGAAGGGGAAGATCACTCTGCCCGTGACCTTTGGCGGGGAGCTCAACTTCAGGACGGAGAGGATAACCTTCGACGTTGCCGATATCCCATTGCCATACAATGGGATACTTGGACGTCCTGCCCTCGCCAAGTTCATGGCAGCTTCCCACTATGCCTACAATGTACTCAAGATGCCGGGGCCGATAAGCGTCATTTCTGTCCCTGGCGACAAGAAGGACGCGCTTATCTGCGCCGACAAGATTTACCGGGATGCAGCAGCCGCAGCAGAAAACAACACACTTGCCGCTGAAGCTCCCGGGGGGAAGAAGACCAAGACCAAGTCCGGCAAGTGCTCTGGGGCCCACTCCGGCAAACGCACCTCTTCGGAGTGCTGCGCTGCCGTCGAGGACGCACCATCGAGCTCCACCGGCAAGTGCAAGAAAGGGATGGCAGCTCCACCGGCAACCAAGAAGGTGTTCGCCAAGGAGGACGGCACTGGTGGTACCTTCACCATCAGTGCTACGCTCGACAACAAATAGGAAAGCACGCTCGTTGCCTTCCTGCGGGCGAATGTCGATGTGTTTGCGTGGCAACCATCTGACATCCCCGGCGTTCCCAGGAAGGTAATTGAGCACAAGCTTGCTGTTTGTCCTCATGCGCGGCCCGTCAAGCAGAAGGTCAGGAAGCAAGCCGTGGAGCGCCAAGAATTCATCGCCGAAGAGATAAAGAAGTTGGAAGCAGCAGGCCTAGTTAGAGGCGTGATCCCTCCTACGTGGTTGGCCAATCCAGTTGTCGTACGCAAGGCCAATGGGAAGTGGAGACTTTGTATAGACTTCAATGATGTGAATAAAGCATGTCCCAAGGATCCATTTCCCTTGCCGCGTATTGACCAGATTGTTGACTCTACCGCTGGATGTGAGCTGCTTTCCTTCCTTGATGCATATTCAGGCTACCACCAGATTTTTATGGCCAAGGAAGATGAAGAGAAGACTGCATTCATTACTCCATGTGGCACATATTGCTTCATACGCATGCCCTTTGGATCGAAGAATGCAGGCTCAACGTTTGCAAGGGTGGTGCACACTGCTTTTGAGCCACAGATCCACAGAAATGTAGAAGCTTACATGGATGACATAGTGGTCAAAAGTAAGAGCAAAGATACCCTGATCCAAGATTTAGAAGAAACTTTTGAAAATCTGCGCAAGATCCAGCTCAAGTTGAACCCCGAGAAGTGCGTCTTCGGAGTCCCCTCCGGCAAGCTTCTCGGGTTCTTTGTGTCCCAGAGGGGGATTGAAGCCAATCCCGACAAGATAAAGGCCATCGAGCAGATTGAGGCCCCGAAGCGCGTCAAGGACGTAAGGAGACTTGCTGGTTGTGTGGCTGCCCTCAGTAGGTTCATTTCAAAGTCTGCAGAACGCGCCCTGCCTTTCTTCAAAATCTTGAAGAAGGCAGGTCCTATGAAATGGACTCCGGAAGCAGAGGCAGCGCTGCAAGACTTGAAAGGATACCTATCCTCCACTCCAATACTTGTCGCACCTAGGCCACAAGAAAAGTTGCTGCTATACTTAGAAGCAACCAATCAAGTGGTTAGTGCTGCGTTAGTAGCGGCGAGAGAGGCGGATGAGGAATCTGCACCACCGGCAAGTGAGTCCAGCAACAAGCAGGGGGCTTCCCCGACAAGCTCTGGCCCCGACAAGGACAAGTCTGCGCAGGAACAAGGAGAAGTGCGGAAGAAGATGGTGCAGCGCCCAGTGTATTTTGTGAGTTCCCTCTTGCAGGGGGCTAGATCAAGATACTCTGGGGTGCAGAAGTTGCTTTTCGGCCTCCTCATGGCCTCGAGAAAGCTGCGCCATTACTTCCAAGCACACGAGATAACAGTGGTCACTCGCTTTCCGTTGAAGAGGATATTGCAGAACCCAGAAGCAACAGGCAGGATCGTCGAGTGGGCACTGGAGCTGTCAAGCTTTGGTCTCAAGTTTGAGAGTACTTCAACCATACAAAGCAGAGCTTTGGCAGAATTCATAGCTGAATGGACCCCAACACCGGATGAAGAAGTTCCAGAGACAAGCGTCCCCGTCCAAGAAGCAAGCAGCGAATGGGTAATGTACTTTGATGGTGCTTTCTCGCTACAGGGCGCCGGTGCCGGCGTGGTACTCATAGCGCCCACCGGAGAGCACCTCAAGTATGTTATCCAGATGCAGTTTCCCAAGGAACAAGCGACAAACAATACTGCTGAGTATGAAGGTTTGCTTGCCGGCCTCAGAATTGCGGCCGAACTTGGGATCAAGAAGTTGATTGTGCGGGGAGATTCTCAGTTGGTGGTCCGACAAGTGAACAAGAGTTACCAGAGCCCTTTGATGGAAGCTTATGTTGATGAAGTGAGGAAGCTTGAAGAACACTTTGAGGGCCTGCAAATGGAGCACGTCCCAAGAGCTCAGAATGATATTGCAGATGGCCTCTCAAAGTGTGCTGCAATGAAGTTACCTGTGGAACCAGGGACCTTCCTGCTCAAGCTAACTCAACCATCCGTTACACCATCGGTTGGGCAAAGCAAGAAAAGAAAGTTGGTCTCCGGCGACTACTTGCCGGCGGATCTTCCCGAAGCTACCGCCAAGGTCCCCAAGATCAACAACCAAAATGCTGAGGAACAGTTTGCTCCTGCAGATCCAAGGGTCTGTACAGTTGAAGCAAGCGTTCCCGACAAGCCTTGCCCCGGCAGGCTTGCCGGGGGACTATCAGCTCCGGCAGAACCGCTGGTTCTTGCCGTAGAAGCTGAGGTTCCCACAGAAGCCCTCGAGCCTTTAGTCCTTGTTGTTGAGCCCCAGGCTCCAGCATGGGCACAGCAAATCGTTCGTTTTCTGCAAACTGGAGAACTTCCCGACGAGCCAGAAGAGATAGAGAGGATAACCAAGCAGTCAAGTATGTACCAGTTCGTTGACAACGAACTGTACAGAAGAAGACTCAATGGTGTCAGGTTGAAGTGCATTTCCAGAGAAGATGGACAGAAGCTGTTGGAAGAGATACATGGAGGCATATGTGGCCACCACATTGGCGTAAGGGCACTTGCCGGGAAGGCGTTCCGGCAAGGGTTCTTCTGGCCAGAAGCCCTCCAAGATGCAACTGCACAAGTAACCAAGTGTGAAGCGTGCCAGTTCCATGCCAAGCAAATTCACCAGCCAGCTCAAGCTCTCCAGGCGATCCCTTTGTCCTGGCCCTTCTCGGTCTGGGGGCTCGACATCCTCGGCCCCTTTCCCCGCGCAGTCGGGGGCTTTGAGTACTTGTACGTTGCGATCGACAAGTTCACAAAGTGGCCAGAAGTGGAACCGGTGAGAAAGGTGACAGCACAGTCAGCAGTCAGGTTCTTCAGGTCAATTGTTTGCCGTTTCGGAATCCCTAACAGGATCATCACCGACAACGGTACACAATTTACAAGTCGCACCTTCATGCAGTACGTCCAAGACCTTGGTGCCAAGGTCTGTTTCGCTTCTGTTGCTCACCCGAGGAGCAATGGTCAAGCGGAGAGGGCCAATGCTGAAGTGCTGCGCGGACTCAAGACAAGAACCTTCGACAGGCTGCGCAAGTGCGGAAGAAACTGGATAGAGGAGTTACCGGCGGCTCTTTGGTCAATCAGAACGACACCAAGTCGAGCCACCGGGCAGACACCCTTTGCTCTTGTCTATGGAGCAGAGGCAGTTCTCCCCACGGAACTCGTATACGGATCTCCTCGAGTGCTCGCTTATGATGAGCTCGAGCAAGAGCAACTGCGACAAGATGATGCATTGCTCCTCGAGGAGGAACGTCTCCAGGCTGCTGCACGAGCTGCTCGATACCAGCAAGCCTTGCGTCGCTATCATAGCCGCAAGGTCAAGGCCAGGAGTCTCGATGAAGGCGACCTTGTTCTTCGGCGTGTTCAGTCCGCCAAGAATTCCAACAAGTTGACGCCGAAGTGGGAAGGCCCTTATCGGGTGAGACAAGTCACAAGGCCGGGCGCTGTCCGCCTTGAGACCGAAGAAGGCTTACCGGTGAGCAACTCCTGGAACATAGAGCATCTTCGCAAGTTTCATCCATAAGGCGCGGTTGCCGTGATCCGCTCCGGCAACCACCTTTTGTACAAGTCTTGCCCCTGTTGCATGTAAACCTGTGTACAAAGCCGGGAGCAGATCCCGTGCATCAGTAAAGCTTTTGTGCCTCGCACTGTTTGTCATTTTCATGCATTTCTTAGTTATTTGCATACATTACCTGACACTTTGTGCAACGCACATCCCCGGTAAGCATTAACAAGCCGTGAGGCTATATACTTGTTTTCCCTCCTCTTTTTCTTTCCCTCTAAAGCAGAAGGAGTATTCCTCGCGCACAAGTTTGCCGGGGGGGAAGGAGATGGAGGTATGAACCAAGTGTTGTTCAAGAAAGAAGCCTTGTCGGGGAGCAAACAATATATTAAAGCTAAGTTACCAGAATTTGAGCAGTTCAAATTTTTAAATTTTTGTTATCTTCCTTGAACAAACCACACTTTGTATGGAAAACCTGTGCGCAGAGGAACCTACCCGTGGCTAGCCGCACCCTTACTTTGTTTTCGAGCACGCTCAACGACTTAAGTGAGCTGCGACAAGTGTCGCGCCCTTACTTCGTTTTCGAGTTCACTCAGCAAGCTAAGTGCGCTGCGACTAGCTGCGGCGAGGTTACTTGCCGACGAGGTCCTTTGCCAGCAGGCAGCTAAGAGTCCAGCACTCAGCGCTCGCGGCGGGGGCCCCTTGCCGGCGAGTCCCCTAAAAGCGTAGGGTAGAAAGCATACAAAGTGGAGGACCAAAAACAAGGGAGATAACGCTGCATCAATAGCCCAAAATAAGATAGTATATTACAGAGATAACTTGTCGCAATAACTAATTGGTTCATGTCCATAACATGCCTTGCAGCAACAAAGGAAACAGAAAGAAAGAAGCCTAGTCCACGCGGTCGCCTTCACGCCTTGTGACCTTGTTAACCTTGGCGACGATGTGGGCGACCTGCGCTTTGAACGCCTCCTGATCTGCGTCGTCCGGCAAGCTGCGGAGGACGTTGACAAGGTTGATGCCAGGATTACGATAGACGATCTTCGTCAAGACGCGCTCCAAGGTACCCGCGCAGAGCTGACGCGACTCATCGGCCAGCTGCGCGGGGAGTTTCTCCCGCAGCCGTGCAAGCGCCGGCGCGATTCCCCTGAAGAAGAGACTTAGCTTGGCGCTGTGGGGGAGGTCCTCGTCGGGAGAGTATACGAGGTGCTCCGCCCTCAGCGCCATCATCTCCTTGTCGATTTTGGCAGCGGAGGTGACCAGATCATCAGTCCACTGCTCTACCGCCCGGCTGAAGTTGTTCACTGAGACGGCGGCGCTCTCCACTAGGCCTCGTTCCTTGCGGAGCTCGTCCTTCAGCTTCGTTTCGCGGTCCCGGGCGGCATCGAGCGAATCGGTCAGAGTGGAGACCTTCAACTCCAAGTCAGCAATAGAATCCTTGGCGGCAGTGAGCTCGTCGCCTTTCTTGGAGAGACGTACCTGCAAGTCAGAGTTGGTGTGGGCATCTTTCTCCCGCTCCACATTGAGTGAAGTGACTCTGTCCTCGCTTGCCTTCAGGTACCGCTCCAGCTGATCCACCTTAAGCTCCAGGTCCCTCTTGGCAGTTTCCGCGGCGGCTGCGGCATCCTTTGCCTCCTTCAGGGCCCCGCTAAGGGCCTGCTCCCGGGCGGTGAGCTCGTCGTCATGGGCGTCGAGCTCGACCTTCCGCTGGTTGAGCGCCCCTTCCCGCCGAGACAGCTCCTCGGCGGCTAGCCGCTGCCGCTCTTCTGCCTCTGCCTTCTCCAGGAGGAAGGGTTGCTGCTCCCCGACAAGCTCTTCCCGCTCCTCCGCCAAGTTGCGGAGGGCTGCCTGGTTGGCGGCACGAAGCTCCGCGGCACGTTTCTCCAAGTCAACTCCAGCCTTGGCGGCAAGAGCTTCCCGGGAGTCCAGCTTCGCCTGCCTGGCCCGGTACAGGGCCAGGAGCCGGCGAAGGAGCTTCTCCTCTTCGGGCTCGTCTCCACCGCCAAGCGCTTCAACAACCTTCAACCCCGCGGAGGCGAGGACCTCTCCATCATAGGTCTCTCCCTCCACGGGGGCTCGCGACGAAGACCCCCACGGGACTTGTATAAAGACTCCGTTGGGGGCCTCAAGATAGACGTCTGGCCGCTCCTTGGTGGCGGAGGGGTCGGCGGCTGGTGCAGCGCTTGACGCTCCTGCTGCCTGCGGGCCAGCAGTGTGGTCGCCGCCCCCTCCCAAGCCGCGGCGTCTGCGGTCGGGGCGGTCTCCTCAGCGGCAGGCTCGTCGGCTCCAGCCATGCCCTCAGCGGCAGTGGCATTGCCGCCGTCGCCATGCGCGCCCTCCTCGCCGGCGGTCTCCGTCTCCATCCGTTCCGGTACGGGAGGATCTAGCAGAAGAAAAAGAAAAGAAAAAGTCAAGCAAATATCCAAAAAAGAAGAGTCCAAGAAGAAGAAGCTACAAGACTCACCTTCGCAAACTTCTTCAACGACAGGCTCCCTCGCCGGGGAGTCCTCCCTTGGCGGGGGAGCAGTGGCCCCTGCTGGCGGAGGGCCGCCCGCGCCCTCCCTTGGCGGGGTGGTCACCCTTGTCGGGCTGCTCACCCTTGGCGGGGTGCCCGTCCTTGGCGGAGCGTTCTCCCTCGCCGGGGAGTTCACCCTCGGCGGAGAGGGTGGAGCAGGTGGCTCGTCGGGGGCAGTCTCCGGGCACTCCTGAGGCTGCGGCTCCACTTCTGCACAAGACAAACAAGACAACAAAATATCAGTTCAAGTAACCACCTCAAGCGCGCCCATCAAGCAGAAGGTCAGGAAGCAGACTTACGCTGGGGGCTGCTCCTCGGAGCCGCAGGTTGATCCGGCAAGCTTGCCGCTGGCGTGTCTCCGGTCGCCGCGGCGGGCGAGTCGTCTTCGACCACGACCACAGGGATCTTGGCCCTCTTCGCCATCCGCTGGGCCAGGGTCCTGAAAGCAAAACCAAAAACAAGATCAGAATCATCAAGGAAGATCAAGACAAAATCAAAGAAGTTACAAGCTGCAAGCACTTACTCCTCTTCCTCGTCGTTGTCGGAGCTGAGGGCGGAGAAGTCGAACTCCACCTGAGATGCTCCCGCGCGAGGAGCAGGAGGAGAAGGTTCCCTCGGGCGTTTGGCGGTCTCCGGGGCTGCGGGCTGCGAAGACCCAGCCCCCGTTGACACCGAGGCCCGAGGGGCAGGAGGAGCGGCCGTTCCGCTCCGGGAGGATCCCCCTCCGCTTGGCGCTGGTGCGCGGGGCGCCTCTGTCGCGGCTTGGCTCGCCCTGGTGGTGCACGTCGCCCGGCGCGCAGGCTGCTGTCGAGGCGCCTGCGGCCTCGTCGCTGTAGCCACCTTGCGGAGGCGCTTCCCCGATGGTTGCGTAGGACTCGCCGGAGGCGGGGAGTTCTCTGAGGACGAGGAGGCATCGTCGTCAAGTCCCAGAGATCCACCGGTGTCTTCATCAGCCTCGACGTCCTCCTCCTCCTCCTCCCCGGCAGGCCTGCTGGACCCAGCACCATGCCCGGCGGCCTCGCTCCCTCCGGCGGCCCCGCTCCCTCCGGCAACCTCGCTCCCTGCGGCGGCCTCACTCACCCTGACAACCCCGGGTATCCCGGCAAGCCTCAGGGAAGGCACCCCGGCAAACTCCTCGGGCGGAAGCTTGAGCAGCCTGCGGATTTCTGCCTCCTTTGCTTGGCACACCGTGTCTGCGGCCTCTGCATCGTCCACGGTGTATCCAAAGTCACCTGCCGCCGCAGCTGCGGCGGCCTCTTCCATCCTGGAAGCAATGTAAGCTATGTCCCGTGCCGTAGTGGCTCGGGTGAGGCCCCTGTTCTCCTCGGTGTTCTTGGGCGTCTCAACTAAGTTGTCGAAGAAGCTCAGCACAGCATCCGGCATCATTGTGCGCAAGGAACCACAGGCGGTGCTGTTGCACAGCGGCACCACTCCCTTGGCCGGTCTGAACCACTCCGGATGGGCCGGGTCATGCTTGAAGAGCTCTCGGACCATTCCTTTCAGCTCCAAAGCAGTGAAATTGAAGTTTAATCCAGGGCGTAGCCTCATGATATCCGCCGCATTGCCAAACTCCCAGGCGGGCCTTTTCCTTTCTTGTAAAGGGGCGATGCGGCGGCGGAGGAAATCTGCCCCAACCTCTCCGATGGTCAAATTGGCTACCCGGAGACGGATAATCCTGACAAGGGCAATACTGAGTTTGTTGTCCTCCGGGGCCAATTCGCTCCAATCTCTGCCGCGCACTATGGCGGTTGTGCGCGGCGCGGTGAAGGGCTCCGGCTTATCCTCCACTACCCAGCACCAATCTGCACGCCACTCCTCCCACTTGCCGCGGAGTTCTCCCTTCAGGTATGAATCCTTCTTATTCAGCCGGAAGATCCAAGAGATGCCGCCGGAAAGGGGAGCGCCAGCCTCTACTCTAGGCATAAAGAAATGGCGGAAAAGGGCGACATTCGGATGAATCCCAATATAGTTTTCGCACAGATGTGCGAAAACGGCCATCGTAAGGATGGCGTTGGGAGTGAAATCTAGGAGGTGGAGGTTGTATGTGTTCATGATATCGCAAAAGAACTCCGAGTACGGAGGGCACAAGCCACAATGGAAGAAAGCAGCGAAGAAGAAGTACCCGCCGGGGAACATATCTCTGGCGGCGGCGGGGAAGGCTCTGGTGCGGGGATGAGCTTTGGTCTCCCCTGACCAGAAGAGATAGTACTTGTTCCGCAGCTCCTTCGCGCCAAGCCTCGGCGCGAAGACCACATTCCTCTTCCGCAGGGCGGCCAGCTTCACCGCCTGCTCAGACTTCTCCTTCTTGGCCTTGTCCGCTTTCGCCTTGTCGCTCTTCGGAGCCATGGCGGAGGCGGCGAGGGAAGAGGCGAGGAGCTCGACGGCGCCACGGATGCGGAAGACGACGGAGGAGGGGTGGAGGCAAGGAGCAGCGGGGGTTTCTGGAAAGTTAAGACGCAATGAAGACGAAGGAGGGAACTGCCCCTGCTTCCTCTGCTTTTAAGGGGGAAGTGGGGGACGCTCCGCATTTCCCATTAAAGAACAGGCCACGATCTCTCCCACGACGCCGCAATCGACGCGTGCCGTTAGGGAGAGGTGCGGCAGATGTGGAAGGAGATACGGCTCGCCGTGGGCCGCGTGTGCCCGTGCACTGTTTTGGGCCTGGCCCAACAGCGCTCGGCACCGTGTATGGCCCAGGCCCGGGGGCTCCTGTCGGTGTACTAAGATAGGGGTACCTTAGTACTCCAACTTGTGCACGGGCAGTAGCAGCTTCCCGCGGCAGGGCTTACCACGTGCTTGCCGGAAACCTTTTCTGGTCCCTATGAAGCCATTCAAGAACAAAGTATACAAGACAGAAGATCAAGGCCCCGGCAAAGAGGAGCTTGCCGGGAAGGCCGTACTAGGCTCAAGACCATCACTCCAGCACAAGGCCCTGGCAAGGGGAGCTTGCCAGGAAGACCAAGGAATACACACTTGAAGGGATGCCTCGGCGCGTCGTGCGCCCCGGCAGGGCCCGGGGGGCGACAAGCTTCCGGGCCCGGCAAGATCATAGCCCCGGCAAGGTGCTTGTCGGGGGAAACTTATGTTGTGTGCCCGCGCTCCAGCTCCTCTGCCCACGCGTCGCCCTGGGCCCCTTCCAGGGACGCATGGTGGAAGACTGTGCAGCCTGGGGCACACCGTGGCAAGCCACGGTGACGAGGCTAGCGCCGTGGCGGACGGAGAAGCATGGACGGACACTTTTGGGGTCGACGGTGACGGGCATTTAATGCTCTTGTCCCCCATTGTCAAGGTTAGGTGAATACCACTGTTCATCCACTGTTCACGCACTATTCCCGCACTGTTACAACTACCACTAAAGTTACATTTTTGCCCTCCTCTACGTTGACACCTGTCGGTGACCCCTTGAGCTATAAAAGGAGGCCCATGCACAACGTAGAAAGGGTTCGGAACCTAAGCAACTCTCTTGCTCGGTGTAGCTAGTACTGTAGCTCTTCAAGCTCCCGAGCTCAATACAACCAAGACAGGAGTAGGGTTTTACGCGTCCGCGCGGCCCGAACCTGGGTAAACTGCCCGCGTGTGCCCCTCGATCTGCTCTTCGTGCTCCCTCCGCTCCCTTACCGCAACGTAGAAGGGGCTCCGGTCCCATAGGTGCTCGTGGGAGGAAAGTTTCCCCCGACATATCGATATGAGGATAATAAGGAGTGGAAAGACCCTAAGCTTGGGGATGCCCAAGGCACCCCAAGGTAATATTCAAGGAAGACTCAAGAGCCTAAGCTTGGGGATGCCCCACAAGGCATCCCCTCTTTCGTCTTCAAAACTATCGGTATACCTTACTCGAAGCTATATTTTTATTCGTCACATGATATGTGTTTTGCTTGGAGCGTATTTTCAATTTTACTTGATGTTTGAATAAAATCATTGGATCTGAAATCTTGAATGAAAAAGAATCCTCCCATGGGTAGTTAATTATTTTACTACTCATTGTCCTTCACTTTTATCTTTTGGAGTAGTTTGTCATTTACTCACGTGCTTCATGTACATCCTATGAGTAAATGGCTGAATAAATTGAATATCATAAATCTGAATGTATATATGTTTCATATGCTTATACCATGGGGAGTAATGACTTCACACAGAATAAGTATAGGTAGTAAACTTATTGAAAGCTAGCAAACACAGAATTGGTCACTTGAACAATTCATGAATGAATATTGAAGGAAGAGAGATTTCACAAATAAATATACTATCTTGGACATGTTTTGTAATTGTGAGCACTCACTAAAATATGACATGCTAAAAGGTTGATGTTGGACAAGGAACACGACTTGATGGGTTATGTTTTCCTATATCCGAAATGTTATATTGTCTTGGATCATCCAACATGTTGGGCTTGCCTTTCCCTCTCATTCTAGCCGAATTCTTACCACCAAGTAGAAATACTACTTGTGCTTCCAAACATCCCTTAAACCCGTTTTTCCATGAAAGTCCATCATACCTACCTAAGGATTGAGTAAGATCCTTCAAGTAAGTTGTCATCGGTGCATGCAATAAAAATTTCTTTCTAAATATGTATGATCTATTAATGCGAAGAAAATAAGCTTTATACGAACTTGTGATAGGGAAGAAATAAAAGCGACGGACTGCATAATAAAGGTATTTATCACAAGCGGCAATATAAAGTGACGTTCTTTTGCATTAAGATTTTGTGCATCCAACCATAAAAGCGCATGACAACCTCTGCTTCCCTCTGCGAAGGGCCTATCTTTTACTTTTATCTTCTACCCTTATACAAGAGTCATGGTGATCATCACCTTTCCTTTTTACACTTTTTCCTTTGGCAAGCACTTTGTGTTGGAGCGATCCAGATATATATATCCACTAGGATGTAGGTTTTCATAAATTATTATTGTTAACATTACCCTTGAGGTAAAAAGTTGGGAGGCGAAACTATAAGCCCATATCTTTCTCTGTGTCCGATTAAAACTTTGAACCCATAAACATCACATGAGTGTTAGCAATTGTGAAAGATTAAATGATAGTTGAGTATGTGGAGTTTGCTGAATCAAAGCTCTTACATAGACCCTTCCCGAAAATAAGATGAATTGCAATTGTTTGATGACTAAGAGCACTGTTTGTTAGTTTTCAAGAAATTTTATGATCTATACTGTAACATGTGAATAGCTTGTTACTTGATCATGAAAAGTTTTATGAGATGAGCTACTGTTATGACACATAATGATGCTAGAAAAGGTGATTTAAATTATCATTGATCAAACTTGTGCACCTGCTAGTATTCACACTTCATAAATTATTTCTTTTATCATTTACCTACTCGAGGACGAGCAGGAATTAAGCTTGGGGATGATGATACGTCTCCAACGTATCTATAATTTATGAAGTATTCGTTCTATTATATTATCCATCTTAGATGTTTTATATACATTTATATGCTATTTTGTATGATTTTTGGGAATAACCTATTAACCTAGAGCCCAGTGCCAGTTTCTATTTTTTTCCTTGTTTTTGAGTTTTACAGAAAAGGAATACCAAACGGAGTCCAATTGACGTGCCAAATTTTGATGATTTTTTATGGACCAAAAGAAGCCCATGGATTAAAAGAGTTGGGCCAGAAGAGTCACGGGCTATCCACGAGGGTGGGGGGTGTGCCCACCCCCCTGGGCTTGGGCCCCTATCTCATGGATGACTCGGAGACCCCCTGGACGTGAGACCGACGTGAAAAATTCCTATAAATACAGAAACCACCAGAAAATAACCAACATCGGAAGTTTCGCCGCCGCAAGCCTCTGTAACCAAGAGATATCAATCTAGGCCCTCTCTGGCACCCTATCGGAGGGGGCCATCATCACTGGAGGCCATTTTCCCGGAGGGTACATCATTGCCATGAAGGCCAAGGACCAGAGGGAGAACCTATCCCCATCTAGGGGGGAGGCCATGCAGGAGGAAGCACAAGGGGGAGAACCTCTCCTCCTCTCTCTCGATGGCGCCGGAGTGCCATCGGGAGGGGAATCATCGCCGCGGTGATCGTCTTCATCAACATCACCATCCTCATGTCTTTTACGTGGTCCACTCTCCCGCACCCCGCTGTAATCCCTACTTGAACATGGTACTTTATGCCACATATTATGATCCAATGATGTGTTGCCATCCTATGATGTTTTGAGTAGATATCCTTTGTCTTTGGGTTGATTGATGATCTATATTGGTACGAGTTGTATGTTTTATTTTGGTGCTGTCCTATGGTGCCCTCCGTGTCGCGCAAACGTGAGGGATTCCCGCTGTAGTGTGTTGCAATACATTCATGATTCGCTTATGGTGGGTTGCTTGAGTGACAGAAGCATAAACCTGAGTAAGGGGATTGTTGCGTATGGCATAAAGGGGACTTGGTGCTTTAATGCTATGGTTGGGTTTTACCTTAATGATCTTTAGAAGTTGCGGATGCTTGCTAGAGTTCCAATCATAAGTGCATATGATCCAAGAAGAGAAAGTGTGTTAGCTTATGCCTCTTCCTCATATGAAATTGCAATGACGACTACCGGTCTTATTAACAATTTCCTATGACAATTCCGCACACCGATCCATCATTATTCCACACTCGTTATTTCTAGTATTTAGTAATATATTCTAACTATATGATAACATCACCTACTTTTATATTTTAGCTCTCCGATATCATGCAAAGTTATCCTCTTCATACCCACAACATAGTTTTATTTCTCGTTTCTAGTTGGAAGCAAACGTTCGGTGTACGTAGAGTCGTATCAGTGGCAGATAGGACTTGAGAGAATATTGATCTTACCTTTAGCTCCTTGTGGGTTCAACACTCCATACTTATCACTTCCACCATTGGGAATTGCTACGCTGATTCCCTGCACTTGGGGACCATCATCAACATCCGGCCCTATCGATACATGCCCGAATAGAAGACAGAAATTGAAATGCAAGTTAAGGAGATGCCGAAAGCGGGGCTAATTGTCCCTACCTCGAGTCTGTATTCATTACCCGTGTTACTGGTCAAGAAGAAAAATATGACATGGCGGGTGTGCGTGGATTACCGTCACTTAAATGCGATCACAGTTAAAAGTGCATACCCCATGCCAATTATTGATGAACTTTTGGACAAGCTTGCATGGTCTCGCTGGTTTTCCAAACTAGACCTACGGGGAGGCTATCACCAGATACGGCTGTGTGAAGAGGAGAAACCAAAAACTACATTCAAGACCCACGAGGGGCATTTTCAGTTCCGGCTGTTGCCGTATGGGGTGACGGGAGGGCCGCCTACCTTCCAAGGAGGGATGAATATTGTGTTGGGACCTTTACTCTGACACGGAGTGCTAGTATTCATGGATAATATACTTATTCATTCCTCAACCGTGGGGTAGCACGTGAGATTACTGAGACAAGTGTTGCAGATATTGACAGAAAATAGTCTTAAAGTTAAGCGCTCCAAGTGCTCGTTCGCGCAACAATTAATCGTCTATATGGGGCACAAGATAAGCAGTGCTGGTGTGACAACCGTTGACGGCAAGATTGAGTCAGTTCGCGATTGGGCCCTTCCAGAATCAGTACGCAAGCTGCAAAATTTCTTGGGGCTGGTGGGCTACTACCGTAAGTTTGGCAGAAAGTTTGGCATCATTTCTCGTCCATTGACTGACATGCTTAAGAAGGGCACCTTGTTAATCTCGACGCCCACGGCTAAGACAACATTCAATGAACTGAAGAAAGCTCTGGTTCAAGCCCCTGTACTGGCACTGCCAGATTTCACTAAAATGTTCGTGGTTGAGACGGACACGAGCACTATGGGAGTAGGTACGATGCTCATGCAGGATTCTTACCCTTTGGCCTATTTCAGCAAGGCTCGCACCCCCACGCAACCTGGGACTGTCTACGTATGAAAAAGAGTGCCTCGCATTGATACTCGCGGTAGACCATTGGTGCTCGTACCTGGAACATGTGGAGTTATTGGTGCGCATTGATCAAAAGAGTTTACTCCATTTGACGGATCAGCAGCTCAATACGCCGATCCAACAAAGGGCATTCACCAAGCTTGTGGGTCTCCAATTCCAGATCCAACGCAAGGCGGGCATCACCAACAAAGCAGCTGATCCGTTGTTGAGAAGGGAGCATTGGCCCGAAGAAGAGCTTGTGGCAATCTTGGTCTGTTGACCAGCATGGCTCGAGGCTGTAGCAAATAGTTACTGTCAAGACACTGAGGCTCAACGCAAATTAGAGCAGTTAGCACTGAATACAGCTAGTGATGGGGACTACTCGCTACAAGATGGTGTTATCCGCCATAAAGGGCGCATATGGATTGGCTCGGACTAAACAACTCAGCAGGCCTTGATCAAAGCTCTTCACGACAGCGCGGTTTGTGGCAATTCTAGATTCTATGCTACATACCATCGAGTCAAGAATCTCAACTCCTAGAAAGGCATGAAAGCCATGATCAAACAGTATGTGAAATCATGCGACACTTGTCAGCGAGCCAAGAGAACGGATCTCTCCAGCAGGGCTGTTGCAACCTCTTCCAATCCCTAGAAGACCGTGGGCAGTGGTGTCTCTTGATTTCATCGAAGGGCTGCCGATCTCAGGAGGACAGAATGTAATCCTGGTTGTGGTGGATAAATTCTCGAAATACACTCAATTTGTACCCCTGAAGCACCCGTTCACGGCTCTAACGGTGGCTGAGGTATTCATGAAGAACATCTTCCATTTGCACGGGCTGCCTTTGGCTATCATCTCGGATAGGGACCGGATCTTCACTAGCGCTATTTGGCAGGAGCTGTTCAAGCTATCTCAAACAGAGCTGAGATTGAGCTCATCGTACCATCTGCAAACGGATGGACAAACTAAGCGGGTGAATCAGTGTTTAGAGGGATACCTACGTTGTGCAATGCACTCATGTCCGAAGAACTGGTGCAAGTGACTATTCTTGGCTGAATACTGGTATAACACGGCGTTTCACTCAGCACCGGGGCGCACTCCTTTTGAAGTGATCTATGGGCATTTCCCGCGTTAATTTGCAGTCACACAAGTCGAAGAGAGCTCAGTACCGGACCTTGCTGCGTGGTTGCGGGAGTGAGCTGTCATGATGGGTCATTTGCAACAGCAGCTGAAACATGCTCAGGATCGCATGAAGAAACAAGCGGACAAGCATCGCACAGATCGATCGTTCGAGGTGGGGGACTTGGTATTCTTGAAGCTTCAATCATTTATCCAAACCTCTGTGGCACGTCGTCCATATCAGAAGCTCGCATTCAGGTACTATGGAACGTACCCAATCATTGCTCGGGTTGGGAAAGTGGTGTATAAGCTCCAGTTGCCACCTGACAGCAAAATACACCCAGTTGTTCATGTCTCTGAGTTAAAGAAGGCGATGAGCCTAGGTGTTCCAGTAAGTCCAAGCCTTCCACCAGCTAACTATGTGTTGTAGGCGGAACACTCTCCTAAGGTGATTCTGGCGACCAAGCTCATCAAGACTTAGGGGGGGAATGCATCCCCGACTCCTGGTGCAGTGGAGCGAGTTGCCGCATTCGTTGGAAACCTGGGAGGAACCAGCAGACCTCCGTTGACGTTTTCCAGCAAGCACGGCTTGGGGGCAAGCCGATACTCAAGAGGGGGAGAATGTCACGCTTGCAGGGGAAACAACACCAGCAAAAGACCAAGGAGAGCAGCGGGCCACCAAGGGCAGGGAGTGAGGAGGTGCAAGCTGGCAGCATTGGCACGGACCGTGTAGCGTGTGCGTGTGTAATCAGGCTATTGGGCCGACTAAGGCCTGTGTGCCTATGTGTGGTTAAGTATGTGGTCGACCCACTGTGTGTGGCATCGATGAATACATACCTGGATCGAAAGAGAGAGAAGATGCCCTTCCTCTGCTATCTACCTTTCCCGTTCCTCCTAACCCTACATGCCTCCCTTTCCTTCCCTCTCCAGATCTGATCCAGAGCCATAGGTAGATTGAACCTGTTACAGACAACCACCACCTCCAAATGGGCGAGCACCAAGCACCGATGAAAGGCGCATGTGCGAGACATGATCAATATAGGGAACACCCTCGAAAAACACCGGGCAACAAGGAAGATGAGTACCCAACGGAAACATTGTATCTGTTTTTTCTTTTTACTTTTTTACTTTTTTTATACCTCTTTTTTTTATCACATGAACACAAGTCAGCCAAGCCACAGAAACGGGGGCGCATGATGAGCAACAGCACCGATGCAAGGCTGCAGGCCAGCAGCCAAGGCAGGCCCAAAACAGTGGCCCAGGCGGCGACTTCAGGTCAACGCACAAGGCAGCCACGAATAGATCACAGCGGCAACATACTTCGTGCACGCATGGGCAGACGGATGATGCACAGATGGCCGTCGAGGCAGACAGCAGTCAAACGGTGGTGAAGGCCGGAGGACGCAGGCGTCAGCAGCGCAGGGGCCCGCCCCAATCCAATCACCGCAGGAGATCCGGCGACGAACACTGTTGGGGGCAGAATCTGAGCGGGGGCGGCAATGTAGACCTCCGATAGCGGCCAGTCCTGTGGGGGAGCGAGAGTACTGCCCCGCGGCATGATGGATCGAGTGACGGCAGCTGAAGACGGGACCTGGAGGCCGGAGTCAAAGAAGAGCTGTGGGCGGGGCCGTGCACCTAGACCGTGGGTCGACAACAGGGTGGACCTTCAGGCGCGGAAGAGCAGCGCCTGGGAGAAGATCAGCACAACCGGCCAGAAGGATTGCTGCGCGAGATTGGGATCGGATTGCACGAGTTGCGTGTGCAAAAATAACTAATGCTCTAATACCATGTTAGGAAATATGCAACCTTGTATTATCTCCAGGCCAAAGCCATCATATATACAAGTACAGGGGGAGGCCAAAGGCCAAAATACAGATAGCCAAAAGATATCATAAATGTAACTCTAACAGCCTTGAAACAATAGTATGTATAATCTGCAAATATCTCCCTATATAAGAAAAAAAGGAGGTATTGAAAAAAAGTCTATGTAATCTGCAAAGAGTTCCCTACAGAACAAATATTACGAAGATAATCACGCTCGCCGTGCAACCTCTAACATCATAGGTATATATAGCATGCTGCTTCTACATAGAAAAATATAAAGTGATTGTATGTTGTAGAAGCAGAGGTAAACATACAAAAATTTCTGCATCCTAATTTTCATTTCTCAAATAAGTGAAGTCAATTTTTTTCCATGCAAGAAAATATATGTGAAGTCACATTTAATAGAAAATTATAGATGTCAAAAGAGTACTGGTAATTTGTCTAAACAATTTATCTTGTATGCTTCTAAACCCAAACCTGCTCCGCACCTTCGCCCGGGTGCCTCCGTCGCGCGACCCAATCGCCCCTTCCCCGTGCATGCGGCGCCTGTGTCGGCACCACCTGCGGATCCATCTCATCACAAGCCCTTCCCAACGCCATGGCTTGGTCTGGTGACCACTTGTAGAAGCCGGCCGAGGTGTTTATGGTGATCCACGCCACACCGGCCATGCACCAGGAGGCAACGCTCCTCGGCTCGAACGTCATCGTTGCTTGCCGTCGCCCAGTGGCATAGCTATGTTCATGCTAGGGGGGCAGCGCCCCCCCCCCAAGTCTTGGATCATTTAGTGAACAAAAAATAGGG
>LR738711.1:662415367-662458447 GCA_902687465.1 Secale cereale
CCATGGATTTTCGGCTAGTTCCGCCAATGCCGCCGCCATTGTTTAGGACATGGGCATGTTGCCGGACGATGTGTTCATCGTCAAGCACTTCCCTGAGGCCTTTCTAGTGCGATTCTCCCACTAACACCACTGCGCGGACGCATCCGGGTGTCATGACCTGAAGTTCCGGGACACCAGGATGCAGATGCGTCCTTGGAGGCTCGAAGCTCACTCCGAGAACGTGGACCTCGTCCACCACGTCCGTCTCTACCTGGACGGGCTCACGCTACAGGCGTTGGACGACTCCGCCGTCGCGCTGGCCATCGGGCCGGGATGCTCCATCGACTACATCGAGACCGCTTCGAAGCACAAGATGGACACCGAGGTGTTGGGGGTGTGGGAGTGGACGGCGTCGCCGGCGAACATGCCGCGTGTGAATTGGGTGACCCTGGCGACGCGTGCGGCGGGTCAGCCTATCGTCGGGCGTCATGGCTTGGAGCGGCGGGTGATCAATCTACTGTCCATCCATAGGGTCCCAAGATTGTGTGCAAGGGGTACACCTTCCAGAAGGGCATCATCGACGGCGAGCGGCATGCGCGTGACCCCCGTGAGCGCATCTCTCGTCCTATCGACTGCTACTTCATGAGCTTGCATTAATTTTTCACGTGAGGAGGAATGTGTGATGGACAAAAGTAGAGATAAGTATTTCCCTCAGTGGAGAACCGAGGTATAAATCCAGTAGGAGGCACAAGCAAGTCTCCAATCTATGCACCTGCACAAACTAACAAACACTTGCACACAATGCGGAAAATGGGTTGTCAATCCCTTCACGGTCACGAACAATTGTGAGATCTAATAGAGATGGATTTAAAACTAAAGTAAAAAGGTAAATAAAGTAAACACAAAATAATTGCAGCAAGATATTTCTTGGTTTTGGTTTTATAGATCTGAAAATATAAGATGGAAAATAGACCCGGGGGCCATATTTTTCACTAGAGGCTTCTCTCTCGAAGAAAGCATACAGTGGGTGAACAAATTACCGTCGAGCAATTGATAGAAAAGCGCAAAGTTATGACGATATCTAAGGCAATGATCATGAATATAGGCATCACGTCCGTGACAAGTAGACCGACTCATGTCTGTATCTACTACTATTAATCCACTCACCGACCGCTATCTAGCATGCATCTAGAGTATTAAGTTAAAAACAGAGTAACGCCTTAAGCAAGATGACATGATGTAGAAGGATAAACTCATACAATATGATATAAACCCCATATTTTAATCCTTAATGGCAACAACACAATACGTGCCTCGCTACCCCTACTATGTCACTGGATGAGGACACCGCAAGATTGAACCCATCACAAATCACCTCTCCCATTGCAAGATAAACCAATCTAGTTTGCCAAACCAAATCGACAGACCGAAGAGAAATACAAAGCTATCTTAATCATGCATAAAAGAGTTCAGAGAAGACTCAAATAATATTCATAGATAATCTGATCATAAATCCACAATTCATCGGATCTCGAAAAACACACCGCAAAAGAAGATTACATCAAATCGATCTCAAGAAAATCAAGGAGAACATTGTATTGAAGATCAAAGAGAGAGAAGAGGCCATCTAGCTACTAGCTACTGACCCATAAGTCTGTGGTAAACTACTCACACATCATCGGAGGGGTAGCAAGGTTGATGTAGATGCTCTCCGTGATGGAATTTTCCTCTGGCGGAGTACCGGAAAAGGCCCCAAGATGGGATCTCACGGGAACAAAGACCGGTGGCGATGGAAAAGTATCTTCGTCGATCGCTCTAGGGTTTCTAGGATTTTCAGAATATATCGGGCAAAGAGGCAGTGCAGGGGAGTCACGGGAGGGCCCACAAGCCCAAGGGGGTGCCACTACATCTTGTGGCCACCTTATGGCATTCATGGCCCCTACTTCAAGTCACGTAGGTGTGTTTTTGTCGAGAAAAAATCTTCGCGAAAGTTTTATTCCGTTTGGACTACATTTGATATTCCTTTTCTGCAAAACTCAAAAACAAGGATAAAACAGAAACTGGCACTGGGCACTAGGTTAATAAGTTAGTCCCAAAAATAATATAAAATAGCATATTCGTGCATATAAAACATCCAAAGTTGATAATATAATAGCATGGAACAATAAAAAAAATTGATACGTTGAAGACGTATCAAGCATCCCCAAGCTTAATTCCTGCTCGTCCTCGAGTTGGTAAATGATAAAAACAGAATTTTTGATGTGGAATGCTACCTAACATATTTAGCAATGTATTTTTTTTCTTATTTTGGCATGAATGTTCAGATCCATATGATTCAAAACAAAAGTTCATTGACATAAAAACAATAATACTTCAAGCATACTAGAAAGAAAAATATAAAGCTTCAAAACTAACATGGCTAAAGAAAGTTATCCCTACAAAATTATATAGTATTGTTATGCCCCCTCTTCTTAGCATAAAGTATAAATCATGCCCACCCCGGTGTCAGCCAAGCAATTGTTTAATGCGCTTCAGCTTTTTCAACTCTTCACGCAATACATGAGCGTTTGCGATGGACATAGCACTATAGGTGGAATAGAAGGTGGTAGTAGACAAAAGTAGGGAGAAAGTCTCACGTCAAATAGGCAAATTAATAGAGTATGGAGATGTCCATCAAGTGATATCAATGTGAGTGAGTAGGGATTGCCATGTAACGGATGCGCTAGAGCTATAAGTGTATGAAAGCTCAAAAACAAAACTAAGTGGGTGTGCATCCAACTTGCTTGCTCATGAAGACCTAGGGCATTTGAGGAAGCCCATCGTTGGAATATACAAGCCAAGTTCTATAACAAAAAAATTCTCACTAGTAATGAAAGTGTCAAAATAGGAGACTCTCTATCATGAAGAACATGGCGCTACTTTGAAGCACAAGTGTGGAAAAAGAAAGTAACATTATCCCTTCTCTCTTTTTCTCTCATTTTTGTAGACTCCTCTTTTTTGGGACTTTTTTTGGGCTCTTTGGCCTCTTTTACTATTTGAGCTCTTTGGCCTCTTTTATTTATAACCTCACATGGGACAATGTTCTAATAATGATGATCATCACACTTTTATTTACTTACAGCTCAAGATTGCAACTCAAGGTGACTCAAAATCATAATGCCAGTACGGTGGAGTTACATGGCAATATATCTTGGAATGGCTATGAAAATACCATAATAGGTAGGTATGGTGGCTGTCTTCAGGAAGGGTAAAAGGTGGTTTTAATGCACCAGTGAAAGTTGCGTGGTACTAGAGCGGCTAGCAAAGGTGGAAGGGTGAGAGTGCGTATAATCCATGGACTCAACATTAGTCATAAAGAACTCACATACTTACTGCAAAAAATTTATTAGCCCTTGAAGAAAAGTACAACTACGCTTGCTCCTAGGGGAGAGGTTGGTAGGAGTTAACCATCGCGTGCTCCCGACATTCACGGATAAGGAAGACAATCAAGAATAAATTGTGCTCCAACTTCATCACATAACTAGAAGATCATACATGCATGCTACGGGAATCACAAACCTTAACACAATTATTTCTTTAACTACACAATTCACTACTAGCATAACTCTAATATCACCATCTTCATATATCAAAACAACTGCAAGGAATCAAACTTCTCATATATTCAATGCTCTTTATGAAAGTTTTTATTATATCCCCCTTGGATGCCTATCATATTAGGACTAAATTCACAACCCAAGAAAATTACCATGCTATTATTGTACTCTCAAAATAATATAAGTGAAGTATGAGAGTTCATGAATTTCTTCAAATTAACATCACTGCCGTGCTCAAAAAGATATAAGTGAATCACTAGAGAAACTACCCGAGCTCAAAACATATAAGTGAAGCACATAGAGTATTCTAATAAATTCATGATTAATGTGTGTCCCTCTCAAAAGGTGTGTACAGCAAGGATGATTGTGGAAAACTAAAAAGCAAAGACTCAAATAATACAAGACGCTCCAAGCAAAACACATATCATGTGGTGAATAAAAGTATAGCCTTAAGTAAATTTAATGATAGGTTGAAGACAAAAGAGGGTATGCCATCCAGGGCATCCCCAAGCTTAGATGCATGGTTGTCCTTGAATATTACCTTGGGGTGCCTTGGGCATCCCCAAGATTAGGCTTTTTCCACTCCTTGTTTCGTGGTCCATCAAATCTTTACCCTAAACTTGAAAACTTCACAACACAAAACTCAACAAAAAAACTAGTGAGATCCGTTAGTAAAAAAATCGAATCCTTACTTGTAAGTACTGTTGTGAACTCATTATTATTTTATATTGATATTATATCTAATGTATTCCAACTTTTCCAGGGTTTGTACCCCCCGATACTAGCCATAGATGCATCAAAATAAGCAAACAACACAATGAAAACAGAATCTGTTAAAAACAGAACAGTCTGTAAAGATGCTAATTAAAGTAAAACCTATGTATCTCTAAAAATTATAAATAATTAGAACAACGTGGGAAATTGGTAGATCAGAAACGTGTAAAAAATTAAGTGTTTTTTCACGTTGCATCAATTAGAAAAACATTCTGGCACTCAACGCAAAAGTTTCTGTTTTTCAGCAAAACCAATCTACTATCTTCCAGATCATCCCAAAGATCTTACTTGGCACAAAAACTAAATTAAAACATGAAAACACATCTAACCAGAGGCTATATGATAAAAAACTCAATAATATCAAGAAAATATTAAAACAAAAAAAATTGGGTTGCCTCCCAACAAGCGCTATTGTTTAACGCCCCTAGCTAGGCAAAAAGAAAACATATAGGTATTATTATCTTTGGTATTCATACCATAAGTAGCCCTCATAATAGATTCATATGGTAACTTAATTTTATTTATTGGAAAGTGTTCCATGCCCTTCCTTAATGGAAATTGAAATCTAATGGTTCCTTCTGTCATATCTATAATTGCACCAATCGTTCTAAGGAAAGGTCTACCAAGAATAATAGGGCATGTCGGATTGCAATCTATATCAAGAACAATAAAATCTACAGGCACACAATTCCTATTTGCAACATTAAGAACATCATTAATCCTTCCCATAGGTTTTTAATTGTGGAATCCGCTAGATGCAAATTTAAAAAACAATCATCAAGTTTATGGAAACCTAGCACCTCACATAAAGTTTTTGGAAATGTTGAAATGCTAGCACCCAAATCACATAAATAATTGGATTCATAATATTTGATCTTGATTTTAATAGTAGGTTCCCAATCATCATAAATCTTTCTAGGGCTTGAAAATTCTAACTCAAGTTTTTCTTCAAAAGATTTCATCAAAGCACCAACAATATGTTTTGTAAAAGCCTTATTTTGATTATAAGCATGAGCAAAATTTAACATGGATTGCAACATGGAAATACAATCAATCAAAGAACAACTATCATTATTAAATTCCTTCAAATCCAAAATAGTGGGTTCATTGCTAGTTAAAGATCTGACCTCTCCAATCCCACTTTTATCACTTTTTCACTATGATCATTATTCTCCAAATTATTGGGGCACCTTTTATCTAAAGTTGACTCCTCTCCAGTCCCTTCTTCTCCAAGATATATATTAGCAAACGAAGATTGAATAGGAGTCAAGCCAAGCATCTTAAGATCTTCATCATTGTTACCGCATAAACTCGAAGAACGCGTCTTTTCTAGCAATTCTCTTTTAGCCTAGCCGTTCATTTTTTACACTCATTAATAGAAATTTGCATAACTCTCGGAGATTCATTAATATCATACTTTGGTGGCACAGATCTAATTTTCAAATAATCAATCTCATAAGAAATTCTATCAACGTTCCTAGCCAAATCATCAATCTTGAGCAATTTTTCTTCTACCATAGCATTGAAAACCTTTTGGGAATTTATGAATTCCTTAATTGTACTCTCAAGATCAGAAGGTATTTTATAATAATTTCCAAAAGAATTGTCGTAGGAATTACCATAATTATAAGAGGAATTACTAGGAAATGGCCTAGGGTTGAAATTACATCTATACGCGTTATTACCAAAATTGTTCCTACCAAAAAAATTCACATCCATAGATTCATTATTATTCTCAAACAAATTAGACAAAGGCATATCATTATGATATATAGGAGAACCTTGCTAGCAATTAATTTGATAATATCATCCATCTTTTCACTCAAAGTATTGATTTCTTCAATTGCATGCACTTTTTTACTACTCGATGATCTTTCGGTATGCCATTGAGAATAATTGACCATGATATTAACTAGGATTTTATTAGATTATCCAAATGTGATTTCCATAAAAGTACCCCCGCGGCCAAATCTTAAAGATTTCTAGATGCAAAATTCAATCCGGCATAAAAAATGTATGATCATCAAACTTAACCCATGAGTAGGGAAATTTTTATCATTAATTTCATCCTTTCCCATGATTGTGCAACATGCTCATGATATAGTTGTTTAAAATTCATTATATCGTTCCTGAGAGAGATGATCTTCGCGGGTGGAAAATACTTGGAAATAAATGCATCTTTACACTTATTCCATGAATCAATACTATTTTTAGGCAAAGATGAAAACCAAGTTTTAGCACGATCACGTAGAGAGAACGGAAATAACTTCAATTTAATGATATCATTATCCGCATCTCTTTTATTTTGCATACCACACAACTCAATGAAAGTATTTAGATGGGATGCAGCATCATCATTAGGACTACCGGAAAATTGTTCTTTCATAGAAGATTCAACAAAGCGGCATTTATTTCAGAAGACTCCGCACTAGTGGCGGGAGAAATTGTAGTACTAATAAAATAATAATTATTAGTACAGGAAAAATCACACAACTTAGTATTCTCTGGATTCACTGTGACAAAGTAAGCGATCTAGCACACAAGTAAACAAAAAGACTAACGGAAAAAGGACAAATAAAAAGGCAAATATGTTTGTGTTTTTTTTAATGTTGAGATGAAAATGAGAGGAAAATGGCATATAATGTAGGTGTAAGAGATGAGAGTTTATGACAAGTACTTGGTAGGCTAGATGTAGAACCCCCTCGCAATGGCGCCAGAAATTCTTCCTACTACTTCTTGAGCTTGTGTTGATTTTTCCCTTGAAGAGGAAAGGGTGATGCAGCAAAGTAGAGCTAAGTATTTCCCTCAGTTGAGAACCAAGGTATCAATCCAGTAGGAGGCACGAGCAAGTCTCCAATCTATGCACCTGCACAAACTAACAAACACTTGCACACAACGCGGAAAAGGGGTTGCCAATCCCTTCACGGTCACAAACAGGAGTGAGATGTGATAGAGATAGATTTGAAACTAAAGTAAAAAGCTAAATAAAGTAAACAAAAAATAATTGCAGCAAGATATTTTTGGGTCTTTTGGCTTTATAGATCTGGAAATATAAGATGGAAAATAGACCCGGGGGCATAGTTTTCATCACAGGCTTCTCTCTCGAAGAAAGCATACTGTGGGTGAACAAATTACTATCGAGCAATTGATAGAAAAGCGCAAAGTTACGACGATATCTAAAGCAATGCTCATGAATATAGGCATCATGTCCGTGACAAGCAGACCGACTCATGCCTGCATATACTACTATTACTCCAGTCATCGACCGCTATCCAGCATACATCTAGAGTATTAAGTTCAAAACAGAGTAACGCCTTAAGCAAGATGACATGGTGTAGAGGGATAAACTCATGAAATATGAAATAAACCCCATCTTTTTATCCTTAATGGCAACAACACAATGCGTGCCTCGCTACCCCTACTATGTCACCGGGTGAGGACACTGCAGGATTGAACCCATCAGAAAGCACCTCTCCCATTGCATTATAAACCAATCTAGTTGGCCAAACCAAGTCGATAGATCGAAGAGAAATACAAAGCTATCTTAATCATGCATAAAAGAGTTCATAGAAGACTCAAAGAATATTCATAGATAATCTGATCATAAATCCACAATTCATCGGATCTCGATAAACACACCGCAAAATAAGATTACATCAGATAGATCTCTAAGAACAACAAGGATAACATGGTATTGAAGATCAAAGATAGAGAAGAAGTCGTCAAGCTACTAGGTATGGACCCGGAGGTCTATTCTAAACTACTCACACATCATCGAAGGGGCGGCAAGATTGATGTAGATGCCCTCCGTGATCGAATCCCCCTGCAATGGAGTTCCGGAAAAGGCCCCAAGATGGGATCTCGCGGGAACAGAGACCTGCAGCGGTGGAAAAGTATTTTCGTCAATCGCTCTAGGGTTTATGGGATTTAAGAGAATATATAGGGCAAAGAGGTGGTGCAGGGGAGTCACGGGGGGCCCACAAGCCTAGGGGCACGCCCCTCAGCTTGTGGCCACCCCGTGGCTTTCCTGGCTCCTACTCCAAGTCACGTAGGTGTGTTTTTGTCTATAAAAAATCATCACGAAAGTTTTATTCCGTTTGGACTCCATTTGATATTTATTTTCCGTGAAACTCAAGAACAAGGAAAAAACAGAAACTGACAGTGGGTACTAGGTTAATAAGTTAGTCCCCAAAATAATATAAAATAGCATATTCATGCAAATAAAACATCCAAAGATGATAATATAATAGCATGGAACAATAACAAATTATTGATACATTGGAGAGGTATCATCGACCACAACATAAGGGATCGTGACGTCGACCCTGGTCGCGGCCGCGATGACGACGGCCGCCGCGGCCGCAACAGCTTGCGAAGCCGCGAGGGATGGGGTGACTGCATCAGGCATAGCATCTCGCGCCAACCGCGGGATGCCTCGCATGACAACCGCCGTGAAGAGGGGTGGGACGATCGTTAGGACGGTGGTGGTCGTCGTAGTTCTGCTAAGTCGTACATGGATATGGGACACGCTGCTGCGTTCCAAGGCTCGGGCTCAGCAAGTGGCAACACGGCCCGTTGAAAGTGCAATCATGCCCTTGATCGTATTTTGACGTTGATGATAATATACTCATAGGGGACTAACAAAGTTTGTCAAGTATATCTCAGGTGTTTGTCCACTCTGGATTGCATGTATGGATTATGACTACGGAAATATTTATCTTTCTCAAGAACGAAAAAACAAGTCTACTGTTTTAGGCCATTTCTATATTTGTTCTTGAGTTTAGGGATCCCGCACTATTAACAGGGGAACATGTGGTCTCGCAAAAGTCTTGCTCAAATGATCTTTTAAACAATCAATCTTCTGTACACTATCTTTGTCGGACGACCGACATAGGTCAGACGGCCGGTCTCCACCGGACTTCCGATACTTCCAATACAGAGACAAAACGTTGGATTTCCGGTGTCTACCGGACGTCCGACATTTCCTTTACAGAACCAAAACGTCAGATTTCTGGTGTCTACCGGATATCTGGCATTTCCTCTACAGAACCAAAACATCGGATGGCCGGTATCCACCAGACGTCCGGTACCTTCTATACGGAGCCAAAACATCGGGCATCTGGTCCATGTTGGACGTCCGACGTTTGTGATTGCCTCAGACGTCCGGTCCCTGTCGGACGTCCGGTGTCTGCCGAGGCCTCGGACATCCGGTATGTCTCGGACGTCTGACAGCTGACGCGTTCCAGTGCCTCCAACGGCCACTTATTGAGGGATACAATATATACCTCTCAGTTATCTCGTGGGAGGTTTGACAATTCACTTCAAACATCCTCAAGAACATTTTTCACTCTCTCTCTCTCTCTTACTCTACTACACCAAATCTTAGATCCTAAGGGATTTGAGAGCATTTGAGAGAAGTTGTCCACTGAAGTGATAGATCCACTCCTTCCCATTCTTTGCACCAAAGTAATTTGTGATTTGAGCAAGTCACTGGTATGCATCGGTGCTATACAAACGGCTTTAAACCCCTTTCCATGACGGCATTTGAAACCGTCGCCTAGTGAGTGTGGGCGATAGGGGGGTCCTTCCCACACGACCTAGAAATCGTCGAAGATAGGCCCTCCTGGGACACCAAATGAGCTCGTGTGCGATCGGGTGAGGCATCAAAACCCAATCATTTCCGTGGGTATGTACATCCCACACGGTGAATCCCAGAAAAACATTTCTCTTATGTACATCCCACACAGTCAATCCAGGGAAAGCGTTTCCGTTCATATGTATATCGCACACAGTCAATCCGAGGAATACTTTCCGTTCTTATGTACAGCCCACACAGTCAATCCAGGGAAAACGTTTACGTTCGTATGTACATCCCACACAGTTTTAGGTGTAGGCTTGTATGTGAAAGGTGTAACTATCACAGACGCTCTGCCTTGGTTAACTGTTTCCTTTTATCAACTACATCACACACGATTTGATGAAGAAAACAGTGTGGCACTGGGCTATCCATCACAAGCGCTTTTACTGCTAGAACCGTTTGCAAAGATCCATGACACATTCAGCAGGTTTATTTGTTTACAATTAATAATTCCAGTATTACGCAAATTCACATTTCATATCGAATAGTTGTTTGGCAATTTCATATCAGGCACATAAATATATTATAACATCATAGTACGATAGCTACATGAGAACAACATAGTACATCATATAGCTAGTTCAACTCCATAAGAACAATATATTCATTCCCTAATCGAGATCATTCAGGCTCGTCATCGACCTCTACTTTTAGTTCAGTAAGAACATGTTTTGCACAGGCCAACTGGGAAAGTGCCTCCTCCTTCGCCAACACCATCTTAGCAAAGTCTGATTTAAAAAAAAATGAGCTCATTCTCCACCTTCCACTTTTTATCCTGCATCTTCAAATATTCTTCAGCGTTGACAACAGTTTCTCTAAGCCTATGTATGTTCTTTTCCTCAATCATGCTCCAGAGCTTTGCTAGGCACATCTTCAAAGACTATGGCCACTCTTGATCAACCCACTCCAAGTAAGAACACTTCCGTTCATCCTATAATATTTAAAACTAGATTAGTAACAATTGTAGAGGAAATGGGTTTATAGCAACATAGAAAATCACCAATGCTTATTTTGAAAAACTGAAGAAACATGTCAATTATGACATATCTTCTCAAAAAGATCAATGTGCAAATGAATTAATTGCTACTAAGACAACAACCAAATTCTGAAATATCAGAAGCTGTCAATAACTACAACAACGCAACAAGTTCTAGCTCATGTACAATAAATAACAAATTGAACATTTTATGAGGAAGGTAACTATAACTGCAACAACATAGGGATAGTGTTTGGATGACAGCAAATTGATACTAACAGGTGTGTACACGCACAAATTTAGTAACATATAACTAATAGCACTAAGGCCGTCCACTATGTATGCCAAAACTGGTGTAAAGACAATTGTTGCTACATCTCGCACCGGTGCCCTGCACTGGTGAGCCAATGCAGCGGAAAAAATCAGGGACCCAGACTCCGAATCACCTAGTTGCTTTGATGCCCAGTTCCTTCGTGCCCTAAAGATTTAGTATTTTACTACTTGACTGCTCAGATGTGTGGACCAAAGTTGGCTGCACAAACTGCTGAAGCAGTGCCAAATAATTTTCAAATGGCACCGCTGATGAGATGACAACAGTTTTAGATACTAGGTACAAACTGTGACATTGTCTTAGGATGCGTTTGGTTGAAGGTGTGGTATGAATGGGTTGGGACCATAACAGTGTCTGAATCACATCTAACAAATGATTTGTAACAAAGAAAGAGGGTCTAACCTTCTCTACACATGCCAGAAACTTTCTCCCACTATCCACAGATTCAAACGCAACTAGCTTCATGCATGGAGATTGATGGTGACAACGAGCAGATAGATCTTCAGCCACCCTACTCTATTCGTTGCCACTGATGGTCCGGGAGCTACAAGAGGAAGAAATGACTCAAATCGACCGCCGGGTAAAAATCCTTCATTCCAAGTCATAGCCTGAGAGAGAGAAGAGAGGCATACCCGGGTGGTGAAGGAGTCGTCGCCGGAACAGGGACCGCTGGAGAGGTCTTGGAAGAAGACCATGGCGATCCCGGCGGTAGGATGCGAGACGGCGAGAGCTAGGAAGCGGCTATAGTTTATGAAGGAAGGAAGGAAGGAGGAAACAGGGGAAATGTGACTTGTGATCGGGGAGAAAAGGGGGTAGGGAAGGGGAAGGGGGCGGGGGTAGATATTTTGGCAGTAGGCGGAAATTTTGGAAATGTGGAGGGAAACTTTGCGCGCGGTGCCGCCGGACCATTCACTTTGAACGATTGTGTGCATCGCAAACGATTCTTCTGCTTTACACACATGGGATGAGTTTGATAATTCAAATTTTGGTGGAAATTTCCCCGGGTACATCATTGCATAATTTAACATCGCTTGCATATTTGGGCACACAAAAGAGCGTACAGCAGACAAAGCACACTTACTGAATCGAGCAATTATAGTAATTAAACATAGCCAGTTGACCTAAATATTGCTCTAACAAAAGACCAGCATTAAAAACAAAGCCTAAGTATGCATAATTTTAACAAATCCATCGTCGCGCCAGCCTATGCATCGACGGTGTGAGATGAGACATCGATGACTTGTCCTGGCGACATGTCGCCGTTGGTGGACTCCGCGTCCCCCCTGCTGAAGTCGCCTGCATCCTCGTCCTCGTCCTCGTCATCGATGCCGCCCTCAAGGTTGTAGTACTCGTAGTAGTGGCTGCGCCAGAGCTCGCGTTGGTACTCCACCGCTGATTGCTCGACGGACAGACTCTTCCCTAACTCGACCTCGGCCACGCGCAACTCCTCATCCCGACGCTCCTTGATCTTTGTCGCCTCCTGCATCTCCAGCTCCCGCTCGGAGACCTAAGGAGGAAGCAGGTTCTTCATGGCCACCGCCGCCTTTTCGGACGTGGGTTGCATGCTGGAGTCCGAGGTGGCCTGGAATATCTTGGCGTGGATAGCCTCGACCCGGGCCAGGGCGACATCGGCGGCACAGATGGCAGCTCAACCGCTCTCGGCATTTTCAACCGCCGTCGCAGCAGCAGCTGCAGCCGTCTCGGCTGCCGCAGACGCCCTCTCGACGGAAGCGATAGCGCTCAATGCGGATGCGGCGGCACTCTCGGCGTAGGCGGTCGCGCTCTCGGCCCAGGCGACGGCGCTTGGGGGGGACGCGGCCATCGTACGGGCCTTCATGAAGCGTTTCCACGGCGTCATCTTTGCAAGAAGGGGTGTGGGAATGGGGATCGAGATTCGTGGATTCGGCGGTTGCCAGCACTGGAGTAGACGAGCCGACGAAGCATAAGGAGGGAGACTTAAATAGACCCAGATATTTTCATCCAAAACGGTTCCTAGAAAACAACTATTTGTGATGTTGTAGATACTTTTTATTATAATCTGACCATTTTTATGCATCCATCATTGCAAACGTTTTGCACCTTTTTTGACGGTTCTTTTACACCACCGTTTGCGATTAGGGTTTCGAACAAAAACTCACCTATTACATAGGGAATTTTTTTATTTGAACTTATTTGAACTCCGGACTTTTTGTGTATTCAAAATTCACCATTCAAAGCCACATCATCAATTTTCAACCCTTTCTAACTTCATTTGATATTTTTCATGCATTTACTGATTTTTTATAGATAAATGACCCTGAAATTGAAAAGCAGTACAAATGAACATTGAAAAGGCTGAAAGTTGGCATGGTATCATCATTTAACCCACGTAGCAAGTGCTAAAAAGTTGATAGGGTTACGGCAAAAACTAGATGCACTTCGTGTACAAAATGGACAATCTCTTTCAAAGTATTAGGGTTTCAGATGAAAACTCATCTGTTACAAAGGGATTTCATTTTTTTGAACTTATTTGAACTCTAGACTTCTTTGTGTTCAAAATGCACCATTCAGAGCCACATCATCAATTTTCAACCCTTTCTGACTTCATTTGGTATATTTCATGCATTTACTATTTTTTGAGCTAAATGACCCCGAAATTGAAAAGCATTACAAATGAACTCCGAAAAGGTTGAAAGTTTGCATGGTATCATCATTTCATCCACATAGCATGTGCTAAAAAGTTGAGAGGGTTACGGCAGAAACTAGATGCACTTCGTGTACAAAATGGACAATCTCTTTTGAAGTATTGGGGTTTCTGACGAAAACTCATCTGTTACAAAGGGATTTCAGTTGTTTGAACCTATTTGAACTCTAGACCTTTTTGTGTTCAAAATGCACCATTCAGAGCCACATCGTCAATTTTCAGCCCTTTCTGACTTCATTTGATATTATTCATGCATTTGCTGATTTTTAAAGCTAAATGACCCTGAAATTGAGAGGCACTACAAATGAACTCTGAAAAGGTTGAAAGTTGGCATGGTATCATCGTTTCACCCACATAGCACATTCTAAAAAGTTGAGAGGGTTACAGAAAAAACTAGACACACTTCATGTACAAAATGGATAATCTCTTTCGAAGTATCAGGGTTTTGGATGAAAACTCATCTGTTACAAAGGGATTTCATTTATTTGAACTTATTTGAACTCCAAACTTTTTGTGTGTTCGAAATGCACCGTTCAAAGCCACATCATCAATTTTCAACCCTTTCTCACTTCATTTGGTATTTTTCATGCATTTATTGATTTTTTTTAAGCTAAATGACCCTGAAATTGAAAATCATTACAAATGAACTCTGAAAAGGTTAAAAGTTGGCATGGTATCATCATTTCACCCACATAGCATATGCTAAAAAGTTGAGAGCATTACTTCAAAAACTGGATGCACTTCATGTACAAAATGGACAATCTCTTTCGAAGTATCAGGGTTCATACAAAAACTCATCTGTTACAAAGATATTTCATTTTGTAAAACTTATTTGAACCCCAGACTTTTTGTGTGTTCGAAATGCACCATTTAGAGCCACATCATCAATTTTCAACCCTTTCTGACTTCATTTTGTATTTTTCATGCATTTACTGATTTTTTAAAAGCTAAATGACCCTGAAATTGAAAATCACTACAAATGAACTTTGAAAAGGTTGAAAGTTGGCAAGACAACCAGCCCCCACACGATTGGCACTCTATCTCGTGCCTCGAGGTTTGGAAGGTGAATGGCGGGGGTTATTAATCAGACACGGTTTTGTATTGGAAACCATCAGCTATTATGTTCACACACGGATTCTAATGCGGCAATCGTGTGTAATTCAAACTACAGTCATCTTAAATTCCGGCGATAGGCGTGTGTACTGTTCCCGTCGATCTAGATTCCGGCCGCCAATAAATACTACCTTGCTCACGTCGTCCGCCTGCATTCTCATCTACATCCTCCCCTCGCTCGCCCCCCCTCTCTCAAAGCTCTGACATGGCGCTGCATATCCGCCTCCGCACCGACAAGGAGTCGCCACCCCCAAGGATGCTCATTCGATGAGCAGCGATGAGGAGGACTCCTACGCGCCGCCAGAAGAGGTTGCACCGGACCCCCAACTTCGGATTGGTTTTGGTGCCAGTACAATCTTTGTCTATGGAAGTCACTGTCACTGGCTGAGAAAGCCAGGCAAGTGGCGTTCAAGAAGGAGATGGCGGAGGAGAAAGCCAGGTACCAGGCAGCCTGTGAAGCCTATGATGCCTCCTAGAAAAAGGAGAAGGTGGTTCTTTGGGGGTGGACGCGTCGTCATGCGAAGGAGGTGTACGAAAACGGGTACTTCGCGAGGAAGGCCAAAGGCGCTAGGCGCCACATCGCTGCATGGAGGTGGGCCGATAAGCTCTAGTGTGCCACCGACGAGGAGCTCCCGTTGGCGCTCAACGAAATGGAAAGATCATCCACGCTCATACGCCAGCAAGAGGCAGATCAGTATGTCAAACGCTGCGAGGCGGAGGAGGCGGAGTACCGCCTCCACGCTGGGATGACACTGCGCATGAGGAGTGATTATTAGTTTTAGTATTGTTCGTTTTCAATTTTATGCATTATACCTAGTAGTTAAGTATCATCACGTATATGTAATGATATTATATATACTCTATGATGAACTAATGAACAATTAATATATAATGAATTCCATTTTCTATCTGTTTTGGTATACTAATGTGAATCTAGCTGTTATCATCCACATATACAGAATGGAGAGCATATATACACACATTGAAACAGAACATATAAGAATGGAAAACACAGTACACACATTGACACAGAGCAATTAACAGAGCAATACTATGATTGCCGTTAATACATAGTTATCCACGTCAAAACAACTCAACAAAATAAAATGCGTCCATGAGACCATGACCAGCAGCCCTTGCCTACGGTAGCTCTTGGCTTTGCCTGAACTCGTGCAGGCGCTCGTCCAAGTAGTTGACACGCTCGCGGTACATCTGGAGCATGATCTCGAGCTCCAAGTTGGCTATTTCATCGGAGATCACCAGCTCGAGGATGCGACGACCATGTTCCTCTACTGCGCCCAGGTGGACACCTGGGCCAAGGAGGCGGTCGAGCCTATGGACCAGCGCGTTGGCATCCAGCGGGCCGCGGACAAGGCGAACGGCGCCACCGATGCGAATGGTGCGGTGGGCGTCCAGTGCAAGTACAACGCGGCCGACCTCTGGTGCAAGTACGGTGCTGAGGGATTCTGCCCACTCATGGCGAGGCATGGAGGTACTAACGGGACGTGTACCCAGTTGTGACGCTGTGTCGACAGCAGGCAAGAGCCAATGGATCTGCTCTTGCTGTGTGGCACGCCGCGTCTCTCGCTCTGCGGCACTCCAACGGTCTCGCTGTGCGGCGAGCAACAGCCTATCGGCGCGGACGCGCCTAGCTTGCTCTACAGCGCGCCATCTATCATGTTGTGCGGCGAGTTGCAGCCTGTCAGCGCTGACATGCTTATCTTGATCCGCGGCACTCAAGCACCATGCGCCAAAGGTCTGCTCAACCTTGGCGATGACGCGCATCATGGCGTCGGCCATCACATTGCCGAGGAGCGCCTCGGCCTCGACGGGCCGTGGCGCTTGCTTGTTTTCCTCGTCAACGAGGTTGCTGGCAGAGGCGGCGCTTTGGTGGGTTGGCATGCTTGGAAAAGGTGGATGTGCTACAGGCTGCGCTTGTCGCCTCTGTGCGTCACACATCACCTAGGTTTATGCGCAATATCGTTGGGTGGTGGGAAACAGGTGAGGAAATGGCAGGAAACGGTGGCGTGTTCATAAAAAACCATCAATTAATGTAAAATTAGCATAGAAGGAACATCGAGCTAGCACAAGAAGTAGATGATGATCAGATGAACATTGACCACACTAGGGAACCAGTCGATGATGAATTCATCAATTGCAAACGGTTAAATACTAGCAAGCGTTTGCCCACAACACACACGGCTTATTCCATCACAAACAGGTCAGATGGATCAACTGTATCCACGTATCGCACATTGTCAAAAAGTAATGCGGTAGACCTTCTTTAACATGTGTTAAAAAATCAAAACAAGGACCTTGAGGTTAATTCCACCCCACAACACACACGGCTTATTCTATCACAAACAGGTTGGATGGATCAACTGTATGCCACATATCGCACATTCTCAAAAAGTAATGCGGTTGACCTTCTTTAACATGTGTTAAAAAATAATCAAAACAAGGACCTTGAGGTTAATTCCACTCATGGGATGTGTCGTAAATGTCCTTAATGGACCTTTAAGATACATCCCATCAGTGGGATTAACATCAAGACAACTTCCCATCCGGTCACCCATCTCATGGCTGCTCCAGCCTGAGCACAATTAACTTGTGAGTTCTCTTAGATGAGCTATTGGTGGAACAGCTAGTCCTTGCTGATATAGGATGCCCTCTTCGCATCCTTATGGCATACCCGGAAGACCGCCCGTCGCCCAATGGCCAATAGCTGTTGTGTAGACAGAGCATATCAACATACGTCTTATTAGAAGCAATCGTGTGTGTTATTATCGGTCTTCGCACACATTTCTGTTTACAGACATGTTTGCCGAGTATCACACACATATTGCTATATTGAACATTTTTATTCTCTTGTCTCAACGCAAACAGTTCATCCGAGTGAACCGCATGTCGTATATCGCACACACCTTGATCTGACTAACTGTTTCCTTCGTGTTACCTAATCACAAATAGTTCATATGAGCGAACCGTATGTTGTATATCACACACACACCTTCATCTAGCTGCCTGTTTCTTTTGTTCCTCCTCATCGAAAATAGGTAATTGAACTGAACCATATGCCCTGCATCGCACACGCAACTAAAATATGAACCGTGTTTGATGCATCCTCCATCGCAAACGTTTTGTACCTTTTTTGACGGGGTTTTTTTACACCGCCGTTTGTGATTATGGCATTGCACACAGTTTCGTCGACGGGTCTCTGATCGTAGTGTCACGTTAGCAGCATCCTGCAGTAGTAAGTCTTGAGCTTTTCCCCATCGTTCTTTTTACTCTTGGACGTTGGAGACTCCTAGGCGGTAGGAGTCATTCAGAGAGGAATCGACCATTATGATTACCCCCGGAAACTTTGTGAGGGTTTGGAGACCACCTAAAGGTCTACGAATAGTGGTCGGGAATTTCCTTCGTGGTGATATCTCAAAGAGAGAATAGGGTGAGCCTTCGTGGTGTTGGTGTGCCTTCGTGGTAACACCCACCTCTCTAAATGGTGACGTAGCTTCCCGCCAAGGAAGTGAACATCGGCATACATCCTCGTCTCTCAAAGTTGCGGTTATTCCTAACCCTAACTTCCTACTTATGGTTACTTGTCTCTTAGTCCTTACTTATATCATATTGTGTTTGCTTACTCTCATACTTGTGTACTTGCTTAGCTTTTAACATTTTACTTGCAATTGTTAGGCTCACCTTCATATTCCGCATTATTTCCTAAAATTGCTAAGTAACAATTAAAATTTGTAATTGTACCTATTCACCCCCTCTCTAGGTCCATCTTGATCCTTTCAATTGGTATCAGAGCCTCGTGCTCTATTCATGTGGCTTAACCGCCCTAGAGCGAGATGAACCCCGATGGGACTCCCCTAGTTGTGGATCCGAAGGATAAGGGCGCGGCTTTCCACAGAAGTCAAGTCCTTCACTTCTGAGGATCTGCAATGGGCTCTTGCTAAGAAAAAGGAGGAGCATGATGCTTCTATTGAGGCTTTGGTCCAACTGAGACTAGCCACATTAACCATGATGCTTGCACCACTTTCGGGTGGTGCGGCCTCGAGGCCAACTGTGCCTACTCCTTCACTTGGTCAACAACCTCCTAGTAATGATCACTCCAGTGTTCCTTGGCTTTATGCAAGACCTCAAATAGAGAAACCAAAGTATAACCCTCAAGGCAAACCTCCATTACTTGATGATACTACCGATTTTGCTATGTGGAAAGTTGCTATGCAGGATCATCTTCGATATGGTAATGATGAGATGTTGGATATCTTGGAGTATGTTTATCAAGTTGTTGACCTGAAGAATCTTACACCAAGAGAAATATATGACAAGAATCGCAACAACACCACAACCATGTGCATAAGGAGAGTTATGACTGACAAGCAAAGGAGACCAAATATACATACCACAAGTGTCAAGGAATTATGGGATAGCATTGTGAGGACCAAGACGGTACCTCTACTCTTCGGCTTGCTCAATATTAAATTGTCGAGGGTAAATTGAAAAACTTTTGTATGGAAAAAGGTGAATCTCCCAAGTAGCTCCTTGAGCGTCTCATGACACTCACCGCCGACATCGAGTCTTGTAATTGTGACAAGACACAAGATGGATTCAACTTAACTAAGCTATTTCTTGTGGACAAGTTGCTTCATGTTCTTGCTCCATATCATCACCAAATGGTGTGGGACATAAGACAACGCCATGGATTCAAGGAAATGACTCTGGATGACATCATATCCACTTTCCAACTATTTGAAGAGTCAAAGGCAAATGCTACAAAACATCTTGCCATGCATGGTACCTCAACAACAAAGATCAATTTTGCATTGAAGGCCAAGGTTGTATGTGAAGAAGAAGAAGAAGAAGAAGAAGAAGAAGAAGAAGAAGAAGAAGAAGAAGAAGAAGAAGAAGAAGAAGAAGAAGAAGAAGAAGAAGAAGAAGAAGAAGAAGAAGAAGAAGAAGAAGAAGAAGAAGACGACGATGATGATGATGATGATGGTGATGAGATTGACTCCGATGAGAGCCCTTCAGATGAAGACATTGCCCTCTTTGTCAAGAAGTTTAGCGCGGGAAAATTCAAGGGAAGATTCCAGAAGAAGAAAGTGAGAAAATGGTACAACTATGAAGAAACCAACCACTTCTCCAACGACTGCTCTTATGATAAGAGAGAAGATAAACCAAGGTTTCTCAAGATCTTTCCCAAGAATAAGTTGCCAAATCCTTTGAACTCCAAGCTCAAGAAGAGAGATGGGAAAGAAATGGTTGCTCATGAAGAATCAGATCCAAATGATGTTAGTGGTGTTGCCGGAGTTGCTCAAGATTCTCAAAACATCTTGAGGCTAGTCAACAAGAGTGGTGATGTTGTCACCTACAACTATATTAAAGACTACAAGGGCAGCGCTCACAAGTGCCTAATGGCAAAGGCCGTGGGAGAAGATGGAGAGGACCAAAACTCTCCTGACAAGGTCAAGGTAACCCCATGGTCAAATCCTCCTCTTTTCACTCATTCTACTCCTTGTGATGAATAAATTGATGCGGAGGATAATTATGATGATGATGATGATGATATAGATGATCTGATGCTTGCTAAGCTAAATAAGTTCATGTGCTCCCTCAAAAGAAACAAGTTCACTATGTTTCGTATGCTTATGGATATGGTGAGTAAGTACACCATCACCATTAAGGAACTGAAAACCCTCATCACTGAGGAAAAGGAAAATTATGAAATCCTTGAGCGGAAAGTACAATATGAGGAAGCACGAAATGATGAACTATGTTTAAAAATTGGTGCAAACATTGATGTTCATGCTAAAGAACTTGCCTCCTTGAAAAAGGCTAAAGACTCTTGCGAGGAGTTGATGAGTGAGAAAAGTAAGCTCGTGAAATCTCATGCTTCTCTCTCTAAGGATTGTGAGCTTCTATCCATGTCCCTCAAGACTAAGGAAGAAGAGTGCACCCTTCTTACAAAGAGTTTTGAGACACTCAAGCTTACTTATCTTGAAACCCTAGCCAAGGCTTACTCTTCTCCTATTATTAATGTTGATGCTTGTACTACTAACCCTAGTGGTGACCTAGCTTCTATTCTTGAGGAAAATCGCTCTCTAAAGGAACAACTTGAGAGAGGACTCATGACATGTGCTCAAGGACAAAAGAAACTTAATGAAGTGTTGAGCCAACACAATGAGGTGTTTGCCAAGGAAGGGCTTGGGTTTGACCCAAGCACAAGCAAGAAGAAGACGTCTTCTAAAAAGTGCACCACTCCTCTTAAAGAAATGTTTGTACAAGATGGGTACAAGGAGAAATGTAAGGTTTTGAGTGGGAAGGCCACAAGGGGCATTCCCACTCTCAACAAGCCAAAAGAGTTCATGCCTCCATCCTATGTACTTCATAAAAATAAGGATGGAGAAGTTTATGCGAAATTTGTTGGTCCTCGTAATGCATTTTGGTTTTATGCTATTTGGGTCCCTAAGACCCTTGTGACTAACTTGAGAGGTCTCATTGCAAAATGGGTGCCTCTAACCAAGTCATAAATTGTGTGTAGGATAGTGGATCTACCAACCATATGACCGGAGATAGCAAATTGCTTTACAATTTCTTAGAAGCTATTCAACCTTTTATGAGCCTTGTGTTCGGTGGAGGATCAAAATGACAGGTACTCGGTTTGGGCAAGGTGGCTATCACAAATTACATGTCTCTTGCAAATGTCATGCTTGTCCAATCCCTTAAATACCATTTGCTTTCCATTCGTCAATTAGCTTTTGTTGGCTATGATACACTATTTGGACTAACCGATGTGAAAGTCTTTAAGAGAGATACTCTCGAAGTGGCCATTGTTGGAGATTTGGATGGCAACCTTTACACGGCTGATTTCTCGAAAGAGAGCACATTCCATGCAACTTGTCTAATGGCCAAGGCTGACAAGGGGTGGCTATGGCATCACTGGCTAGCCCATGTCGGCATGAGAAATCTTCAAGATCTCTTCAAGGGTAATCACATCCTTGGACTAACCAATGTCTCTTTTGAGAAGGATCGTGTGTGTAGTGCATGCATAGACGGGAAGCAACGCCAATTAAAGCACACACCCAAGAATATTGTATCTACTTCAAGGCCTTTGTTGCTCCTTCAAGTGGATCTTTTTGGGCCTCCTTCATGAGATAGTCTTGGTGGAAAAAGTATGAACTTGTCATTGTTGATGATTACTCAATATATACATGGGTGTTTTTCCTCAAGTCTAAGGATGAGACGAAGATCACCTTCATTGATTTTGCCAAGCAAGCACAACGCAAGTTTGACAATGAAATCTTGGCGATAAAAAGTGATAATGACTCCAAGTTCAAGAACTACACCTTACAAGAATTTCTTAGTGATGATGGGATTGAGCATCAATATTCCGCACCATACACTCCTCAACAAAATGGTGTAGCCGAAAGGAAGTACCGTACACTTGTGGAGATGTCAAGGTCCATGTTGGATGAATACAAGTCGCCACATAGTTTTTTGGCCGAGGCTATCAACACCGCATTGATGACCCACAAGTATAGGGGGTATATCATAGTCCTTTCAATAAGTAAGAGTATCAAAACCAACGAGGAGTAGAAGAAAATGACAAGCAGTTTTCAGCAAGGTAATCTCTGCAAGCACTAAAATTATCTATAATAGATAGTTGTGTGCTAAGATAATTCGTAATGGGTATCAAGTAACAAAAGTAACTAAGGTGCAGTAAGGTTGCCCAATCCTTTTTAAAGCACAGGACAAGCCTGGAAAACTCTTATATAAAGCAAAGTGCTCCCGAGGACACATGGGAGTTGTTGTCAAGTTAGTTTTCATCATGCTCATATGATTCGCGTTCGTTACTTTGATAATTTGATATGTGGGTGGACCGGTGCTTGGGTGATGTCCTTCCTTGGACAAGCCTCCCACTTATGGTTAACCTCTCTCGCAAGCATCCGCAACTACGAAAGAAGACCTAAGATAAATCTAACCATAGCATGAAACATATGGATCCAAATCATCCCCTTACGAAGCAACGCATAAACTAGGGTTTAAGCTTCTATCACTCTAGAAACCCATCATCTACTTATTACTTCCCAATGCCTTCCCCTAGGCCCAAATAATGGTGAAATGTCATGAATTTGAAGTTCACATAACCCCACTAGAGGAAAGACAACATACATCTCATCAAAATATCGAACGAATACCAAATTCACATGATTACTTATAACAAGACTTCTCCCATGTCCTCAGGAACAAACGTAACTACTCACCAAGAATATTCATGTTCATGATTAGGGGGGTATTGAATAGCATTAAGGATCTGAACATATGATATTCCATCGAAT
Source organism: Secale cereale (assembly GCA_902687465.1). Classification (NCBI taxonomy): domain Eukaryota; kingdom Viridiplantae; phylum Streptophyta; class Magnoliopsida; order Poales; family Poaceae; genus Secale; species Secale cereale. The sequence goes on from LR738711.1 coordinate 662,438,800, forward strand.
AAACAAACTCGCATCAACTACGAGGAGTAATCAACACTACTAGCAACCCACAGGTACCAATATGATGTTTTGAGATAAAGATCGAGTACAAGAGATGAACTAGGGTTTGAGAGGAGATGGTGCTAGTGAAGATGTTGATGGAGATTGACTCCCTCTCGATGAGAGGATCGTTGGTGATGACGATGGCTTCGATTTCCCCCTCCCGGAGGGAAGTGTCCCCGGCAGAACAGCCCTGTCGGAGCCCTAGATTTGTTTCACCCAGATTCCGCCTCGAGACGGCAGCGCTTCATCCCGAAAGCTTCTTTCTGATTTTTTTTCTAGGTCAAAACACACCATATAGCAAAGGATGGGGGCGCGCCCTCCACCCTTGTGGCCGGCTGGTGGCCCCCCTCCGGTGCTTTCTTCGCCCAATATTTTTTATATATTCCAAAACTTGCTCCCATGAAGTTTCAGGACTTTTAGAGTTGTGCGGAATAGGTCTCTAATATTTTCTCCTTTTCTAGTCCAGAATTCCAGCTGCTGGCATTCTCCCTCTTCATGTAAATCTTGTAAAATAAGAGAGAAAAGGCATATGTATTGTGATATAATGTGTAATAATAGCCCATAATGCAATAAATATCAATATAAAAGCATGATACAAAATGGACCGATCAACTCCCCCAAGCTTAGACCTCGCTTGTCCTCAAGCGAAGAGCCGATATCGAAAAATATGTCCACATATTTAGAGATAGAGGTGTCGATAAAATAAAATATGGAGGTGAGGGCATCATGATCATCTTTAGGACAGCAACATAACTTGTCATATAGGTTCCAATGTTAAAGTAACAATTCATTCACAAAGTAAAGTATGAATCAGAAACTTATATATATATATATATATATATATATATATATATATATATATATACCAACGATATAGGGAATATTAAACAAAATTTTTAAATAGATATAAATTAGGTTAATATGTGATTAGGTGAAAGTGGTAGACAGGTATGCTTTTTATCTTGAATAGTATTCACTAGGTAGGGTACTATTTAGAAAAGTGCTTTACTATTCAATACACTACTTTGAATAGTATTACACTATTCACAGCAATATTTAATTCTTTGGTATTATATGCTCGTTCTGTGTACACTTAATTAGATATCTTAATGCAGGATCTATTTAGGGGCTGGCGAGGCCAATAATACGTCCGACGGTGTGCGCAGAGGTCTAAAATCCTACTCAGTACTTACCATATTTTTCATTATGTTGTATCAGATGTAGCTAATTACGTTCGCTTAGTAGTTTTAATTGCGAATTTACGGGGTAAATTCCTATCGTCTTCCCAGGCAGTTCCACCCGAAGGGAACACTTCTCTACGGCCACAAGGTTCTCATTCAAACGCCACTCTGGGCTACACAGAGAACAACACACGCAGAGGTTTCTCCTATAGGATCCCTAGCATAAGAACTCGTCCCATAAATTCATAAATAAAAATACCAAGTAAAACCAAGAAACTACATCATTTCCACAACATAATTTACATATGGCTTTCCCTTTCGGGAGGCCCCGAAGGGATTACACAAGCTAAAGGAAATTACCTTCTAACTACCTTCTTGAGCCTACAATGCTCTGGATATTGTGGCTCTTGTTGCAGAATACAAACTACTACTACTACTACTACTACTACTGAGCAATGAGCTTGCTTGCTAGGTTGCAGCTCTTTGCTCTATCTGTGGGTGGTGGTTCCTCTCCTTCTGGTGTTGTGTCTCTCTTCGCAGCAAGTGCCTCCTTTTATAGGCGAGAGAGCAGCTCTCTGGATGGCTTCCGGGAGAATTCACCGCTTTATTTAATATGTAGTAGGGATGCATGCGTGTCCCTCTAGGCGGTGGATAAGAGCGAGAGATAGTGCCCCGACAAACGTCAATCTTCAGGAATCTGTCAAGTCTTTGCTTTGTTCACGTGGGCGTTGTCTCTCCGTGAATAATTGGCTGGCCTCTGTGTTCCAGTCTTTGCTCTTCGGCCATACAAATCTTCATGTGATTAGCCTTCAGAGCTTCTTCTACCTTCAAGAATCCTTGTGCAGTGTATGCGTACATACATGCCAAGGCTGTTTAAATATTCAACTTGTGCAATGTATGCGTATATACATGCCAAGGCTGCTTAATTTTTTTTACAGGGGGTCTTCCCTGCCCACATGATTGATAATACCTTATCAATATTTATAATATCTATTGGAATTTCTATCAATATTCGGGTCGGGTATAGTCCTCCGCGCCCGAATAATTGATAGTAATATCAATGTAGGCAATTTGGGCTTTATTCAGGTCGCTGCCCATGCCCTGCTATGTCCATATGATCATCATCATCATTTAACAGATTGAAATCATATTTTTGATCACATTCTTTCTTTATTTCTTCAAATTTTTCGTCCATTTTCTGCCTTAATTCTTTTAATATTTCTTCTTTTAATTCTTTCTTAATTATTTTTGAAAACTCTTCAAATCTTTTATCCATTTCTTGATCTATGTATTCACTATCTAAAGGGTCAAGCCCCTTTAGAAGGCATTCTTGATATGTCTTATATTTTGGAGATTCTTCCTTCTTTATATTTTTTGAGCTTGATGCCTCCCCCTTCGTGGGAGCTGGTGAAGCTGGTACGCCTTTTCTTATTTGAATATATTCTTTAGCCTTTGGGTCAATATAATAATGTGGCCCTAATACCTTTCTTGCCCAAAGTAAGGCATCATCTATATTATAATACCTTTTGAATGTTAAATCTTGTCCTTTTCTTTTTTGCATCTAATTTTTCAATCATTATATTTTCCCATTCCAAATATATGCCAGGTTTATTTCCATCAAATATAAGATATAGTGTTTCTCCTTTTGGTATTTCAATCTTCTCTGGCTTTGGCGAATTTTTGTTTAATTCATTAAAATATTCTGCCAAACTATTGAGAATTGATAAAAAAATATCCTTTTTCCTCTCTCTTGACAGTATATTGATACCAAAAATTATCCAATATGCATCTTTGAGCTTCATCAAGCTTGATATGGGGTTTTGGCTTGAAATTGAATGTATTTGGCTGAAACATTTTCAGCCTATTTTCTTCTCCAAAGAAGAGATATTCATCCCTGGTGGCGTATAATCCTTTCCTCATTTCTGCAAATTTGATACACGAGAAAATATGTCAGGTAAAGTATTATCCTTCCCCTTAATATGCTTAAAAATAATTTTATAACCATTCCCAGCTATGGTGTCTTCAAATAAGACCCATCTTCTGGTTGAGCTTTTCTTACTATTAATTTTATTGTAATATCGACATATAGCTTCACAGTCTGTTCGCACTGTAAATTCTTTAAATCCTAAATATAGCCTAAATGCATTTATTGCATTTACAACTGCAAGGAATTCCCTATCAATATTATTTACCGTCTTTAATTTGTAACTTCCCGAAGCATATCTACATATTTTTTCATCTGCCTTTGGGGAGTATTTATTGGGCTTCTGTTTTAGTATCGCACCCCATCCTACCTTAGATGCATCTGTCTCAATTATAAAATAATTGTCTTGTAGAGGCAATTCTAGGGGTTTTAAATTCTTGACCTTTTCCTTGATCGCTTTTACTAACTTTATATCTTGAGAGTTGAAGTATTTTTGACCATTTTTCCTTAATTTAGCATATAAAGGTCCTGCTAACTTTGCTAAGTTATCTATATAGTTTCGCGCATAGTTTACAATTCCTAAGAACTTCTGTAAAACCTTTTTATCACTCATATTATCAGGAAACTCTAATATTTACTTTGCAATATGTTCTTGTAGATATATCTTTCCTTCTCCTATTTCATGACCGAGGAAATTTATTTTTTTCTTTGCAAATTTCCATTTTCTTTTTGGATAGTATGAGCCCATTTTGTTCTACCTTTCGAAAGAACACTTCAAGATGGGCTATATGCTCTTTGTATGATTTTGAGAATACTAACAAATCATCTACGTATACTAATATAAATGCTTGATTCTCATTAAATATATTTTGCATCTTTCTTTGAAATAGTGCAGGTGCATTCTTTAAACCTAATGGCATTACTAGCCATTCATAATGGCCTTGTGGACAAGTAAATGCTGTCCAGGGAATAGATTCTTCAGCCATTTTTACTTGCCAAAATCCTGCCTTTAAGTCAAATTTAGAGAAATATTTACTTCCTTGTATTCTGTTAATCCATTCCTGCTTATTGGGTATATTGAATGCATCGTCAACTGTATTATCATTAAGCCTCTTAAAATTAATCACCATTCTAGATTTACCTCTAACTTCTTCAGCATGATTTCTAACTATAAAAGCAGCAGATCGATGAGGACTTCTACTTTCTCTTATAGCTTTTAACTTTAATAACTCTTCAATATGCATTTTGAACTCTTCAATATCCTTTGGTGTAGCTTCTATTGGTCCTGATTTAATTATATAGTCTGGATTTATTATATTAATTTTGCAAACTATAGAGTTCTTTTCCCAATGTTTCATTGGTAGTTCTCCAATAATTTGTATGCTTTCTAGTCTTTGCACAATCTTATCTATATCATTTTTGGACTTTATATCTCTATACCAGTTCGGTGAAAATGATTGTAACCCAATGCATTCCGTACATGTATTTTCTATATGATATTCTTCTATGGTCTCACTAAGTTCTTTGTCTTTACAGAATTTAGGGGGATCTGGATTTGTGCTATACTCGTCATCTAAATTTGATATTTCAACATTTTGCAAGGACTTTCTTTGTTTTCGTACTTCAGATATGTATGGAACATTATCTTGATAAGGGATAAATGTTACCCCTTCTTCATGTATGATTGTGGTTTGTAAAGATTGTTGTAAAAATCTTAACCCTATTATCATGTCATCATTTATTACTGACAAATCTCTTATTGTAATTTCATCTATTATATATTTTGTGCCATTTATGTAAGCTTCAATATTATATGCTAGCTGATTATGTATCTTCTTTATTCCTGACATATCGGTAGATACTTCAGCTTTATTGTCATCTATAGTTTCGACTATTTCTGGACATCTCATAAAATATTTATCATGGATGATATTCTTAGTGCAACCAGTATCTAATAGTGCCAGTATTTTATATGAAATATTTGGCCTTAGAACAATCCTAACTGGGATCCTTATTCCTAACACTTCTTTGAATGGTAATCGAACAATATATTTGTTTCCAGAACTAGTAATTGCATCTTTCAATTGTATTAATTTATCTCCTTTTTTATCCCTTACTGTTACCATTTGCTCTTTCATTTCTGTGATTTTAGCAATATTATTGTCTTGCCTATTGCTATTTTCTAACTCATCTTTAAGTTTTTCTAGTTCTGCTTCTAGCTTATTTATTCTATTTTCTAAATTTCTAACCCTACTGGATAATATTCGTTCTTCTGGTTCTAATTCTATTTCTTGTCTCCACTTTTGATTATTGGCTCTTAGACATGAGGTACAGGCTTGTTTTAAGCACAAGCTACATGTGAACCTATTATCTTGGCTTGGATAATATATACAGAAAGCACATTTTATGTTATAATCACCTTTCCTCTAATCCAATCATGCTCACAATCTACTTGGTTCATCATTTCAATTTTTAAACCGGCTAATTCATCTATTAGGTCTATTTCATCTTCACTTGATTCATATTCTGGAGCCTCATTTTCAACTTCATCTGTTTCTATAATTGAATATATTGACTCGTCGTCTTTTATTTCATCATCACATACTAATATATTTTCATTAACGCTATCTATAATTAACACTCTCTCTTGTTCTTCATATTTGCTAGAGTATCTTTTCTGGTCTTTATTAGGGCAAGTTCTACTTAGATGATCAGGAGAGTTGCATATGAAACACCTGCATGTTTTATCATAGGTTTTCTTAGGATTATATCTTCTTACATTTCTTTTATGCAAGAATGGGGCTCTATTGTCTGACCTTCTTAAGAAATATCTTTTCTTTGTTCTGAAATTTCTATTATCTCTTCTTTGTGGTTTATAATATTTGTTTTTCCTATGCCTTTCTTCTCCATATGTAAGTGGTATTTGGACTATGTTATTGCAAAAATTATAATCTGACTTCATAGATCTTTGGGCTTACATGCTAGTGCATACCTTTCTTAGCTGTTTGAAAACAAATGTTATGGCTTGGGATATATTAACCACATTTCCTTCTGTTTCTTTTTTATATTCTTCAAATATTATGGACCCTAAAGGATCAGGCAATTTATTAAAGTATCTTTCTACTACACCTACATTAAAACCTTGTTTAGCGGTAGTAGCATTATACAAATAATGCTGGGAAAATTCTTTAATACCTTTCCAGCTATTTAATGTTAATTTTTCTATTTCTCTTAACCTTTCATTTTGCAACGAGGTATGCCCTAATTCTGGATCTTCTGCTATGATCATATTTGAGGTAACATTCGCAAAGTTATTAGGGTTACTTCCTGCCCTTTTTAATTCTTCATATTGGTTAGGGTATGACTCTACCGATTGTTCCCATAGAACTTTTACAGATTCTCCTAAAAATGTTTCAAGATATGTTAACATATCTTCTACCTTAGTGCCTATATTATACTGGTTTTGTATATATTTTTGCACTATTAAACCTTTCCATATGCTGATTATATTTGGCCAATCTATTGGATCATGAGCTGCTAGATTTAATATAGCGCCATCATTCTTATAATTTTGAAACTGCACTGGTTTTTCAAAATCTCTTCTTTTAGTACCCATATATCTATACTGTCCAGGGATATACGTAGGTTGATAGTCATCTTTTTCTGGAGGCCATTGTCCAGCTGATCTGGTAGGTCTCTCTCTTTCTCCTTCTCTTTTTACAGACGATTCTCCATATCCTCTTCTTCTTTTACTACTATTTTCTACTTCCATAGCTTCCATTGCATTCTCTAAATTATGCAGTCCCACCTCATCTAGTGAGTTATAGAAATCACTATTTTGTTCTGAATTATCATATCTTTCATCTTCTAACCACATTTCTTTTATTAATTCTTCTTCCTCCTCATAACTTTCTAATAATAACTTATTATTGATATCCCATTGCTCTTCTTCACTAATAACTTCTTCTTTTTGAACAATATTCTTATCTTTACTATTATTATTAATGATAGCATTTTTATTAATAATAGCATTTGCTTTTCTTTCTGCGGATGCTATAATTTTTTCTTCCATGATTGAACTACTAGTGGCAAACTTTTTATCATTTTTTAGTTTCTTTAACCTCGCAATTTCTCTAATAATAAATAGCTCTCTTTCTCTTATTTTGGGCCAATCATTTGTCATGGAATGACTATATTCTCATTCAATATGCTTTAGTTTCTTTTCCCAATGATTTATTTCATCATCTAAGTTAGCCTTTTCCATGCATTCAGATATACCTTTATTCTTATCATCATTAATTTCTGAATCTGACATAAAAGATTCAGAGTCTTCTATTGATGCAGCTTTATAGTTCATAAATCGAATACTGCTACTTCCTTCATAATTTTGATAGCTTATGTAGTTTTCAGGTTGCTTTAATTCTTTTTTCTCTATTAATTCACCTATTCTCCATTCTTCTCCAGCTCTTTCTTCAGAACCAATTTTAAGGGGATTTATAAATTTTATACTTTTTGATTGCATACTATCAATTACGTCATTCACATTTACTCTATATCTGGAGCTACTTCTATTAGTGAGCCTTCCTATAAATTCTATGCTTACTAGCAAATTTGTTCCTTTAAAATCTTCATAACCTTTAGTTTGGAAACCAAAACTCATTTTTTCAATAAATTCATTTACGGGCATCATTAGGTCTGGAGCTATATAGGTTATTAATCTATTTTCATTCATGTCTCCTTCCAAAAATCCTAATGCTGCTTTATCTACAGATTCCCATCTTCTGTCTAACAAGGTTATCAAAACCTTCGCACCTAATTTCTTCCTTGTCATACCTTTGATTCCTATGATATACATGCCTTGATGAATATATTTGTAACCACAATATCTTAATTCATTTTCAATATTTTTGCTTACAATTCTTAAATCTACTGGGTGTGTTAACACACTTAATTCTACTTCTCGAGATATTCTGTATAGACCACTCTTACTTTCAAACATACCCATGTGATATACTTGTTGTGGTTTTATTTTTCTTAGGGTATCTTTCTGATATCTTTCTAGATCTTTTTGTATATCTATAACTTCTTCAATACTATCAATATCATCAGCTTTGCATGATAATCTATGCTTCATGGCTAGCGGTCTTGAGTCTTGCCTTACTATTTGGAGAGTTTTGTCTCTTCTAAGGAAGCCTTTAGATACGTCCATTTTTCTGAATTAATATTTCTAGCAGAGGCAACTATTCCGGATGATGAAAGCACAATTTCTTTGTTGCTTTGAACACTATTTAGTTTATTTAATATTTGAATTAATAACTGGATGATTGTGTTATTTTGTCTTATTATTACTTTGGAGTCTTCTTTTGGGGAGTCGTGATCGGAGAACCCGACAGGAGGTGACAGGTATTTAGCTACTTCGTTTAATGCTTGAGTATATTCAGTCATATAATTATGAGATAATCAACGTTTTAACCTCTTGCACCAACTTTTTTATTTCAAGTATATCTTGTCTTGATTCAGTGCGTGGGAGCGACTCTTTGCCTTTACTTAGGTAACGGCCTATTGATAACACTTCTTCTTTAATATAATCGTTATTCTTGGAAACTGTATTCTGTCTTCCTTTTGCTTCTTCTAGCTTATGTAAAGCTAGATCAATTTTATTATTCAAACCTGAATACTTATCAGCAAGCTTTTGGTATTCCTTGAATAAACTTTCAAACTTTTGGTCTAAATTATCTTGTCTTTTTCCCCAAGATATGTAAAAGTTATATATCAAATCGACGACTGTATTTAACTGACTGTGCGATGTATGCCAGATATGCTCTTCAGAGGGATTTATTCTGCACCTTATATTTAAATTTTCCTTAGTATTTATTACTTTACCTGCGCTAACTTCTAAGTTTAAATATTTTAATCTTTCAATGATTAAACGCTGGACCTGATACCAACGATATAGGGAATATTAAACAAAATTTTTAAATAGATATAAATTAGGTTAATATGTGATTAGGTGAAAGTGGTAGACAGGTATGCTTTTTATCTTGAATAGTATTCACTAGGTAGGGTACTATTTAGAAAAGTGCTTTACTATTCAATACACTATTTGGAATTGTATTACACTATTCACAGCAATATTTAATTCTTTGGTATTATATGCTCGTTCTGTGTACACTTAATTAGATATCTTAATGCAGGATCTATTTAGGGGCTGGCGAGGCCAATAATACGTCCGACGGTGTGCGCAGAGGTGTAAAATCCTACTCAGTACTTACCATATTTTTCATTATGTTGTATCAGATGTAGCTAATTACGTTCGCTTAGTAGTTTTAATTGCGAATTTACGGGGTAAATTCCTATCGTCTTCCCAGACAGTTCCACCCGAAGGGAACACTTCTCTACGGCCACAAGTTTCTCATTCAAACGCCACTCTGGGCTACACAGAGAACAACACACGCAGAGGTTTCTCCTATAGGATCCCTAGCATAAGAACTCGTCCCATAAATTCATAAATAAAAATACCAAGTGAAACCAAGAAACTACATCATTTCCACAACATAATTTACATATGGCTTTCCCTTTCGGGAGGCCCCGAAGGGATTACACAAGCTAAAGGAAATTACCTTCTAACTACCTTCTTGAGCCTACAATGCTCTGGATATTGTGGCTCTTGTTGCAGAATACAAACTACTACTACTACTACTACTACTACTGAGCAATGAGCTTGCTTGCTAGGTTGCAGCTCTTTGCTCTATCTGTGGCTGGTGGTTCTTCTCCTTCTGGTGTTGTGTCTCTCTTCGCAGCAAGTGCCTCCTTTTATAGGAGAGAGAGCAGCTCTCTGGATGGCTTCCGGAAGAATTCACCGCTTTATTTAATATGTAGTAGGGATGTATGTGTGTCCCTCTAGGCGGTGGATAAGAGCGAGAGATAGTGCCCCGACAAACGTCAATCTTCAAGAATCTGTCAAGTCTTTGCTTTGTTCACGTGGGCGTTGTCTCTCCGTGAATAATTGGCTGGCCTCCGTGTTCCAGTCTTTGCTCTTCGGCCATACAAATCTTCATGTGATTAGCCTTCAGAGCTTCTTCTACCTTCAAGAATCCTTGTGCAGTGTATGCGTACATACATGCCAAGGCTGTTTAAATATTCAACTTGTGCAATGTATGCGTATATACATGCCAAGGCTGCTTAATTTTTTTTTTTACAGGGGGTCTTCCCTGCCCACATGATTGATAATACCTTATCAATATTTATAATATCTATTGGAATTTCTATCAATATTAATTAGATATCTTAATGCAGGATCTATTTAGGGGCTGGCGAGGCCAATAATACGTCCGACGGTGTGCGCAGAGGTGTAAAATCCTACTCAGTACTTACCATATTTTTCATTATGTTGTATCAGATGTAGCTAATTACGTTCGCTTAGTAGTTTTAATTGCGAATTTACGGGGTAAATTCCTATCGTCTTCCCAGGCAGTTCCACCCGAAGGAAACACTTCTCTACGGCCACAAGGTTCTCATTCAAACGCCACTCTGGGCTACACAGAGAACAACACACGCAGAGGTTTCTCCTATAGGATCCGTAGCATAAGAACTCGTCCCATAAATTCATAAATAAAAATACCAAGTGAAACCAAGAAACTACATCATTTCCACAACATAATTTACATATGGCTTTCCCTTTCGGGAGGCCCCGAAGGGATTACACAAGCTAAAGGAAATTACCTTCTAACTACCTTCTTGAGCCTACAATGCTCTGGATATTGTGGCTCTTGTTGCAGAATACAAACTACTACTACTACTACTACTACTACTGAGCAATGAGCTTGCTTGCTAGGTTGCAGCTCTTTGCTCTATCTGTGGCTGGTGGTTCTTCTCCTTCTGGTGTTGTGTCTCTCTTCGCAGCAAGTGCCTCCTTTTATAGGCGAGAGAGCAGCTCTCTGGATGGCTTCCGGGAGAATTCACCGCTTTATTTAATATGTAGTAGGGATGCATGCGTGTCCCTCTAGGCGGTGGATAAGAGCGAGAGATAGTGCCCCGACAAACATCAATCTTCAGGAATCTGTCAAGTCTTTGCTTTGTTCACGTGGGCGTTGTCTCCCCGTGAATAATTGGCTGGCCTCTGTGTTCCAGTCTTTGCTCTTCGGCCATACAAATCTTCATGTGATTAGCCTTCAGAGCTTCTTCTACCTTCAAGAATCCTTGTGCAGTGTATGCGTACATACATGTCAAGGCTGTTTAAATATTCAACTTGTGCAATGTATGCGTATATACATGGCAAGGCTGCTTAATTTTTTTTTACAGGGGGTCTTCCCTGCCCACATGATTGATAATACCTTATCAATATTTATAATATCTATTGGAATTTCTATCAATATTCGGGTCGGGTATAGTCCTCCGCGCCCGAATAATTGATAGTAATATCAATGTAGGCAATTTGGGCTTTATTCAGGTCGCTGCCCATGCCCTGCTATGTCCATATGATCATCATCATCATTTAACAGATTGAAATCATATTTTTGATCACATTCTTTCTTTATTTCTTCAAATTTTTCGTCCATTTCCTGCCTTAATTCTTTTAATATTTCTTCTTTTAATTCTTTCTTAATTATTTTTGAAAACTCTTCAAATCTTTTATCCATTTCTTGATCTATGTATTCACTATCTAAAGGGTCAAGCCCCTTTAGAAGGCATTCTTGATATGTCTTATATTTTGGAGATTCTTCCTTCTTTATATTTTTTGAGCTTGATGCCTCCCCCTTCGTGGGAGCTGGTGAAGCTGGTACGCCTCTTCTTATTTGAACATATTCTTTAGCCTTTGGGTCAATATAATAATCTGGCCCTAATACCTTTCTTGCCCAAAGTAAGGCATCATCTATATTATAATAACTTTTGAATGTTAAATCTTGTCCTTTTCTTTTTGCATCTAATTTTTCAATCATTATATTTTCCCATTCCAAATATATGCCAGGTTTATTTCCATCAAATATAAGATATAGTGTTTATCCTTTTGGTATTTCAATCTTCTCTGGCTTTGGCGAATTTTTGTTTAATTCATTAAAATATTCTGCCAAACTATTGAGAATTGATAAAAAATATCCTTTTTCCTCTCTCTTGAGAGTATATTGATACCAAAAATTATCCAATATGCATCTTTGAGCTTCATCAAGCTTGATATGGGGTTTTGGCTTGAAATTGAATGTATTTGGCTGAAACATTTTTAGCCTATTTTCTTCTCCAAAGAAGAGATATTCATCCCTGGTGGCGTATAATCCTTTCCTCATTTCTGCAAATTTGATACACGAGAAAATATGTCAGGTAAAGTATTATCCTTCCCCTTAATATGCTCAAAAATAACTTTATAACCATTCCCAGCTATGGTGTCTTCAAATAAGACCCATCTTCTGGTTGAGCTTTTCTTACTATTAATTTTATTGTAATATCGACATATAGCTTCACAGTCTGTTCGCACTGTAAATTCTTTAAATCATAAATATAGCCTAAATGCATTTATTGCATTTACAACTGCAAGGAATTCCCTATCAATATTATTTACCGTCTTTAATTTGTAACTTCCCGAAGCATATCTACATATTTTTTCTTCTGCCTTTGGGGAGTATTTATTGGGCTTCTGTTTTAGTATCGCACCCCATCCTACCTTAGATGCATCTGTCTCAATTATAAAATAATTGTCTTCTAGAGGCAATTCTAGGGGTTTTAAATTCTTGACCTTTTCCTTGATCGCTTTTACTAACTTTATATCTTGAGAGTTGAAGTATTTTTGACCATTTTTCCTTAATTTAGCATATAAAGGTCCTGCTAACTTTGCTAAGTTATCTATATAGTTTCGCGCATAGTTTACAATTCCTAAGAACTGCTGTAAAACCTTTTTATCACTCATATTATCAGGAAACTCTAATATTTTCTTTGCAATATGTTCTTGTAGATATATCTTTCCTTCTCCTATTTCATGACCGAGGAAATTTATTTTTTTCTTTGCAAATTTCCATTTTCTTTTTGGATAGTATGAGCCCATTTTGTTCTACCTTTCGAAAGAACACTTCAAGATGGGCTATATGCTCTTTGTATGATTTTGAGAATACTAACAAATCATCTACGTATACTAATATAAATGCTTGATTCTCATTAAATATATTTTGCATCTTTCTTTGAAATAGTGCAGGTGCATTCTTTAAACCTAATGGCATTACTAGCCATTCATAATGGCCTTGTGGACAAGTAAATGCTGTCCAGGGAATAGATTCTTCAGCCATTTTTACTTGCCAAAATCCTGCCTTTAAGTCAAATTTAGAGAAATATTTACTTCCTTGTATTCTGTTAATCCATTCCTGCTTATTGGGTATATTGAATGCATCGTCAACTGTATTATAATTAAGCCTCTTAAAATTAATCACCATTCTAGATTTACCTCTAACTTCTTCAGCATGATTTCTAACTATAAAAGCAGCAGATCGATGAGGACTTCTACTTTCTCTGATAGCTTTTAACTTTAATAACTCTTCAATATGCATTTTGAACTCTTCAATATCCTTTGGTGTAGCTTCTATTGGTCCTGATTTAATTATATAGTCTGGATTTATTATATTAATTTTGCAAACTATAGAGTTCTTTTCCCAATGTTTCATTGGTATTTCTCCAATAATTTGTATGCTTTCTAGTCTTTGCACAATCTTATCTATATCATTTTTGGACTTTATATCTCTATACCAGTTCGGTGAAAATGATAGTAACCCAATGCATTCCGTACATGTATTTTCTATATGATATTCTTCTATGGTCTCACTAAGTTCTTTGTCTTTACAAAATTCAGGGGGATCTGGATTTGTGCTATACTCGTCATCTAAATTTGATATTTCAACATTTTGCAAGGACTTTCTTTGTTTTCGTACTTCAGATATGTATGGAACATTATCTTGATAAGGGATAAATGTTACCCCTTCTTCATGTATGATTGTGGTTTGTAAAGATTGTTGTAAAAATCTTAACCCTATTATCATGTCATCATTTATTACTGACAAATCTCTTATTGTAATTTCATCTATTATATATTTTGTGCCATTTATGTAAGCTTCAATATTATATGCTAGCTGATTATGTAACTTCTTTATTCCTGACATATCGGTAGATACTTCAGCTTTATTGTCATCTATAGTTTCGACTATTTTTGGACATCTCATAAAATATTTATCATGGATGATATTCTTAGTGCAACCAGTATCTAATAGTGCCAGTATTTTATATGAAATATTTGGCCTTAGAACAATCCTAACTGGGATCCTTATTCCTAACACTTCTTTGAATGGTAATCGAACAATATATTTGTTTCCAAAACTAGTAATTGCATCTTTCAATTGTATTAATTTATCTCCTTTTTTATCCCTTACTATTACCATTTGCTCTTTCATTTCTGTGATTTTAGCAATATTATTGTCTTGCCTATTGCTATTTTCTAACTCATCTTTAAGTTTTTCTAGTTCTGCTTCTAGCTTATTTATTATATTTTCTAAATTTCTAACCCTACTGGATAATATTCGTTCTTCTGGTTCTAATTCTATTTCTTGTCTCCACTTTTGATTATTGGCTCTTAGACATGAGGTACAGGCTTGTTTTAAGCACAAGCTACATGTGAACCTATTATCTTGGCTTGGATAATATATACAGAAAGCACATTTTATGTTATAATCACCTTTTCCTCTAATCCAATCATGCTCACAATCTACTTGGTTCATCATTTCAATTTTTAAACCGGCTAATTCATCTATTAGGTCTATTTCATCTTCACTTGATTCATATTCTGGAGCCTCATTTTCGGCTTCATCTGTTTCTATAATTGAATATATTGACTCGTCGTCTTTTATTTCATCATCACATACTAATATATTTTCATTAACGCTATCTATAATTAACACTCTCTCTTGTTCTTCATATTTGCTAGAGTATCTTTTCTGGTCTTTATTAGGGCAAGTTCTACTTAGATGATCAGGAGAGTTGCATATGAAACACCTGCATGTTTTATCATAGGTTTTCTTAGGATTATATCTTCTTACATTTCTTTTATGCAAGAATGGGGCTCTATTGTCTGACCTTCTTAAGAAATATCTTTTCTTTGTTCTGAAATTTCTATTATCTCTTCTTTGTGGTTTATAATATTTGTTTTTCCTATGCCTTTCTTCTCCATATGTAAGTGGTATTTGGACTATGTTATTGCAAAAATTATAATCTGACTTCATAGATCTTTGGGCTTACATGCTAGTGCATACCTTTCTTAGCTGTTTGAAAACAAATGTTATGGCTTGGGATATATTAACCACATTTCCTTCTGTTTCTTTTTTATATTCTTCAAATATTATGGACCCTAAAGGATCAGGCAATTTATTAAAGTATCTTTCTACTACACCTACATTAAAACCTTGTTTAGCGGTAGTAGCATTATACAAATAATGCTGGGAAAATTCTTTAATACCTTTCCAGCTAGTTAATGTTAATTTTTCTATTTCTCTTAACCTTTCATTTTGCAACGAGGTATGCCCTAATTCTGGATCTTCTGCTATGATCATATTTGAGGTAACATTCGCAAAGTTATTAGGGTTACTTCCTGCCCTTTTTAATTCTTCATATTGGTTAGGGTATGACTCTACCGATTGTTCCCATAGAACTTTTACAGATTCTCCTAAAAATGTTTCAAGATATGTTAACATATCTTCTACCTTAGTGCCTATATTATACTGGTTTTGTATATATTTTTGCACTATTAAACCTTTCCATATGTTGATTATATTTGGCCAATCTATTGGATCATGAGCTCCTAGATTTAATATAGCGCCATCATTCTTATAATTTTGAAACTGCACTGGTTTTTCAAAATCTCTTCTTTTAGTACCCATATATCTATACTGTCCAGGGATATACGTAGGTTGACAGTCATCTTTTTCTGGAGGCCATTGTCCAGCTGATCTGGTAGGTCTCTCTCTTTCTCCTTCTCTTTTTACAGACGATTCTCCATATCCTCTTCTTCTTTTACTACTATTTTCTACTTCCATAGCTTCCATTGCATTCTCTAAATTATGCAGTCCCACCTCATCTAGTGAGTTATAGAAATCACTATTTTGTTTTGAATTATCATATCTTTCATCTTCTAACCACATTTCTTTTATTAATTCTTCTTCCTCCTCATAACTTTCTAATAATAACTTATTATTGATATCCCATTGCTCTTCTTCACTAATAACTTCTTCTTTTTGAACAATATTCTTATCTTTACTATTATTATTAATGATAGCATTTTTATTAATAATAGCATTTGCTTTTCTTTCTGCGGATGCTATAATTTTTTCTTCCATGATTGAACTACTAGTGGCAAACTTTTTATCATTTTTTAGTTTCTTTAACCTCGCAATTTCTCTAATAATAAATAGCTCTCTTTCTCTTATTTTGGGCCAATCATTTGTCATGGAATGACTATATTCCCATTCAATATGCTTTAGTTTCTTTTCCCAATGAATTATTTCATCATCTAAGTTAGCCTTTTCCATGCATTCGGATATACCTTTATTCTTATCATCATTAATTTTTGAATCTGACATAAAAGATTCAGAGTCTTCTATTGATGCAGCTTTATAGTTCATAAATCGAATACTCCTACTTCCTTCATAATTTTGATAGCTTATGTAGTTTTCAGGTTGCTTTAATTCTTTTTTCTCTATTAATTCACCTATTCTCCATTCTTCTCCAGCTCTTTCTTCAGAACCAATTTTAAGGGGATTCATAAATTTTATACCTTTTGATTGCATACTATCAATTACGTCATTCACATTTACTCTATATCTGGAGCTACTTCTATTAGTGAGCCTTCCTATAAATTCTATGCTTACTAGCAAATTTGTTCCTTTAAAATCTTCATAACCTTTAGTTTGGAAACCAAAACTCATTTTTTCAATAAATTCATTTACGGGCATCATTAGGTCTGGAGCTATATAGGTTATTAATCTATTTTCATTCATGTCTCCTTCCAAAAATCCTAATGCTGCTTTATCTACAGATTCCCATCTTCTGTCTAACAAGGTTATCAAAACCTTCGCACCTAATTTCTTCCTTGTCATACCTTTGATTCCTATGATATACATGCCTTGATGAATATATTTGTAACCACAATATCTTAATTCATTTTCAATATTTTTGCTTACAATTCTTAAATCTACTGGGTGTGTTAACACACTTAATTCTACTTCTCGAGATATTCTGTATAGACCACTCTTACTTTCAAACATACCCATGTGATATACTTGTTGTGGTTTTATTTTTCTTAGGGTATCTTTCTGATATCTTTCTAGATCTTTTTGTATATCTATAACTTCTTCAATACTATCAATATCATCAGCTTTGCATGATAATCTATGCTTCATGGCTAGCGGTCTTGAGTCTTGCCTTACTATTTGGAGAGTTTTGTCTCTTCTAAGGAAGCCTTTAGATACGTCCATTTTCTGAATTAATATTTCTAGCAGAGGCAACTATTCCGGATGATGAAAGCACAATTTCTTTGTTGCTTCGAACACTATTTAGTTTATTTAATATTTGAATTAATAACTGGATGATTGTGTTATTTTGTCTTATTATTACTTTGGAGTCTTCTTTTGGGGAGTCGTGATCGGAGAACCCGACAGGAGGTGACAGGTATTTAGCTACTTCGTTTAATGCTTGAGTATATTCAGTCATATAATTATGAGATAATCAACGTTTTAACCTCTTGCACCAACTTTTTTATTTCAAGTATATCTTGTCTTGATTCAGTGCGTGGGAGCGACTCTTTGCCTTTACTTAGGTAACGGCCTATTGATAACACTTCTTCTTTAATATAATCGTTATTCTTGGAAACTGTATTCTGTCTTCCTTTTGCTTCTTCTAGCTTATGTAAAGCTAGATCAATTTTATTATTCAAACCTGAATACTTATCAGCAAGCTTTTGGTATTCCTTGAATAAACTTTCAAACTTTTGGTCTAAATTATCTTGTCTTTTTCCCCAAGATATGTAAAAGTTATATATCAAATCGACGACTGTATTTAACTGACTGTGCGATGTATGCCAGATATGCTCTTCAGAGGGATTTATTCTGCACCTTATATTTAAATTTTCCTTAGTATTTATTACTTTACCTGCGCTAACTTCTAAGTTTAAATATTTTAATCTTTCAATGATTAAACGCTGGACCTGATACCAACGATATAGGGAATATTAAACAAAAATTTTAAATAGATATAAATTAGGTTAATATGTGATTAGGTGAAAGTGATAGACAGGTATCCTTTTTATCTTGAATAGTATTCACTAGGTAGGGTACTATTTAGAAAAGTGCTTTACTATTCAATACACTATTTGGAATTGTATTACACTATTCACAGCAATATTTAATTCTTTGGTATTATATGCTCGTTCTGTGTACACTTAATTAGATATCTTAATGCAGGATCTATTTAGGGGCTGGCGAGGCCAATAATACGTCCGACGGTGTGCGCAGAGGTGTAAAATCCTACTCAGTACTTACCATATTTTTCATTATGTTGTATTAGATGTAGCTAATTACGGGGTAAATTCCTATCGTCTTCCCAGGCAGTTCCACCCGAAGGGAACACTTCTCTACGGCCACAAGGTTCTCATTCAAACGCCACTCTGGGCTACACAGAGAACAACACACGCAGAGGTTTCTCCTATAGGATCCCTAGCATAAGAACTCGTCCCATAAATTCATAAATAAAAATACCAAGTGAAACCAAGAAACTACATCATTTCCACAACATAATTTACATATGGCTTTCCTTTTCGGGAGGCCCCGAAGGGATTACACAAGCTAAAGGAAATTACCTTCTAACTACCTTCTTGAGCCTACAATGCTCTGGATATTGTGGCTCTTGTTGCAGAATACAAACTACTACTACTACTACTACTGAGCAATGAGCTTGCTTGCTAGGTTGCAGCTCTTTGCTCTATCTGTGGCTGGTGGTTCTTCTCCTTCTGGTGTTGTGTCTCTCTTCGCAGCAAGTGCCTCCTTTTATAGGCGAGAGAGCAGCTCTCTGGATGGCTTTCGGGAGAATTCACCGCTTTATTTAATATGTAGTAGGGATGCATGCGTGTCCCTCTAGGCGGTGGATAAGAGCGAGAGGTAGTGCCCCGACAAACGTCAATCTTCAGGAATCTGTCAAGTCTTTGCTTTGTTCACGTGGGCGTTGTCTCTCCGTGAATAATTGGCTGGCCTCTGTGTTCCAGTCTTTGCTCTTCGGCCATACAAATCTTCATGTGATTAGCCTTCAGAGCTTCTTCTACCTTCAAGAATCCTTGTGCAGTGTATGCGTACATACATGCCAAGGCTGTTTAAATATTCAACTTGTGCAATGTATGCGTATATACATGCCAAGGCTGCTTTTTTTTTTTTACAGGGGGTCTTCCCTGCCCACATGATTGATAATACCTTATCAATATTTATAATATCTA